>VZZY01016983.1:58578-161184 GCA_013400335.1 Eurystomus gularis | reverse complement strand
AAATGGTTTTAAATTGAAGGAGAGTAGGTTTAGACTAGATCTTAGGAAGAAGTTCTTCAGTACGAGGGTGGTGAGACTCTGGAATAGATTGCCTGGAGAGATTGTGGATGTCCGCTCCCTGGAGGTGTTCAAGACCAGGTTGGATGAGTCCTTGAGCAACCTGGTCTAGTTGAGTGGTGTCCCTGCCTGTGGCAGGGCCAATCCCAGGCACAATTACAAACTGTACAGAGTTGGTTGAGAGTAGCTCTGAAGAGAAGGACTTGGGGGTGTTGACTGATGAGAAGCTCAACATGAGCTGGCAGTGCACTCATCCTAGTAAGAAGTCATTCTAAGTAACTCCTTGACTTCAAAGTTTAGGGAAATTAACTCTAGGATTCCCCAAAACTGCCAGGCGAAGTGTACACACATCTCTGAGTGTTGCAGTGTGGAAGATCAAATTGTCTGATTCAGAAAAAAATGGGGTCCCCAGAAGTGTGCAGTGTGGTGGTTATTTCAAGCAGAGTTAACGTCTCTCAGGTTTGCTATCTAAAGTTCTTTGTGTAAGGCTCTGATTGTAACCCAGCTGAGAAGTAGCATGCAGACAGTGATTAATATCATCCTAAGTGAGGTGTCTAATATCACTCTAAGTTTACTCCTTTTGGGTGGCTCATTCCTGCTGCAAATCCCTCTCCTAGTGCTGTCAATGTAATGAGAACGCCAGGCAATTGACTCAGACCAAAACAAGCCTGTCAAAAAGTAGGTTAGCTTTAATCTGGATCAGTTCCCTGATGTAACCCACAGTTACATTCAGCAGCATGAAAGAGAGGATGTCAAAAGGCTGAAAACAAAAAACCAGAGTATGGTGGCAGGCAAGACTGTCTCTCTTAATGATACAAGCTTGGGTGGCTTCAAACCTTTATTAATATTTTGCCTAAAATAATTTAGACAAATCTCCCTCTGAAAGCGCTCATTTTCCTCCATAATTACCTACACAAATACCTATACAGTTGTCTTATATTGATGCCTAAGGTTTACAGTGCTAAGACTGGGTGGCAAGACTCAAAAGGCCCTTTGAATACTGGAAAATTACTCATTGACTGAAATGCTGAGAGGAAGAGAGAACTGATGTGTTCGTTTGCCCCATGTAAATTATTAACATGGTAGCTGAGAGACATCTTGAAGCTGCTGCATTCATTACTACAGTTGATTCCCAAACATGAAAATATTATACTATATTTATATACGCATTTGAAAATAGCATATGTGATATTTATTCATTAGGGAATAACATATGAACAACATCACCTGGTGACAACTGTAAAGAAAAAAATCCCAACATGCAGCCTTCTCCTGTCAGAGTAGTTTTGGCTGGCAGCATCCATATCTCTTTCCACTCATGCTGGCACTTTCAAGAAGGAATGGAAGATGTGCTTGGCCACTGGGGCATTTCAAATGTTCTTACCCAAACTCCACTGCACTTTGCCCAATAGACACTTGAAATGCTTATTCATCAATGCAAGTAATAGCATTCTCCAGCTCTTCTCAAGAGCTCACCACTTTCCAGACCATTCCCATCAAACACTCTAGCTTCATAAATAATCATTAAAATAACTGTCAGGAATGTTTATGGTGCCCTAATGTGGGCCATTTCATATTTCATACTGGATGACTAAATTACAGGGTAAATTTGTCCCTAAAAGACTTAAAGCAAAAGCTGCATGGAGAGCAAGAACGGAAACTGGACAGCAGTAAGACCAAAATCCACAGATAATATAAGGTAAGATATCTGGTTTTAAGGTGCAAGAGCAATGAAATGGATGACAGTCATCTGGCATTAGCACAACAGACACATACTTAGGCATAAGCACCAAAAGTAGCATGAAGTGGAATTACTAAAACCGGGGATTTAGAAACTGGTATCCCTGTTTAAAGTTGGCACAAGAGAAAATAAGAAGGAATATTCTAAGGAAGGCTCTGTCTGAGAGAGAGAATATAAAAGGCATCAAGAATACCTAATACACGAAAGTAAACCTTGCCATCGGTAAGTGCAGAATATGAGCAGGTTTAGGGGAGTGGGGGAGTTATTGGTTTTCAGGTTAAAAGTTATAAAGCCTTAATACTATGCTGACTATTTTCCCATCAATTCAGACTATATTTCTTTGTTCTTATCTAGGAAAAATTTACCCCACCTTCAACTGCCTCATCTATAGGCATGAGTTGGTGTCTGAAGGGCTGAACTCATCATATTCCATTTCAGTAGAGTAGGACAGATTCCCACAGCACAAAAAAAGTTAGGTACAGATATCTCACTGGCATCACAGAAATAAATCTGGGAATAACAGAGTTTTCAGGCTCTGGAAGTGATGCTAACTGAAGTTATTCTAACACTTGATAAGATGTATATCTGAGGCTCCTGCACACAGTGGAGTTACTGTGAAGTTTTAAATTTCAGCCTTTTGGATATTTCATAAGAAAGCTAAAATCTTTCCCATGCGTTATCTAAAGGATTTAAATATAACCAGAGAGGTGTTTTATTGCAAAACTAGATGTTCTCACAAGTTTTTGAGGTCTGGTTGCCTGTTTAAGTTGTTCTTTAAAAGGAAAAAGATTGAACCAAGATTTTTACCAGTTTTTTTTACCAGTGTAATAGAATAGTATTTGGTTTATGTATATCCTACCTACAAAACATGGTGATGTGTTGCTCTCGTTATGCTGCCATGAACACAGACTAGTGGTTTCTCTCAGCAGATCTCTAGATTTAAAACAAGTTCATAATTTATTAGTTTAAATAAGCTAAGAAAATAGCCTTGTGTAGTTACAACATGCACATTAAGCATTGGGGAGCCTTGATAAAGCTGAAAAAAATGTTCTAAGCTTTCTTTCTGGCTTAAACTACAAAGGTGTCACACCAGTGGCTCTGAAAATTGTCTGGCAACAGTCTGAAGCATACAGAGAAGTTCATTGTCAAGGGAACACCAGAGAAGCTTTTTAGTTAGGCCCAACAAGACTTATTATTTTACCTATGAAAAGTATATGCTTTGGTGACATGTTACTTCTGCAAGCACCTCTGTACTGACTTGCCTTGTACTGACAAGTCTGACTTGCCATCATACACAATATTGCCACAGCAGAAGTGGGAACTTAACCAGTAAATACTTTATGCTTTGCTCAGTGGCATTTTATGCTGACTTGTTAAGATCAGAACTTCACATGAACTCTTTGTATTTCACTGTCTATTTTTCGAAGGAACAGATTTTGACCTATATGTAGAAAAATATTGCCTCGTTCCCTCCAAATATACTAAATTCTTCTTAAATTGAGAGGAGATCTGAGTAATGAAGTTTTATCCACTGAAATGAATAAAAGTCAATACTAAGAGTACCTGTACTTATCTTAGTCAGGATTTTCACAGATATTGCCTGGGTTTTAGATTAATAAATGCTATTTTATATTTTATGTGATGTGTTAGGCAAAAATCTCACCAAGTAGACATGTGTCCTGGGTTGGCCAGGACAGGGTTAATTTTGTGTGGAGCCAGGTAATTCTATACCATGCTGACGTCATGCCCCAGGGCCACCTCCGGGGAGGGGCCAGTTCTGTTGGGAGTGGTTCAGTTGGAGTTCAGTTCGCCCTGAACTTCGCTCGGGTTCAGTCCCTCGCCGTTGTTCTCTGGTATTGTTTTATTTTTGTATTGCTCTTTTCCTTACTGCTTAGTATTTGTTCTTTTTAACTGCAAAGTGCCCATTGTATGTTACTTTCTTTTATATATATATTAAACCTTCCTTACCTCAACTCAAAAAAGGCACTTTTAAACCTTCTTTTCCTTTCTCTGTCCACGGCCCACGGCAGAGGGGAGGGGGCGGGGAGAAGCGGCCGGCCGCACGGCTTGGCTACCCCGCAGCTCTTACTAAACCAAAACAACATGGTATAAGCAGATAAAATGAGACTGAGGACACTGGAGTGCCTATGTGAGTTTTGCGTAGAAAGCTTTCATTTACATAACAATTAAATTTACAGAGAATTTGTGCATGGAAGTGTAGTTACTCACAGGCTTCCTAGTAACACCACGTTAATGGCTTATTGTAAATTTCCTTTTGGTTTATTCTTTTTTTTTTTCCAGATTAACTCAGCTATGGTTTTGCCTAGCCAAGTTTTAGTCTCCAGTCTCCTCTCCTTTCCTAAAAAAAGGAGAAAGACCTTGATCAGAATTGAGATCTGTATTAATATACTGAATTTCAGTGAAATTTAAGGGCAGGAGGAGACCACAGGTAGATACACATAGACAAGGTGAGTGCATATTCTCATCTCTCCTTAGCATCATTCTCTTGGAAATTCATTTGACCAACATGGTTACAAAATGAAAACTTCATCCTTGATCTCAAAAAGGGACTGTTACACTGAATGTTCTAGATACACATATCTAAATGTACATACTGTGTCTAACATCTCAAATAATGGGAGGCAGGGCATATAACAAGAAATGTTTGCAAAAGTCTCAGAGTCTAGTGAAGCTGGCATATAGTTGGCATAAAATAACGTGCTAAGACTGTTCCTTATCCACAAAATCAATGCAAAGGAGAAGTACCAACACACAGGGGTAACCATGACTACTTTCTCTCATAGCCTCTCCTCTACCCATACATGTCTACTTGGTCACTTTGTTCTTGCTTTGGACTCAAAGGCACTCACTGCTGAGTGCTAAGGAGCTGGGTACTGTGTTTATATTGAGGGCTGGTGTTTTCTCCTGGCTGCCAGGGCAGTCTGGGATTCCATGATTTTCATACCTTTCTGACAAATATCCATGACTTGTGACATTCTGGAGTCCTACTTGAGAGTCAGTGGATTGGGTGCATGGAGTGAGCCTAATTGCACAAAGCGGAACAAATGTAATTAAGAGCTGTAAAGTTGAGCTAGGCACTGTTTGGGAGGTTAATAGAGAGCAGGAGCTCAGCCTGACAAAGGAGCCCACTAGCCTGGCTGACTTGAGTTGAAGGGTTGCACATGATTGCACACAGTGGAACAAATTTCATTACAAGTCTTGCAATAAACATTTTTAAAAGCTTAGTGAAATGGGTCAAGTTCACAAGGATAATATGGTTACTACAAAAACATATCCATGTTGTTTGACACTTTTTATGCCGTCAGAGTATTTCTGTCCTTTAAAGTCCCAGGCCTGCTATGACATAATTGTCCAGATTCACTCAAGTGTTTACTGTGTTTGACCAAAGCAGCTAATTAGATAGACTAATGAGTGACTCTATTCTTACAGTTTCAACATAGAAAAATTGCTTTCTGGGGCCACCATAAACAGTAGAGAGGGAAAAAAAAAATCTTTATTTCTCATATACTGAAGGAATTAGTAATGGTTTCAAAAGACAAGCTTGCAGTCAAACATTCCACCTTCAGTTTGAGATTAAAAAAGGGGAAGCTGAAACTCAAATATGAGATATAGATACATATGTGTGTGTGCTCATACATGTATACATATCTGTATCCATATATATAACTAGATGTTTCTTTGCTGATTATTTTCCTTTTCCAATTATTTCTACTGAAAGATAAGAGGCTAGGCCAAGTGAAGTTGAAGTCTTTTGATTCAGATTTCAACCTCTCCTTTTCTGCTCTTAATAAATACTTTTTTTGCCATTTAAGTGCAACTACCCTGTGACTTTCCTCTTTTAGAGACTGTCTAATCAATAATATAGTCTGGTTTATGGAACCTGAAGGAGCTAGGAATAGCTTACCTTGCACATCTTGGTTTGTTTGGCACTACTGGCAGTCATTTTTTAAAAAATCATAATGAATAAAAGAGATACAGGTAAAAGAAACCAAATAATTACAGTAATGTAGGCTATTTCCTTCCTATTTAAAAACTTTCCTTCAAGCTTTGTTCTGAGGTAGATGACATATAAAGCTTATTAACTTTTTGGTATGAAAGGATGACAGGCAGTGAAGATTTTCCCTGAATAGCATGTAAATATTTAGTAAACAGAATGAGTATATTCCTCTGAAATGATTCATCTAATCATTTCTCATATCACTTCATTTTTCTTAAGCATGGTAATATACTATTGTTTATGCAAGTTTTCAATTAAAAAAAAAAAAACCAATTAAATGTTTCATCTGCTCAAAAGCATGTATGCAGACAGTTGGTGAAAATACTTTGGTGAGCAGTTGCAAAGAGTGAGATTTTGAAACATACCTGTATGTAGCACACTACCACTTCTGGGAGTCACAGGAATTTAGTGATCCCATTTTACAGATGGAGAGCTGAGGTACTAACTTCAGGTTGGCAAGTGGTTACTATCACGACTAACTGTATTCAAATCAATCACATTAGTTGTGCATGCGACAAGATGAATAAAAGATTTCACAATCTGACTCTGAGAGACAAAGTGGTTTGTCCAAGGTCTATAGCTAAGGACTCAATAAACAACTTAAGCATGTCCTTAATTTGTAGCACGTTTAAGTGTTTCTGCAGCAGAAATAGAGAACCACTGTTAGAGTTTAAATCTAGGTCTCCCAAGTACCAGGTCATTTCCTTAATCATAAGGCCACCTTGGCTATATGTGATAAATGTTAAAAAGAATTGAGTGTGTCTTATTGTCTGCATATTTCCTGATTTTTGTTTTGTTTTACAAAGCTAATGGCAAAGGGATGAATCCTAAATACATCTCACTTTTTATGGAAGGATATCATAGCTGAAGTATGAAAAGAAAGCAGACACAAGGTAGGACACAGAAATCCCTAAAAATGAGAAATGAAAAGGTTGCTCTTATCCCAGCAGCATAATTCATAACCAGGCCTGTCATCTTTGTTAATATTATGTCATCATGTGTGTTTCCTAGAGGAAACTGGTAATGCAGCAGGTATCATCAATTTCTTGAAATGTATTCATTATCCACATCTGGAATTCAATGTAGTTTTTGTAGCTCCAGCAGTAACATTTGTCAGAATTGCTCTTCCATAGGCAAAACAGGTCTTTGAGTATGGAAGATTCTATATCTCAGGAAAAATTTCATAAACATGTAGAGCCTGTTTGATGTATGTGAACCAAGAATAGGATATCTCCTTTTCTACAAAAACCTGGATCCATATTGATCAGCCTACATATTCACTTATTAAAGACCAATCTACAAGTATAGTCTAAAATCTAGTTTCCCAGGAATATAACTGGCATGGGATGAGAAGCTCCAGGAGATGTAAAGAAGGAGGTATTTTGTAGCAATGACAACACCTGAAGAAGGGAACACTGATGTGAACACTGAATCTCCAGTGTCTGATGGTCAGATTCTGTCTTATGCATTCTTAGGGATACATATATGTTTGATCTAACAGCATTTTAAAATGTGTTATCTTATAATGCTGTGTTTTCTTAATCTTATGTGAAAGACTTTAAGATCTATAAAGAAGCATTATAAAGAAGCATTCAGGGCGAATGGTACCTCAATCAAGATATCCAGGAGAACACAAAACACAGTAGAGGTCATTCCAAGGGAGTTGCTCACTGTTCTTTAAAGGGGTATTTGAGAAAATCTACAGACTAAGAAACAGCTACTGGAGTATAAAGGTTATTTTGCAAGCCTCTGGCTCTGGGAAAGTTAGTCCTTGCCAGCAAATCTACTGTAATGCACAGGCTAGAGTCCCTCCTGTTGAACAGAGGTGCCAGCAAAGCAACCCTTGGGACCCTGGCAAGACTACCACATCACACAGAGTAAAAAAGAACCTGAGATATGCTATAATAGTAAAAAAAAAAATAATCCTTCATGTAGTTTATTCTCCAATTCAATAACCTTCTTCTCTTTGCTTTGTACCTTTATTAGAGACAGTGCACTTAAGCCTGAATTTCTCTGGTAAAAAGTATGGCTGGAACATTGGGGAGTTTTTGTGGTTAAGGACAAATCCCAGGAGCTGCACACAGACAACAATGGGTTTTTTTGCATGCATGTTAAGCATGAGGTGACTAACAAATGCTGGCACTGACACTTTGTATTCACAGAACTGGGGATGGAAAGTTTGCTTTGAGAGGAGAGGCACAAGGGAAGGAACTTATACTGGAATCAGCTCAGCTGTACATTGCCTTCCATTAATGTAAGTATATAGGAATTTATCTTAGTAACATGAAGAGTAGCTGACCAGGGACCAGCTGTGCAGGATTTTTCTGTGATTAGAATTGCTTCAGAAAGTTACAATTCCTTCCCTCGCACACTGCTTATTGCTGCATTTACTGTGTCAGACTTAGTCAGAAACCAGAGCCACTGTGTCTTATTTCTTTACAAAGGACAGAGATTGCTCCCAGAGACAGTGAAATCATTTGCCATTATCCTGTCCTTTTTGTATTACTCAAGTAAGAATCTGCTTCAATAATGGGCTACATCCATCTATCCCTTTCCAGTAGAATTTGTGAATGACTTCATCACTCATTCTGCACACTGCATGTAAAAACTTCCTTATATTGTAGTCTACTATAAACAACAAATTATCACACCACTTCTCAAAAGAGAAAAAGATATTAATGCCTAGAAAACATTCTTTCATCCATTCTTTGGGGACAGAGACACTTGGATAATGTATGTGCCTTGCGCGCCGTTCTCTCCCTACATGCCACAGCTGGAATGGAACAGTCTTTGTAGATAAAGTTGATGTTTTAATTTTTTTACCCTGAAGGACAATATATAATGTAACTTTTCAATTTTCATTAACTGTGGCATAGGTTGCTGTAGGCTAAGCTCTCAGCTATGAATAAAAATAAAGCAGTGAAATTCTACAGAGGAACATTTCAGCTAAATGACATCCTTGGTGTTTTGTGGCAATGCTAAGCTTATATGAAACTACAATAATTATGTCTCTCTCTAGCTGTTCTAGTAGTAAATTCACCAGGAAAATGTCCTTTTTCCCCCCCTGTTCTCAATCCCATGCTTTCAGGTAGCTATAATGCTGTTGTATCTTAACTGAAAATGTAAAAGTATCAGAATTAATAGATTTAAGAGAAATGGGGCAATACTCAGAATGAAAAGCTAAAGCTAACTATACGTGATGGGAGAGGAATAATTCCAAACTACAGAATTAGAATAACCTCTAGAGACATTGTTCTTTGGTGACTTAATATAGGTAGCTCGAATACTAGAAAACGTAAGCAAGGGAGACAGAGTCTTTTCTACCACAAACTTGGATAGTGATGTCTGTGTTGAATGGATTTCTGAGCCTGTCCCTGAATTATGTACTAGTCACAGGTTTGGTTACATCACCTTTCAAAATTAAGTTGGCAACACCGTGTTCTGCCAAGGTATTATTAGAAGCTCATATAAACTTTCTAATTACTGAAAAGCTGATACCAAATATTACCAAATCAGAAACAGTCTTAATACATATGATTAGGATGTCATCTCACAACTGCTGTGCTTGCTCTTTGGGTCAGTTGATTATACAATAAGGACCTTTCTTTACAAGCCTCACATGGCTTGCTGAAGCAGAATTTCAGTTTTTACTTGCAACAGAGTTCTCAAAACTGTAGCTAGATCTTAGGTCAACATCAGTGTTTGTGTCTTGTGGGAATACACAGAAACTTAAAAGCTCAAAACTGGGAGAAGTTTTAAACTCTTAAAACACAAAAGACTTTTCATAACAGACCTCCAGCATGGAGAAATTAGTTCTTATAATCAGAAAACTTAATATCATATACTATAACCTTTCTCCACTGTTGTTAACAAAGTATATGGTATAGCAAGTATAATCTTGCATTTTCTTTGTGAAAACATTTCACTGGGTCTTACCTGGAAAGTGAAAAGGAAATTATGTAGCTCATACTCATCTAGTCTGGCCCAAATGAACATAACGTATTCAACAGAAGAGATTTATGCAGAGGAACTGTCTTTCCTATAATGTAAATAAGATTATTTTTTTCTTTATTCCTTTGGTTTTTTAAGTATTTCTTTCCCTAATGCTTTGACATCTCTGTGCTGACAGGGAGACTAACCTGTAAGCTTCCATTAGTGATCAATATGATATCGACATAAACTGAACCTATCTTTAAAACCTAAACAACGAACATATATAACGCCAAAATAAATCTACAAACAAACTTACCATCACATTTCCTAGGCTTCAGAGATTTCAAATATAATGTTCAATATCTACTTTGATCAAGATGCAAGGCAACATTTTCTCCCTTTTCAGCCCAGTGTCAATCTAAATGGTATATACTTGCCAACCGGGCTACTTTTGGAGTGAGTGCAACTCATTGTCCTTACTGTCACCATCTGCTTCAAAGGGCTCAGACTCACACATCAACTTGTCCATGAGAATGCTTAGTGCTAGGCCTGCCAGTTCACAGCAAAGGGAAGGTGAGATAACAGTAGTTTAAATCTTTTCCAGGCAATCTTCTCCTGCTCGTGCCTAGAAGAAAGGTCCTGTTGAGCTCTTAGCGTTACAGTGGTCCAAAGTCCTTTGTTTCCTCTGGGTTATGGGTCTTCACTGAAAGTGCTGGAACTACCACTCATGCCCGCTGAAGGTTAACCAGCTAGCTTTGATTTACTTCCAGGCTTTCAAAAAGCATGTTAAAATTCTCTTTCTGAATGTTCAGCTTTTTTTCTCTTTGAAAAGCAGAAGCCGTAATCATAAATAATAGTACCTTAATCTATTAGTGGCCTTACTAACAGTTGCATAGAACACTTAATAATAAAATAACATTTCAAGCTATAAATACTAAATCAAGGTGCAAACAGATCCTTATACCTCAATATAAATTGCAGATATAATACCACCTAAAATTCAAGCTGAGATTTAAGATGATTCTCAGTTACTTAAATTCAAAGATATAATTTAATACGGGTTTAGCTAAAGTAGTAATGTTTAATTGCTCCTTACAAGAGCTCTTTCAACAGAAGACTTGATTATGCCTAAACCAGGCCAGAATGATATTAAAATTGTGCTGCAGAGCAACATAAATTTGACCTATCACTGATGTGGTTCCATAAAGAATGGCACAATATTCATGGAGAGCCATTTATTTATATTTTGTGCAAACTTGATAGCTATTGAAAAAGTCTGCAAGGAAATAAGCTCTCAGAAAAAGTAGCTCATATACTGAAAGCCTCTGAATTTTTTTTCTCTTGTAATTAGATAGCATGAAACTGAGGAACCTTAAATATCTGTTAATACAAAACTCTGTAACATTCAGTTATATTTTGGTACATTCACGCTGGGGCAAGACAGTAATCACAGTCAGCAAAAAGCAGGGCCTGAGGGGATCTCAGGAGGTCACAGAGCAGCCTCCACTCTGCTGGAGAGGTTAGCACTTGTACCTTCTTCATTCCCAAAGGGTGAGCACTAACCCACTACCACCACATCCCCAGGAAACCTGTGGACATCACCATCCTTAGTGGACACTTAGAAAAACCTGCTTAAACTAAGACTTCCTTGTTGAAATTCAAATGTACCTCTTGTCTTGTTCTCCCTGAGGATAAATCATTTTCTTCCCTGAATTAATTTGAAAATTTTTGTCTTGGTCTCTATCTCCCCAGACTTCCCGATGCTGAAGAACTATATTTTTTTCACTCTTTTGTTCCAAATGTCTAACCAGCTTCTCTAGACTCATTTGGACTCCCTCTTATTTCAATCCTATTATTTGAAACTGTACCTGGGTAAAGCTGAAGCTCTGTCAGTTCCAACCGTGGTGAAGAGTTCACTTCACATATTTTGCATATCAGGGGCAACTCAGCATACCACCTAGAATGTTATTTTCCTTTTTTCAACAGAATGATACTGTTCACTAGTGGTGTTTGTTCGCAGATCTTACTCTGAACTGCTACTGAACTACTTCCTCATCCTCTGTTTGCATAGTTGATTATTTTTGCTCAAGGGCAATACCTTGCAGTTATTTCTGATTAATTTATTATGTTTTGTTTTTCCAAGCTGCTTCTCTGTTTGCCAGGATTGCTTTGGTTTCTAACCTTGTACTTGTATTCACTTACACTGAATACAATCATAACCAAGACAGACCTTTGAAGAACTATTTCTTCACAAATCTTCACAAGCTTTGATAACTACTTCCTTGGCGTATTTATCAATCAGTTTTACAACTGTTCTCTAGTAATTAAATCAGGACTGTGATCTCTTGTCTAAATAATATAAAAGACAGTGTCAAAAAAACCTTACCAAAGCCATCTACTGATATGGTCTATTTGTGTATCCTGCTACCACAATGAAGAATACAGAAATTATTTTTTAAAAATTGAAGATCCTATGAAATACCAGAAGTCAAATATTTACAATATGCAACTGTCTCTCTTTCTCCTCCCCTCTCCCTGTTCCTTGTTATTTTACAAGGCAATTTCACTGTTATGTTTGTCTTTTTTTCTACAGTGCTACTGCCTTAAAGCTATAACACATTTGTATATGTGTATATAACACACATACATTGCAACAGGTCAGGAAGAGGAATAAGGAGGGAGTGGTTTTCCCTGGTCCATGAGAGCAGCTTTCACAGAATGACTGAACTCAGGGTCTAGGGGAATACATGAGTGGCACAAGCAGAGGATATCGAATGTACTTAAGATTGTTCTCTAATACTATGTTGTGTACAGCCATTTTGGATTTTCCAGGGCCAGAGGACCTTGCTGATATACAGAAGAACACAAATGGTCCAAAAGAATATTGATTTATATAAATGGCAATCCAATGGCTTTCCAGTCATGAGCAATTAGGATACATGAGCAATTAGGCTCTCTGGTCATAATATTAGAACCTTTTTTACACCATGACCCCCACTTTGACTGGAAAGTGAATAACTGGGAAAGGTTATGCAACCAAAGGCTATTACATGTTTATGGACACAGCCAGTTACATGTCTCCCAGAGGATCCATAACCCATGTCAAGTGATGACATGGGGACTACAACATACAGCTTCCGAAGACTTCTAGATATAGAGAATTTTCATTTCCCTTCTTCCATGGGAAAGAAACTGTTTTCCCAGATATGGAAGAAGGCAATGAAGAGAACAGGATAAGAGAAGCCCTATGAGAATCCACATGCCTCAGAAAGGGACAAAACTCAAGGACACTGAAGGAATACCCTTAAGTAGTCTCCCCTTCAGACAGTAGATCAAACTTGTTTTTTTTCACTAGTTGATTAGCATTTTTCAAAGGTTCATTAAGGTCTTCTGCCTTGTATCATAGTGAGCTTACAGTCTGAGAGAGAAATTTGCTTACAGACAAGAAGCTAGATGCAGTTATTTTCACAACTAGACTGGAGATGGAGTCATGTTTTTAAACTGGCTTCCAAATCCTAACCCCAAACATCATGGTATTTTCTCAGGCAACCAAAATCTATTAGTTTTATCAATTATCATGCTACTGTAGCTATTATCCACAATACTTATTTAGAATTGATGCCACCAGCAAATCATTGCATTACTAACCGTTTGGCACCAGGTTAAGAACATGAAATCCTAATCAACATCCATACATTTTGAAAGGGCCCAGATGACACAAGCAATCAGTCTATAGTGGAATTCTGCCTAAGGAGGAGTTTTGAGCTCCAGACAGAAGAGCTCTACATGAGCTTTCCTGCGTGTGGTAGATTAAAAAAAAGGAGATTTTTAAATTACTATTTAACTCTGTGCTGTGTAATGTTACAGTATAAAAGAAGGAAAAAAAAAGTTTAAAAGTAGGATTAGCAGTATCTCCCAACATAGGAAGTTGTTCAATAACTTCCCAGTTTATTATAAATAATAAGAAAAGTATCAATCAAATTACTTTTTTTTCCCTTAGATAGGTATAATAGAGTCATAGAACCATTTAGGTTGGAAAAGACCTCTAGGATCATCTAGTCCAACCTTCATTAAACATCTCCCTAACCCCTAGACCACATCTTGAAGCGCCTCATCTAACCATTTTTTTAACACCTCCAGGGATGGTGACTGCATCATTTGAAGGAATGTCCTGCAGACAAACAGACTGTGACTTCTGACTTGAATCCAGCAGCAAATAAGCAAGTCCATAAAGATGAACCTGGACATACCCTGTCTGAAAACAAGATCAAAGTCAGGGCTAAAGAGTTAGTTTCTTAATTAAGGCAATTTGAGTAAAAATAATGAAGGCGGAAGTCACATTTCTGTAAAAACAATTTGGCAGAAGGGCTAGACCTCTGCTTTATAGTACTTCAGATTAAAAAGGAAGATGCTGTTAGTTGCTTGCTTTGTTAAGTGTTTGAATTAAAACCTTGGTGCCATTCGTTTACTATTTGCCACTAACGCTGAGTGAGTAATCCTCTGCCTGTAATTTCTTTGACTAAATTAGCCTCTTTCTTCTCATGGAATATCCATCAGCAGATCATGATTTTCTCATTTAAATGTACTCAACAAATACATCCGAATTTTTCCCCTGCAAACTGATTGCAAATATTTGAAATTCAAACTGTTAGTTTATTTGGGGTTGGTAAATCAGGTCACAGTGTTTGTTCTCTCTGACTGAACGAGTGTGAAGAATCCCACATCCTGTGCATGCAGTTGTATGTGCCTCTTGAAAATGTCTTCCATAAATGCTCGTATGAAACACAACTTGCATTACGTTTTTTTTACAAGCCTTTCTCCTAAAAGTAAAACTCAATTGATCTTTCATCAAAAAGTAAAAATGAATGGAATCTGTGTGACTATGGGCAAAGATAATTCATCTTAGAGCTTTAAGGATAACTGGTGGACATTTTTTATATTATTCATACTATGCTTGTTTATAGATAAAGAATGAATTAGATAAAAAATGCCTTCAATCTGTATAACATCCTTACAAAAGACAGAAAAGGGCCAAAATAAGAAAACTATAAAAAAATAGATATATTCAGTATTCAAAGGGGAGAATGCTGAATCATACAGCAAATTTGGCAAAAGCAGAAAAACAGAAAAATTCAATCCCTCTATTGTGCACCATTGATCAAAAATTGCACTTTAACAAGCCAGGAATAAGCTCCAATCTACAGTTTTTGTTTTCCTTCCACAGAGCAACGGGATTCTGGTTAAGGGGGTTCCTTGTGGACCATAATTACTGTGTTATTTGCAAATGTTGATATAATTTGGAAGTGTAAAATTATTCTCACATGATGGCTCCATGGATTCAGCTAGTCCACTGGTGAATGGAGAACAAGCAAAAAGAATAAAAAAGTATTCCCAAACGTGGTCATTTTTTTATACAAGGGTTTAATTGTTATAAACATAAGCATGTATTTTCCAAGTATTGTGATAGTTTGGAGAAACAAATAGATTATCAGTGAGAGCAATGAGGAGGAAAGGAGTGATTATATCCAGATAGTGAATAGCATCATGGAAAAGCTCATAAATAAATAAAATAAACATGAACACACACAGGGCAGATGTCCTAGTTCCTAACTTCTGAGATGTCTCTTCCCTACAACCCTCTTTTTACCTCTCCTGACCTAGGTCAGCTACTTCCCTTACCTTTAAATCAGTCATTGCCTAGCCATCTGACAGACAAGCACAGGCTAACTTGTGCCTCAGTGGCTTGCCCAGTGTTTTGGTCTCTGTCCCACTGTTGTGCAGGTTATGTGCTGTGTTTCCTGCAGATTTCTGACTCCCCGGCCCCCAAGAGACTGTGAAACAGACCTCAGTGTCCTCAGAGCCAGTGGCACAGTCCTGCCCAGGGACAAGCAACTGCAGAGTTTTTCAGTTAATCCATGATTGTGTGTATAATGAGCATTCTTACATCTCTCCCTTATAGCCACAGGGGCAGACAGTCACTCCAGTAATTGTGTTAGGCACATAAAACCAATATAGGATATGTACTTTTCCAGTCATAAGGAACATTCAGTTTACTCTACCCAAATGCCGACCTGATGTAGACTCCCAAGTTAAAATAGTATGCACTGAGAATATGCATTTCAGCATCTTTCACACAGAAGTGCATGGGACCAAAAAATACTCCAGTAAAGAATTACAGTTTTAAATTATGTTTTAGGGAGAAAATCCAGCCCGTCGCTCAAATACCAGCAATCTCTGACTTGCTAATGCCATTCAGGCTCTGTGCAGCTTAAGCCACCCATCTAGGCACGTACCATTGCATGACCTTTGTGTTTCAATATTTTTATTAAAATCCTTGCCACTTAGCTCTTGACACCTATTATATTTCACAATTTTCCCATCCTGAATCTCTACTCCAGAACCATCAACACAGATATCAAACAAAATTCACACCTCTCCAATACCAAAACAATTATCTAAGTACTTAAATGAGTGCTTTCCCAAGCAGGGGCTCAGAGGAGCGTGTAGGCTCATAAATAAAACAATAAAAAGTAATACTTTTGCAAGTTATGTTAATAGAACAGCTTTGTTCCTGGGAAAAAAAAAAAAAGGAAAGGAAAAAAAAGGAAACAGCAGGTTTCTATCTGCCTATAACGTTACAAAAAAAAAACAACCAAGAACCCAAATATGGAAATGCAAATAAAAACACAGAAAGTCACAATGGAAACATTTTTTATTATATATCAGCATCTCTGGCTTTCACATATTTTTGCATAATGATAGGGCTAATATAACATAACAAATCCTAAACTGTTTTCACAAGGAGTGGAAAAAAGATGTGTAAAAGTATGCTCTGTCTTGCTTCCTTCTGTTCACAATGTATCTAAATACAACAAATGGTGTTCTTGCTCTTTCTGTCTGTTTCTCAATCTGTTTGGAAAGTAGCCATCATTCTGCAGCCAACCATAATATTTGACACTTCCTGACATCATGAAAGCCACCATCTGTCTATCACTGAAGCCCTGTACTTTTTAAAGACTGCTTGGCCTGATCTTTAGTGAAGCTTCACTGTGAATACACAGACCAATTTAGATAAAAAATTTGGGGACGTCTGACAAAACGAATCTGTGTAAAGTCACGTTTTAGTTAGATTCAGCCACAAAACAAAAGGAGATATCAAGACCTCCTTGCAGACAGCAAAGAAAAAGTTCAGTTTGCTTTCAATTAGTACGAGGTCCGAATCAGTTGTGGAAAGTTTTGAGGATACAACTGAATTTGGAAAAACGGCAAAACTCAAATTATGCAGAAAGCGTTTTTGCTTCCTTCACCTAACTATTGCTTTGGAAGATAAATATAGATGCACTTTTTGAGAGGTATAAAGTATAGAATATGCTATTCATTGAAAATTATAATGAGATTTCATATTTAGGGATTATAACTATTTTCAAACATCCAAAAAGCAGATTTTCTCTGGTTTTGACTTGATATATATTTTTTTAAGATTCTTAAGGACTGAAATTTAGAAATCTTGGTATATTTTGCAAATATATCCTAGGGGGAAAGTATTAGCTTTTTTGCCCAAGACATATCTGAACAGGGACATTTATTCCCTGTGATATTTTAAGATGTGTTGCTACTATGATTTTTGCACAAAGCAGTGGCTCAAGCTGTAATGGCTCTACTTGGTTCACTTAGAACAGATTTGGATGTAAACCTTGAGAAACTTGACTTGGAAAATCATGACCTTTGAATACCTCATGCTCCGTTTCCTTCATCTACAAAGTAATTCAAGTGTCTCCTCATGGCTACAGAGGTAGAACACTCCCTCCAGCCTTCAAGTCTGCTCTACTTTACTGGGCTACAGTTCCAACAGACACATAAACCAGTTCACAAATGGAGAATCAGGACCTCATCCCTTTTGACTACCACCTTTCCTTTCCTTCTCCTCTGCCAGCCTGCTCCCCTCCACCAGTGCTGAGAATGGAGATGAAGAATTTCCTGTGCATATGTGGCTGGCCCTTCATCAGACAGTTCTGGTCAGGAGAGAGCCCTGTACACTGGCTGTGCTGCAGGCTGTGCAGGGGCCAAGCATCCTGCAACTAACAACCAACCTCACAGGGTGACAGTGAAGACGCGGCATTCCACAGGCTAGGAAGCTGCTTGAGGTCTCAGAAAGAGCTTCTAGAAAAGAGCTGCATCTCACTTCTCACCACTACTACCTCTGCAAAGCATTGCTGCTAAGGCTGCAATTACTGGGCATGAGGGCACAAAAGGGAAATGTCTTTCTCACCAACAATAGATGGCAATAATAATACATTGTCTGACTGACAATAGATGGCAGTTATTTTCACTTAAGTAATTATCCTAGTGCTAGCTATAATAATTCCCTAAGCTAAAATTGAAGTGTGGTCCTCAAGTATTTTGTGGTAAGAGCAAATAAGGAGCCGCATGGTCTGAATACCTGTCCAAATCCCATCTTCAGTTCTGTGCCTCGTACTTTGTGTACCCTCTCACCCTACACCATAGCGCCTGAAGGTTGTACCCCCATTACCTGTCAACCTTATTCAACCTGTATTTCTTGCCCTCTTGTCATATCTTCCCAAACCACAGCTGCAGGATTTGGTCTGCAGGAGAGTAGCTGTTACATATGCCTGCAGGACAGGATCAGGCAATAGGAAACATGATCCATGATATTACTTTTATCAATTTTGGGTGGGAAGTATAGACTTTTCATTGTTTAGGGTCCAATTTACGCATGGTATGCTGAATACCCTGAAATACCCCAAACGTGCAGACTATTTGTATCTTGAGGCAGGCTTTGCATGAGAGATCCTCTGTTGCTTGGTTGTAATAGCATAAGGCCATCAGGATTTTCTCTTTCACTTCCCCCCTCTCCTACTCTTCCCTCCCCATCATCATGACACCTGAATACTTCACAGTCTTTCATTAATTTATCCGAATAATACTCCTGTGAGACTAGGAAGTGCTGTTGTCCCCATCTCCTGCTATCAGACCCAGACAGCAGAGACAATTGGCTTGCCCAGCACTGTGTCAACTCTCAGTAGCAGAGCAGGGAGATGAGTCCAGCTTTCCCAAGTCCTAGACTGATTGACCCACCACTAGTTCCCACTGAATCTTCCTGCTCACATAAGTCTACCTCTTTATTGCTTTACCACTATCTTCAAATGTTATTTTATAACTTTAATAATCTGTTTCTTCCAGAGGCATTTTTATCTTTTCACGGCATTTTCTGCTACATATTTTTAGGTTTATAAAAAAATGGCAGCTTCTAAAATAGTCTTTGGTTTGCCACACAAATATAGAGCAATGGAAGTTGATTTGGTTGATTGGAAGACTTCACTAAAAGTAGAAGTGGAGTCAGCTTAGAGCACAATAGGCAGCAGAGTGATTCTGTGTTGTAAACTAAATATCACATAGCACATAGGCACAGCCACACAATGTGGAGCAGAGATTACTTTATACTATCCAGGATGATAATGAAGTAATCATAGTACCGTTACCTTCAGTAGTATGGAAATTGCCTCTTCAAGCCCAAAGCAGCATTCAAGGAATCTGCTCAGGCATTCTTTACATGTAAGCCTGAGGACAGGACCATAAACACTAGCTTCATCTAAATCCCATATGTTGGGATCTTTCTCCCTATGTGCTGTACACTGTAGAGCAGACATAAAACAATCTGGCCTTTTATCTTTCTTTTGTGAAACTCACTGAGCTGCTCAATGAATGAGGTGAAACAACATTTTCCTACCACTGAAATAAAGTAGTAGCCATTTGCAGTGTTTCTTCACAGTAGAATAAGGAGAGTGAAGAGTAACAACATCTAGCTGACATTGCAAAGCAATACCAAAACAGACTTGTCCTCAGCACCTCTTTCTCTCTTTGGGAATTTTACTGGATTCCAAATTAGCAGCACTGATCCAGGCCTCTGTTTTGGATACCACCCCAATTACATTGAGTTCAAGACAATCCATATCTTGTCTCATTGCTGGGTAAGAGAGAAAGATGCCATCTACTGCAAATGCCAGAGAAAGACACTTTCAAAGATCTTCTAGACTAGGCGTAGCAAAGTTCAGGGAAAAAAAGAGCAGGTCTGCGATTCAACGAAAAAAGAAAGGTGAAGAGGACCTAGAAGCAACAAAGGTAAATAGGACTATGTAAGAAAGCAAGTAAGTAATCCAAACACATACATAATAAGTAACCTTATCCTCTATATATGCTGCATTCCTATAACTTAGCGAAACATTAAGTTGTTTCTAAGTTTTCATCTACAAACCAAAAGTAATTCCATTTACTATGGAATTAAGACTAATGCATTTAAATATGGGTATTATAGCTTTTAGAATAGTAAGCTGCATGGAAAAATTATGCATATTGGTTAAATAAAGAATAAACTATTTGGAGCAGCTGTTCTGGTTTGAAGAAATTTTTTTCAGTATTGGTTATAACCTCTTAGTTTGTTTTGTGTGCCCAAAATCAGGGCAGACTAATCTGTATTAGTCAAAGAGTATATCGTGCCCCAAATTGTGATGGCTAACAAAGTCATGTCCATGAAAAACTAGGGTAAATATAATATATAATTTTGTTATGCCTTTGAACATCAAATTATTCAGATTTATTCCCTCATGCACTTTTAAACAAAGCCAAGAACCCTTGCTGCAAGTAAGGGTTGGAAGGCTGATGTATTCAGTCTTTGAATCTGGAGACCATGAAAAAATATTATCAGTCTGTAGTTGATGCTATTCTTTCACTTATAAGGAATTTTGAAAAAAATTCATAACACAGCTCTACTGAAATCATGTTGCATGCCAGAAGAGATAGCAAACCTTCTTGTGTAAAGATCTACATCATCAGTCTACTACTGGATGCAGCATGGGACTTTTCTGCTGGCATATTTTTGAGATTAAATGAATATAGAGCTGGATTGGATGGAAAGCCGGGAAATAAAGTTTAAACCCTACAGCTGCCACTTTTTTTCTGCATGGTCATATGCTAAATGCTCGAAATCTCTATGCCTTGCCTTTCATTCTCTCAGCTGGGGATTCTGATATTTCTTTTTCTCTTTATTTGACTATCTTGACTGTCTTGAGCATAAAACCTTCACAGCAAATACTGCCTCTCCTGTAAAAATTCAGTGTGTACACCCTTGGTAGGATATGTTACACACAATTGTGAGATAATAATCATGTTCCAGTTCCTAACTCAGCTTTGCGTCTACTATAACAATCTAGGAAATGTTAGCTACTGTTTGAGAAGATTAATTTAAATTGGCTATGAGAAAGGGCAAAAATGACAGCACAGTGACTTGGGCAGGTCCTTGTAGGTGTGTGTTGTCTTTAGTGTCTGTCACTACATCTCTCATGAGGTGTTGAGAAGATCTGTAACATGAGAAGATACATATGGCACTATCTTAATTTACACTAATTTACACTTTGCAGCTCTAGAACCTTTTCCTGAATAAACTGTGAAGTAGAGGAGAAGGAAAGTAAAGCAAGAAAGGAAGGAAGGGGGAACTATTGAAAGCTAAATTACTTCATGCTAATGTCTGAGTTCCTTCTGGAGTTCATCCAGTCACAAACTATTGCTCTTCAATTGAGTCCTACAGTTCTATCTACTTCACTGTGGCTAGACACTGGATCAATTGTCATGCTCTTTTTGTCCATTGTCTGTTTTAATTCCTTTCTCTATGTAATTAAGCATCTGAAAGACTCTTCTATTAGAGCCCCATAGAGTGGACTTAAAAAATTATTGACTTGACCAACAAAAGCAGGAATACTAAGGAAATGCTACAGATAACGCAGATATCTTCACTTTACCGACATATTCAGAGGGGTCTTGAGACACTGCCAGCCTGGTTCTTCAAGGGATCAGGCCCATAAAATGCTCAGTAGTTTGTATTTATGCAACAGAAGTTACATCCTGCGCTAGCTAATCTACCGTATTCCCCATGGAGACATCCCAGCATCAGCTACGTTTGCTATCTCTATTCCTGTTTAAAGGTGTCAGCCTAAATTCAAGCAGCTGTCAGCTACCTAGTGGGCTTGGCTCTTTTCTAGTAGTTAACTGTGCAGACACCATTAATTGGGGGTATAGGCCACTTGCACAGTCTCTGTTTTGCAGCAAAACAAAGAGGAAGAAAGAGAGGAAAATAAATCCATTCATTATATAAACCAGACATAACAAATATAACCTCAAAGCTATTTGTGAAATTAGCTAAGAGTTAATGCTTAATGTGCAGATTATTTTCCATACCTTGATTGTGCTATGGCCAAGATAGGCAGCAGAAACAGAAATGAGATGTAAGCAGCTTCTTTTGAAACTTGTTTCCGATACCAGTTTATTTTATAAATAATGCTCTGAGGAGACCAAAGCCTTTCAGAGAAAATCACATTCATAAAATTTGATGGCCAGAAGGGAGCATTAGTCTGACCTCTATAAATCACAAGCCATTACACTTCATCCAGTTAATCCTGTATTCAGCTCAATAATGTGTATTAATGCCTGATCACGGCAACCATTCCATAAACACATCTAGTCATTTTCAAAATTGGAAAATGGAAGCCTACAACATAATTAGCAGAGAGTGAGAAGAAACCTACACTTGTTCCTGAAACTTTCCAAACAGGTATAAGTTCTCAGCAAGATACAAAAAGATTGTAGAATTCTTCCCTGCTAGTGTAGATGTGAGACATATTATCCTTTTCTGTGTCACATGTGAAAGATCTCTGGATATAAGGGATCCTTCATTCTCTTTGCTAAAGTTCTAAACAAAATCTCTTTGCAGACTGGCCAGTTGAGGTTCTGCTTTCAAGTTCTGGCATAGATTTGAGTTAAGAATAAATGCTTAAAGTACTGGAGTTTTAAAGATGTTGTTCTGTTAACATGCAGTGCAAACTTTTCAGCATCTATTCTGGATAAGGAAGATCGCACTCAAAGAGTTGTAATCAATGGCTCAAAGTCCAGGTGGAGACCAGCGACAAGTGGAGTTCCTCAGGGGTCTGTTCTGGGTCTGGTGCTGTTTAACATCTTTGTCAGCAACATAGATGGTGGCATTGAGTGCACCCTCAGCAAGTTTGCCAACGACACTAAGCTGTGTGGTGTGGTGGACTCACCTGAGGGAAGGGAGGCCATCCAGAGGGACCTTGACAGGCTTGAGAAATGGGCCAATGCAAACTGCATGAGGTTCAACAAGTCAAAGTGCAAGGTCCTGCATCTGGGTCAGGCCAATCTCAGGCACAATTACAAACTGGGTACAGAGTTGGTTGAGTGTAGCCCTGAAGAGACGGACTTGGGGGTGTTGATTGATGAGAATGTCAACATGAGCTGGCAGTGCACTCATGCAGCCAAGAGGGCCAAACATATCCTGGGATGTATCAGGAGGAATGTGGCCAGCAGATCAAGGGAGGTGATTCTTCCCCTTTACTCGGCTCTTGTGAGACCCCACCTCAAACATTGCATCCAGTTCTGGTGTCTCCACCATAAAAGGGATGTAGATCTGTTGTAATGAGTCCAGAGGAGGGCCACAAAGACGATCTAGGGGCTGCAGCATCTCTGTTATGAGGATATGCTGAGGGCACTGGGATTGTTCAGCCTGGAGAAGAGAAAACTCTGGGGGGACCTTATAACTGCCTTCCAATACCTGAAGGGAACCTACAGGAAGGCTGGAGAGGGATTTTTCACAAGAGTGTCCAGTGACAGGACAAGGGGAAATGGTTTTAAATTGAAGGAGAGTAGGTTTAGACTAGATCTTGGGAAGAAGTTACTCAGTACAAGGGTGGTGAGACTCTGGAATAGATTGCCCGGAGAGGTTGTGGATGCTCCCTCCCTGGAGGTGTTCAAGACCAGGTTGGATGAGTCCTTGAGCAACCTGGTCTAGTTGAGAGGCATCCCTGCCCATAACAGGGAGGCTAGACATGATGATCTCTAGGGTCTGTTCCAACCTAAGCCATTCTATGATTCTATGACATTCTAAAAGCTTTGACACAGAAACAAGTTCTTTTTTTTTTCTTTCTCTGCATACTGTAAAATAATATACAGACATGTATGTGTCTGTGTGCTCACTAAATCCTAACTTAAATTGCTCAGCCTAAAGAACTGCAACATTTCTTGCACTCATTTGTGGAAATTATAACATACACACTTGATGAAGATTCATTGCAAAATGGGTTTTAAAGGAATAACTTTCATTGAGAGTGTGATACTGAAAAAAATCTCTGTTCCCTCAAATTTCAGAAGTGGCACGTGTCTGACACAAGCAGTGCATATGACAGCATGCACCTGGACCCTGGTAGATGTGCTCCTGTGAAGACATGGGCACCCCTTCAAAAGTCACTGATCCTCTGTGGGATGTCATTTTTCCCTCAGCAGTGATTGGGTAGTCAAACACACCTGACCCACATTAGGGACTTAAATGCAGTAATACTGTATTGTATAGTGACTTAAGGAACAGTCTTTTTGTCAAATAGATCAAACTTAGCAGCAAGAGTCATTTAACTCTGCCTTCACTCACTTTTACTGGTGCTGACTTTCCTACTTTTTCCTCTCCAGGACCACTTAATGTGTTAGGTTTTGATGCCTCCAGCAGACCCTTAACCTGTGCAACTTCCCACTGCTATCACCCATGTTTCCCATGGAGGGGTATTTCTGATACAAGTTTATCAATATCTAGTACAAGTTTATTGATAACCAGACATCTAATATCAGAGCATGCTATTTCCTTGCTTCTGGAAAGATTCAGAAGACTCTGGACATCCAAAAACTTTTAGCAAACTGAAAATTCCTATCCTTAAAAGCTGACTAAGCCAAATTTAACAAAAAGGTGAAACAAGCATAAGTGATCTGAGAATCATGTTCCTCCTCCATCACAGTTCTTTTTTATTTCTCCCAGAGAGGAATATGGGCATTTGTTTTGGTACACACAGAGACTTTTTGCAAATCTGACTGATTGCACATTGAGCTTTATGTGCAACCACTTTATTTTGAAAAATGCAGTTTCTTTCAAATCAAAGCAAGGAGAGCTGAGAAGTGAGAGAGACAGCTGTATGAAGCTCTGTGTTCCAGCAGTGGGTGTGGTGGGTTCCCCACACACACACTCCAGATACTTGTTTCTTGGCTTTAATGCCTTCAGCAGTTTCCTAATTGTTTCTTTTTAAAAGTAGGGGCAGCTTTGGAGGGGTGGGTTCTACTTTATGGTTCCTGACTCTGCCTAGCAACATTTTTAAGAATTTTTTTTTTTCCTGTCTGTAATTTTGTATATGAATCCTTTTGAAGACCATATTTCTGGTGATACATGCTTAAGGCAGAATTAGCAAAATTTTGCCTGGCATAAACAAACAATGTTTGAATTGGGTTGTGGCATCAGAAAGGACACCCACAAAGACAGTGTCACTTCTTGTATTCTCTAAACTATCCTTTTAAATCGATAGGCAATTGGCACCTAGGCCTCTTGAGAATGGCGTCCCACCTTTGCAGTGGGCACAGAGCCATCCTAGCAGATGGGCATGAGTGTTGGCATGCTAAGAATCAGTATGTGCATCACGTTTGAGTACAATAGGTCAGCATCTCATCCAAGTATGTGGGAATGAGAGTGTGCCAATGGTTAAAGGAATATACCATCATTAAGATAGCTGAAGGAGAAGATTCATTTTTCTGAATTAAGCCATGTTTCCTATTGCTACTTGGGAACATCATTTCCTCTGCAATGCTGTGACTCCTGGATCACTGATAGAAGGCAGATTACATATATGTAATATATGTATATACATATAAATAACCCAGCCAGGGAGACACCATCTTGTTTCAACAGCGATGCATTTTTGCCCTATTTGGTCTCCCTGCTGAATGGCTCATCTAGGTACAAAAGCCAGATCCAAAGAAGTCAGTGTATAATTTCAGCTGAATAGATCCCTAAGAGCTCTACAGTATTTGGCATGAAATTTGAGATGGAGCCCTTGAAGGGGCTTTCCCATTCTGGAGCCAGCAGAGCTGATTTTGATTCAGGAACAAAAAAAATGGACCTTGCTGACATAACAGAATGGACTTTTTCAAGATCCTTTTTCCAATCCCATGTAAAAAGTTATTGATAATATGAGGCACACTTTCTACACTATCTTCTACCAAAATGGTCAAAATGCTGTCTGAGCTTTTCTGAGCTCAGGGCATTTGGACTGAACAGATTGTCCTATCACAATTTCTTTCAATATAAAAAGTGGGTAGCAAGTAAGATTGTCATTGTCAGTCAATGGCTTCTCTAGCAGAGGACATATACTAACATCAAGCCAGAAGCAGATGGTTCTCTAGAGAGATGATGACCACTCAGACTTATTGATGTTCTTTGGCCTTATGCATTTGAAACTGCATCACAAGGTGCATTGTAATTAATCAAATTATTTCTTCCCTGTGTCAGTGAATATTCTGTTTGTGTTTTTGAAATGTCATTCCTATTGGAAAAGCAGGCAGTTTAACCCAAACAGAAAGTTACTCCTGTTGTCATCAATCTGAGGTAGAGCTATTGAAGAGACTTTTTTTCTGGATGGTGAACAGAAACACCTATTTTTTTAACTCATGTATAATCATAGTATGATATCAAAGACATAGACAGTGGGATTGAGTGCACCCTCAGCAAGTTTGAAGATGATACCAAGCTGAGTATTGTGGTTGACACACTTGAGGGACAGGTTGCCATCCATAGGGACCTGGAAAAACTTGAGGGGTAGGCCAGTGTGAACCTCACGAAGTTCAACAAGGTGAAGTGCAAGGCACTGCAGCTGGGTTGGGACAATGCCTGGTATCAACACAGGCTGGGAAATGATGGGATTGAGAGCAGCCCTGCAGAGAAGGACTTGGGGGTAATGGTGGATGGAAAGTTGGATGTAAGCAGGCAATGTGTGCTCACAGGCCAGGCAGCCAACTGCATCCTAGGCTGCATGAAAACAAATGTTCATGGCCAGCAGATTGAGGGAGGTGATTCTGCCCCTCTATTCAGTCCTGGTAAGACCTCACCTGGAGTAATGTGTTCAGCTCTGGTTTCCTCAGCACAAGAAGGACATGACTTGTTGAAGCAGGTGCAGAGGAGGGCCACAAAAATGATCAGAGGACTTGGAGCACCTCTCCCATCAGGAAAGGCTGAGAGAGGCTGGGGTAGTTCAGCTGTGAGAAGAGAGGGCTCCAGGGAGACATCACTGCAGTCTTCAATACTATATGCCTATAGGAAAAATGGGGACAATCTTTTTAGCAGGGTCTGTTGTGACAGGATAAGGGGTAATGATTTTAAACTAAAAGAGGCCTGATTTAGACTAGATGTAATGAAACTTTTTTTTTAGAGTAAGGGTGGTGAAACACATGAACAGTTTGCCCAGAGAGGTGGTAGATGCCCCATCCCTTGAAAAATTCAAGGTCAGGTTGGACAGGGCTCTGAGCAATCTGACCTAGTTAAAAGATGTCCATCCTCAATGTAGAGAGACTGGACTAGATGACCTTTCAAGGTCCCTTCGAACCCAAACTATTCTATCATTCTATGATTCTATGATTTTTAGATTAACTTTAAGACACAGTCATGAAGAATAATCTTGAAACTTTTCCACTACCATTCTAGTTATTCTTCAGAAAAGAGAGACTGACCACAATGAATAAGGAAGCAATTGACATGGAAGAACCAGAGTCATATTTCAAGCTTTACTCCACTATAGATTAATTGAATTAATAATAATAATAATAATCAGCCAAAATCAGATAAATTCAGAAGGACTCAAGTCTATGTCCAGCATCTGAGCTAACAGAATCTAAGCTCTATGAATACAGACCTGTTCCCTGGAAGGACACCTTTTAACAAAAGTTATCAAAATATTTTAGGTTGGGAAGAAATACATTCTGGATTAAAGCCAATAATAATCCAGTCTCATAACAGCATGGCAATTACATTTTACATAAGTAAATCAGTTGCCCTTGTATCATCAAAAGATTACTGAACTTTAATGGTATGGTTTTTGAATCTACCTGTGAGAGTTCAGTAGGTAACCAAAGTTGTTCTCATCTAACTTCTGAAAATCTCCCCATTAGCCTATCTAGTAGCCTAGACCTACAACTTAGTTACCAAAAATAAGTAGGGCAAGGAATGACCAGTCCTACCATGTCAGCTTAGATCAATAGGAAACACAGTTCTTAAGTGGCCTCCAATATCACTCATAAGAAAGGAAAGAATACTGCATGAGAGACTAGTCACCATTAATCCCTGCATTTATTCATCTCTATGGTCTAACAATTTCATTAATAAAAGCTGGAGAGGGATTCACAGGTAAAAAGATGAAATTTCCGAGTACATCACAGAATCACAGAATCACAGAATCGTTATGGTTGGAAAGGACCTCCAGGGTCATCAAGTCCAACCTTCTCCTAGCGTCACTCTAACCACTACACCAAATCCTCTCTAACCACTACACCATATCCTCAAGCACTGCATCTATTCGTTCTTTAAACACCTCCAGGGATGGTGACTCCACCACCTCTCTGGGCAGTCCATTCCAGTGCCTAACTACCCTCTCAGTGAAGAATTTCTTCCTAATATCTAATCTAAACCTCCCCTGATGCAATTTGAGGACATTTCCCCTCATCCTATCATTACTAATTTGAGAGAAAAGACCAACACCAGCCTCTCTAGAACCTCCTTTTAGGTAGTTGTAGAGGGCAATGAGGTCTCCTCTCAGTCTCCTCTTCTCCAGCCTAAACAAACCCAGTTCCCTCAGCCGCTCTTCATAGGGCATGCTCTCCAGCCCTTTCACCAGCCTTGTTGCCCTTCTCTGTACCCGCTCCAGCACCTCAATGTCCTTCTTGTACTGTGGTGACCAAAACTGAACACAGTACTCAAGGTGCGGTCTCAATACATGCCTGCATTTAATGGCAGGGCAATAATTATACAAAAGAAGAAGAAGCAATTACATTTAAAAAACAGCTTTAACATTGCAATTAGTTCATAATAATATTACATATATAAAATATGCATATAATTTATAACAGTATATAAAGATATAATTTAATACATAGTAATATAATGTATACTACCATATAATAATTATAATGCTAACCCATACTAAATGTTCTGTATTTTAACTTGTAAAACTAAAAAATTCTTTGTGATTCAAAACAATACTATAATGCTGCAACATCAAATACTTGCTGAGAAAAGAATGTCTTTTTGTGTGTTAATTATGCAGTGGGCAGATTAGCAGAATGAAAATTAATAAGCTTTTACTGTATCATTTACTTAAGTCTGTATTTCAGACTTTACTCAAGTGAAGAGCTCCATCTGGCCCCTATAGTTTTAGTAGCGCTAACCATGCAATAATCGTTTCTTCATTTTAAAAAAGAGTAAAATTAGAGTTAGAAGTACCACTACATTGTATATCATTGCTTTGTCCTTAGTCCTTCAAAAGATGACAAAAGTTTAATTCATTTTTAAATAATTAGAATTGTTATTACAATGATATTTTCTAAAGTATCTGCACTAGTTCAATACACAGCTTCAGCTGTTTTCTTCTCTGTTTTTCAACACCTTTCCAAAGCCCTTTTAAATAATTAGTTTGTTACTTACAATAACTCAATAGAGCAAGAGATGATTAGTACTACCATGTCCACTGGGGACAGTAAGAAACACATTTCTAATGTGGCCTCCTATGTCTCAATAAAGGAAAGGAGAGGAAGACAAATTCATATGGCTGGGCCTTCCCCTTACAAATTATAGAGAGGCTGGAAAAAATGGCAGCAGTTCTGACAAACATTACCTCTTTAGTGTCCACAACAGGATGGTGGAAGAAAACTTCTTGCTGAGGTGAGAAAACTCCTTGCCTTTTTCTCATCGGAGCAGAGAGGCAAAAGAGGTAACCTGAGATATTTTGGACCACAATTCTCATCTCAATTTGTTCTTCTGCCACTGTTATGCCTGAAACAGACACATTTGTAAAACACTTTGAAAAATGTTAGAAATGCAGATCTTACACCTAGGACACTATGCAACAGAATTGCTTATTTTACAGGACAACAAGGACCCTGAAGCTATTGAGGCAGGAAGACCCATCCTCAAAGACAACCGTGGTATAGTCTCCATAACCAGGAAGATTACTTCATCCCTGCATCAGTTTTCTGTTCATCATTTTATTATTTTGCAAAGAATCTCTGGATTGAGTGAGCCAGGCCTTTTTTGCTGTCATCAGTAACCAAAAGAAAGATAAGAAAACAAAACCATTTTAAAGTAAGAGTGTAAAACTTTATATTTTAGCAATGATAGATGGACGTTCTTTATTTCCACAGAGGAAACTGTTACTGCTACTTCATGTATTAACCTAAGTTATAGAATATCTCTTCCACATCTGCTTAGGAAACATGGAAATCAGGTTCCTATGTTAAGCAGCACCTTCAGTTTTGCCTAGCTATCTTTAAGAGTTATCTAGTCTCCATTTTCTCCAGAGTTCAACACATTTCCCTCTAGGCAGTCCACCAAAGATTTGAAACCACTGGGACAGTGACAGAATAGTAAAATGCATTATCAGAAAATATAACTGACTTCACTAGTACATTAAATATCATATTTATGTCAATTTTTTTTCCTCAATAAAGGTAATATCATATGCCCTTCAGTTAAGTATATGACACTGCCAATGTTTTTTGTCATACTAAGTTCTGTTAAAATTAACAGTAACACAGAGCTACCACATAATGCATGAATAGGCACCCAAATAGATGACAGTGTTTGAGACAGAAAGACAGAAAGGAGATGTAGATGTATTCCCAGTGATTGCTGCCAGTAACATGATAACTGACATGATGCCCAATTATAGGATTACTAATCAAGGATATCAAAGAGTCAGCATTTTTTGTCTGTCAAGTTTTTCTTGCATTTTTCTTCTTCTGAAAGTTCTTCTGTGGTAAAGCAGGTTCTCTTTCAAAGTATTTTTTGTAAGACTAACTGGGCCAGTATTACAAAAGGTATCTGAAATTTGATTTTTTTAATCAGAAATGTTCTTAAAAAAACAGTTGTTCATGATTCATTCATATCTGCTGTTCAAGACTGACTTAGTTGAGTCTATGGAGAATTCCACAATTAAGCACATCGTGCGGCAAACATCAGATTGATACAGAGATATCTTTATATACCTTAAGGCAATCTGGCTCAAACACAAGGTAAACTAGACAAGGTAAATTAGCCTACGCCTATTATGGGCTACAGTTTCCAGCAGCAAGATGAAATATTATTCTAGGGCTTATCTTTCTAGATCGCAACTGATATGTAGAGGTAGCTTCAGGCTTAACACCAAGTAATACTCAGGACCAAACTAATAATAAAATGTAGGCATCCCACTGGCTAAGGAGATGCATCCTCATCCCAGGAAGGTAAGTCAGAGCACATATGCAGATACTCAGCTTCCCATATCGTTTCTGAAGACAAGCAGGTGGTTTACAAGACAGGGGATGATGCTTCTGCAAACTCAGTAAGGAACAAAGACTTGGGTGTAATGGTATGACTTAAACTTCCTAACAAGATTCCAGGTCCCACCGAGTTACAGCAGCCCTCAGAACTGCCCATCTGGTTAATACAAGATTACTGAGAAGTCTTTCCTTTCTCACAGCACAGCATATCTTTTTCATAACAGTCCTGTCTATCAGTCAATGAAATCGTGTTTCAGTTCCCCTCAGCAGTCTTTGAGGGGTATGGGTATACACCTTCACCTCCAAAAGGAAGAGTCCACGCAGAACAGAAAAGGCCCAAAGGTGCCGGGACCCCCTGCAGCAGCTGTGCTGCCCCACTGGGGGCAGCAGCCCTTTGGTAGCCACAGGACTGGCCAATCAGCTTGGCTCTGCAGGGCATTGGTGGTCCTCACAATGGTCTCTGATGGTGCATATCCAAGCAGAAGACCAGGACCTGCTCTCACAGTGTGGTCTTATTTTTCTGTTTCTTTGTTATTCACCCAGACCATTGAATGTAGCAAGGCATAAACAGTCCAGTGAACACAGATCAAAATCCAGATCTTGCATGTACCTTGTCAAAGTCCTTAATCAATAAACTAAAGATCTACTGTCCCACTTATTTGTTTTCTTTCAGGCCATCAGAGTTTGGCAGTGATGGAAAGTAGACTCTCTTAACTCCCTCTTTTGAATTTAGATATCTGCATTTTGTCAGATGAAGCAGCCTTGTCTGTTCAAATGTCATTATCTAACCCTGTTCATTGGAAGCTACAATCTCCCTATATGCCAATGATGCAAATTAGCAACCCTGAACATTCAGTCTGGCTGATAGGGGCTTCTAGGAGATCTGCTTGTCTCCAGGTGGAGGTGAAAACATTTCTAACTTTCAAGTGCAAGATAATGTATATGGAAAGAGCGAGGAATTAAAATCTGTTGGGATTTTGTAGTTAATGATCCTACTTCTGTGAAAGTTTCATGGGATTTATTCAAGTGACCAAGCCTGTTTTGTTTTATATATATATATATACTTTGTGTAAAGCAAAATGTTCCTTCTCCAGTACTTTTACCGTATTTTATTCATGCCTTCCACAGAAATGCATTAACTTTACAATAAAGACTGGAATACAAAGGAGAGGTTCAATAGCAAACTGAACTATTTGGTGTATTATAGGCCTGATTTTGATCTCATCTGCTCAGTATGTAGTAGAAGTAGCTCCTCAGAAGTCCAGGAAGTCACACTTTCATAAAAGTGGTGCAAGGCCTCTGGTTGGAGATTTCTTACACATGGAATTACAGTTTTTGTACTCTGTCTGGTTTACATAAGTGCTGTGTATTAAGGAGAGGTCAGAAATTTGTGAAGTCAGTAACTGCCACTTAAAGAATTCAGTTGTCACCTTGACACAGTCTGATAATAAAGCTAAAAGTTCCCTGTATCCTAATGTCCTCTCTTCATGGGCCCTTTGAAAGAGTCATATTTTATCAGATCTGAGATAATTAATAAATCAAAGTGAAGGTAAAGAGCATGACTCATGGCAAGAACCCGTTGCCACTGTTCAGGCTATTGCTAATGCCAGGTGCCTCTAACACACCATCTGGAGTCCCAAGACCTGAGTTAGATGCCTAACCTCTCAGAGCCATTTAGGTGAGAAATCAAGCACCTCCAAAAGATGATCCCCAAAAAATGATATAGTGAAGAGAAGCTTCCTAAGGAGCTGGGAATCTCCTATGTCTAGCTAATAGGAAATGCCAATCATGTATGTAATCTCTTCTCTCCTCTGGAATTTCAATTCCCAGGTCTGGGCTGTGAGCAGACAGGCACTCCCTTTCCACTCAGGACCCTCAGCCACAAATCATCTCCTCAGGGAAGCTTTAACAATTGCTCTTTGAGCAGATCTTATTGTTTTATTTCAAAAAAAAATCCAAAGGAGGAACCACATGTAATAGCTTAGCGGTTAGAGGCGTTCCCCTAGGAGAGTGAGGGGGGACCATGTCCTCCTCAGCCTGAGGAGGCATCAAATTAGCAGCTCCAGGAGCTGCTCCAGCCACTGAGCCCAAGGGGTGCCTACTTCCTCCCACCCTGCTCAATGCCGAGCAGCATGCAGCTAAGGGCAAAGCAAACGCAGCCAACGCCAAACAGCAGGATATTTAATCTAATCATAACAAGCAAAGTGGTGAGTGGCCACAATTTGTACTACCTTCTTGTTTCAACTTCCTCAGAAGGAGAATTTGTAATACAACATCACAATCCTACCTGTTATACTGCAGCAAGGATCCCGTAAATATATTTATAATACAACAGTCAAACCTGATTCATCCAGTAGCACTGTGAAGGAAAATGTGAAAATCTTAACGTCTCCAAAACTGACATAACATCTGAATAGTAGCATCCAACTGCCGCTAATCATTGTTGCTGTGTCAGTACCATCTTCTTGCCAATATTGACCATTCTCATTACTTTTTGCCAAAATTATTTTTCCACTTCAATCTTCTTAACTTTTGTAAGAGTTCTTTTAATTTAAGGTGCATCAGAATCTGAAATTTTTCTCATACAATGCTTAAATGGAGATGAACAATAATGCCCCACTCTATTGTGAAACAATTAGCAATTTTTTTCAGCAATGAACTAAATGAACCAAACTAGCTAGGAAAGCTAATCTCATTGATTTATGAACAACAGCATCTAGAGGTTTGCAATTAAATAGATAGTAGTACTTCTTTTTTAAAAAGGTAGCTATCTCTCAATATTCCTCATATAATTCTTTTTATTTACATGCTGTATATCTGAGCACTCCAATGACCAATTCAACTACATTTCATCACATTCCCTATGTTCATTCACTATGCATTATGTCACATTGAAGGTCAGAATAAGATTTTTTTCCTATTCAAGAACAGTAGATTCTGATATCTAATATCTGTTCAAAGAAAAAGGAGATAATTAGTGATTAGGATAAGCAGAAGATTTTATCTCCAGAGAATTCACTCCTCACAGATCTCTAATTAAACCACAAGAAATTGCATGATGTGCATATGCTGTTAAGCGTTAGCACAAGCAAGCCTTGAAGAGGGCTGGTACAAAGTGATATAGGATTTTATATTTTATTTGCTTGTTTCTCAACACTTCATGCAGACAAGACCTCTACTTTCACTTCAGCTACTAATCAGCTTGTCTGGTAACAGGATGGTTTTTTGTTGGCATTATTAGTAATTATTTGCACTGCCTTCATGCTTAGGAGACCTATTTACAAACTGAAGCTATGCTACTCCTGCCAAAAAAGCAGTCCCTGCTTCAATAAGCTTACAATTTAAGGACATATCTATACCGTATATGAGACTACTGCTCATGATTAAACCATTTCATTTATTTTTTTCAGGCATTTTCTCTCAGTTCTGCAGCTAGCTTTGTAAATATTATGGAGACGTACCTGAAGTACATGATGAGAGACAACAGATACATAGAGACATGTGGGGGAATACAAGGAAAAAAAATGAGACAATATTGGTCACTAAGACTGATAGGGGTCAAAGCACACGCACATTATAATTATCGTCAGCTGTTTGCTAAGATTTATGACCCTAAAGAAAAGTTTTTTAAGGAGGAAGTGGAAGGAGGATGATATAGTAGCTGAGTATGTAGTTACAGGGAGATTTTCCCCAGCACGAAGAGTAGAGAGAAAGCACAGAAGTGATGTAAGATATGATAAGTGAATAGTGAAGACTGAGGTGTGAATACAGAGGATATGGAGGGATGGAAACAGGCTCTGGAGAAACTTAAGGGTGAGGGCAAGCAGTACAAACCTCACACAACAAATGTGGGAAAAAAAATGTGAGAAAGGAGGAATTTGTTAACCTGAAGGATTGAAGAAATGAATTAGTAAAATTATTTTAACACTATTTTACATTAAGTGAGACCAGACTGCATTGTCACATTTGGATCAAAACATGCTGCCATTGAAGTCTTCAATGGCTAGTGCTTGGTATGGAAGTGTGATGAGTGGGAATCGTGCAGAGATTACTGTTAGTAGTCTAGGACAGCTGAACTTCCCTACTGTATGTCATTGTTTGTGGTTATTAAATATCCACAGAAGTTAGATTCACAGTGACCTTAAAGTTATATTAAGTCAGTGGACAAAACTACTTCTACAGACAGAAAAGTGAGATTGGTAGCTCAATAAGATAATTCATCATCTCCTCCTCTAAGAGAGCTGATGTGAAAACTCCTTTCTACTAAAAGACACAATCAAAATCTTTCTAAGCACGTTTTTGAATGACTGTGTTGAGTTACATTTTTTTTATTTCATTTTTTTATTGCACTGTCTCTGTTACATCCAGGCTTCCTGTCTCTTCCTGTTCTCTAAAGGTTATGAAGTTAATTTATCAAAGTGGTTTTAAATATGAAGTGGTAATGAATATTTACACATGCTATGTCTCTCTTTGATGAGATAAAATGTGAGGATTTATTAAACAATTTTCCAATTAAAGATAGTCTGCAAAGAACAAAAAATATATCATTGGGCAAAGTACAGCAGAACACATTGAGATGTTAAAAGCTTATGAATTTAGGGAGTATTGACCTACAATAATACACTATTCCTGAAAAATCCAGTACTGTTTTTCAGATACTATTAACTTTTGATATGACTTGCCCTTCCTGTGATTCTCGGTGGGTTTGTATCCTGTGGTGCAAATTTCTTAGGATACTTCCAGCTGAACATCTGTTGTAACCTACAAATGGTTTTTCACGGGAAAACGTACTTTCTTGCTGATCTAGAAAGTATAGCATGCAACAGAGGAATAAGTAGAAAAATGGTATTACTTTACCTGTGTTTGAGAGGAAGGATGTTTTGTTTTGGTAGTCACGTATGGAGATGTCAAGAGCTGAGTAGACAGTTTAAATGCAAAACAACTGCCTTTACCAGCCATTCAAAATCTGGGAAATGCTACTGTGACATGCTACCTTTTGTCTGTTTTATATTGAACAAAATACTTATGTACACACAAATATATAGGACTCTTGGGTCATTCTACTTCTTATAAGGAAATCCAAGTAACGGCAGTATTCCAGAAAAACAATAGATGATTTCACAGAATCACTGTCAAGCTAAAGAGTTTGCCCAGTCTTTCCCTTCTATTATTCCATGTAACCTAAATGTGAAGGATCTGTCATTTCCAGTTCACTATAACCTTCAGTTCAGCTGCTGGTAGGAATGGAGGAATGGAGAGTTCACGTTCCTCTGTTTGAACTCATATTCAAGAAATTTTTCAACTTATAAAATTATCAGATTTACCCAGGTCTGAAGCATGTTTGTAACTCTAACATATGCTGGAAAAATATTTTTTCTTTGTCCTCTTTCATATCCAACTCTATTCTCATTACTAGAAGGACTGCAAATGCTAGTTTACATTCCTGAGTGATTCAAATAAATCCGACAAGCACAGTGAAAATGAGTTATTTGTCAAACATCACTAACAAATACATACAAGGAGCAAAAGGCAACTGTATGTTTTAGTTTTTGAGAAAGGACACCCACTTTGCTAGTCAAATACAATAAGCAGTAGATATAATCAGACTAGGTTCAAACAGTCCAATTTATCCGTAGGCATATTAAAAAACAAAGCTACCTCATATGCTAGCCTTGTTGTTGATGGGTAAGCTACCACCCACATGATGGCATAAGAATATACATAGCCAAGAAGTTATTGGGCATTACCAATGTATTGTACATTGCTGCTCTAGCTCACTCTCCAGTAAAGCCATATTATAGTCTTTATATTTCAATATCAATTTCAAGACATAATGCGTCCTCTCAACAGCAACAGTCTTACAAATGGAGCAAGAATTTTCTTCAGCAAAATTAACACCATCCAATTTGGATTTTTCTACTGGTTAGGGGTTTTTTCTCTTTTTTTTCACCTGTCTGTTTTCAGTCAGGAAAGGCAAAACCCCAGTGTCAGCTTTGCACATACTGTCTGAAGCTGATGCAAATGAAACTAGTTATTAGCTTGGGATAAAGGAAATATATCTTGACAAATAAGATTTTTCGTCAACTATGTATAAAACCTCTGATATGTATTCACAACTGGGTTTGAATCTAGATGCACTTTTCTCCTGAAGCACAGGTGGTAAAGCACAAATCTAGGTTACCATTTTTAAGGGGTAATTTATAGCAGAATGAGCAATTGATGTGATTTTACCTTCCAAAATATGAGGATAGTATCAGACATTTAACTTAATCTGGTCAAAAGAAGTAAGTAAAATACTTTCTACGGCTCTTGTCTATGAGAAGCCAGTTGTCAGCATGTTTGTATTAGTGTAGTTATTAGTGCATAGATCCTAGCATGAATTTCTGCATTCAGAAATGTCGTATTGAGCAGGATTGATCCTTGTAGTAGTTTGAATAAAAGAAAATATATGTCAAATTGTGATTCAGTATCATTCTTATGTTTCAGACTGAACACATCTAGTCTGGTGAAATCTCAGCTAGGGTTTAGAGCCTGGTGCATAGTGATAGAGCTTGCTAGCATTTTGTATCAGGCAACCCTCTGAAATCTGTTACATGGCAGCTTTTCAGCAGTGGGATAATTTCAGGTTCCATCTATCATTACAAGTTTCTACAGTATATTCAAGAGGCAGATGGGCAACATCTATTTCAAAGATACGTGGGCCTCAAAAGGTTTCACTGCCACTTTCTTTAATATGCCTATAATGCATGAATATGCTTGCAAAATAATAAATGTAAATATTGTTTAACATTATTTATTAATGCTAATTAAATAATGAAAGAATAAACCGGTATAATAGTAAAAATGTTATTAATGCAGAGTATAGCTACTGGTAAGTACTTCGTAGTTTCTCATAAATATTAAACGAAGAGGAATCGTAACACATTTTAGCTAAAAAAAAAAATTGGCAAGTAAGTTCAAGAACGGATTGCCTGTAACTTTACTCACTTCTGGCATTTTGGAAATTATCTCTACTAATTATGTCACAATCTCTCAGGTTCTCCATGGAGATCCTAGTTGGCAGCAGAAAGATAAATATGTACCAGATAATATTAGTCTAAATTAAAACTGCTGTCATTGTAATTGAAGGAAATGTGAACACAGGCAATTTCAGCTCCCTGAAATGTAGAGCCATCACCTATTCAAGTCAATGGGTCAGCGTTAATTTTAATTTAGGCTTGTATTGCAATAGATAATGAAATTTTAAAAAGCAGTAGAAAAAAAGATTATATGGTTAAAGTTTTAAATCCAAACAGATACAGACATCAAGTCCAATCTTATACCATCCCAGCTCTCCCTCTCAACTCTATCCACATTATACTAGAAGCATATACTCAGTTTCTGCGGCCTCCAGTGCCAATATCCTGGCAACATATGGTCTTTTCACATAGTCCCTCCCCAGACGCAGCTGCACCCCATTTTAGGCCAGTCCCTAGTAACTGGTGACATGAGAGGATCCCAGGAGTTCCTGAACAGAAGCTGACTTCCCAAAACACATTGAAGGAACTGAAGGATAATCTCTTTCCCACCTGTAGGACTACTTTTTGCACTTACAGGCTCCTGTTCAGCTTCACCTCTTCCATTCTCACTTTAAGAGAAAAAATTAGCAATCCCTTCAGGTAACTTCAAATTGAATGTTTTGTGAGACTAGCTGTTCGAAAACATTAACAGCCCTAGTCATCACTATGTTGTTCAGAAAATCCTTCTCATATCTGAAAAAGGGTACGAGCAGGATCAATTCAAACCTCGAACATTGAAAAGAATATTGAAAATCTGAACTTGAACATTCAAAAATTGAACAGGACGAAAATTGCTTGATGAACCTTTGTGCACAAATACGTGATTTACAGAGGGTCAAGATGTCCATTTCTTAACCCACAACAAGGATCCTTAGGCAGCCTAAACCTGGCATTACATACGAAAGACAGGAATACGGCTTCATTCACCTTGATATACAGGTATTTTGTACTGGATTTCTAGTTCTGCCACAGACCTCCTGTGAGAATGTAGACAAATTCACAGCCAAAACTCTGCTTGAGTAGTCTGTTTTCAGAGCAGAGGTTGTACTTCCTTGAACAGGAGTAAATAATTTGCAGCCATGCCATAGCAGTAGGAGAGCTGGATTAGATAGACAACCCTCATTTACTTTGCAGAAAAAAATAAATTAGCCAGGATGCAACTTGAAGTTATTGCAGCTGTACTGCTTCTAATTAATCCTTTAGAAGTAGCTCAATTTTCTCTACATTTTGTTTTATATTCATAGACATTGCTACACAGTCTGGTGAAGAAAAATTAGACCTCCTCATCTACCAACAGCTTATCTCTGTCTGGGTGTTTGCGTTTTTCCAGCATACATGACACTCGTGTTTACATTGGTTCAGAGAGGACTGATCCCCAAGCAGCCACAGTACAGTCAAATCCAATGAGTTCAACAGAAATATTGCTGTTCAGGTCAGTGAATGTAGGGTCAGACTCTCTTTCATTGAAATAAAAAATTAACAGATAAAGAATAAACTGACATATGTTCCTGAAGGCTTCAAGGAAAAGAATGAGAAGGAAGCATCTCTTACAGCTCAATTATCAAAGGTTAAAAGCTTAGGACATCTGATTGCAGGACTTCTAAGCCTCATTGATCTAGGACATACTTGCACATTAAGCAATGAGAAATCTTTTAATTGATCATCCCAATTAGACCTGAAGCATAGGGTTGAGCCAGCTGGGCACTAATCTTTGCCCAGGCTGAAAATCAGAAGTCATGTCTAGTTCAACTGGGTTTTTTCCTACTGCATTTTACTTTCACATTTTGTTTTTATCTCTGTCAAAAGTGTTAGCTCCTCTGCACAACTAGATATAAACATCAGTCATTCCAAATTCAAACAATGCAAAATCAATTTTCCTTCCAACATTTGCCAAGCTCACAGAGTATGTTTGTGTCAGCTTTTTAAGTCAGCTGATTTTTTCCCCATTGCCCTGTTTGCAACAGTGAGGGGCTCAGCATTTTTTTAAGGCAGGATTTTTTTTTCTTTGTGCTAGCACAATACCTTTAACACAGACATCTTCAACTGCTTTACAACCATACATTTTGCCTTATTGCATGGCAAGGAAGTTTTGTATATTTTTCTGTCTATATAGCTACATTTATATATATCATATATAATCCATACAGCACAAGCATGCATATGCATCTATGTAAAAACGTAGTATTTTTGTGTTATATGATTACACAGCTCCGTATGTGGATGCCAGCTAGATATACATACTCTTTCAATGAAGTTATAAAGCAAGATAAATGCATGGGTGTAAACTACGTAAACAGTTCTGAGTCAAAAATCCTTTATATCCAGAATTGTCCCTAATCATCATTGTCCCTAATCATATCTGGATAAACTATAGCACATAGTAACTGTCCTGGGTTGGCCAGGACAGGGTTAATTTTGTGTGGAGCCAGGTAATTCTATACCATGCTGACGTCATGCCCCGGGGCCAGCCCCGGGGAGGGGCCAGTTCTGTTGGGAGTGGTTCAGTTGGAGTTCAGTTCGCCCTGAACTTCGCTCGGGTTCAGTCCCTCGCCGTTGTTCTCTGGTATTGTTTTTTTTTTGTATTGCTCTTTTCCTTACTGCTTAGTATTTGTTCTTTTTAACTGCAAAGTGCCCATTGTATGTTACTTTCTTTTATATATATATATTAAACCTTCCTTACCTCAACTCAAAAAAAAAAGGCACTTTTAAACCTTCTTTTCCTTTCTCTGTCCACGGCCCACGGCAGAGGGGAGGGGGCGGGGAGAAGCGGCCGGCCGCACGGCTTGGCTACCCCACAGCTCTTACTAAACCAACACAGTAACTTTCTAAAGATCATAGACAAACCTAGCCATGAGATACCTTTCATTTTCTATGCTATATATTGAAAGATGGAGGGTATTAGAGAGAGTACTGATATACAAGTGTCAAACAAATCTATTCCTTTCTTTCCTTGATTTCCTCAATTTTTGTCAGAAGCACTTTTTTTTGAACATTTATATTCCCCTCGTAATATAGTGCTTCAAAACAAGCGTGTTAGAAAGTTAAAGTGCAGGAAGATCAATGAAGCTTTTTAAATGGTTTCTAAAAATGTGATAAATCTTTCTTCTAGTTTCTTCTATAATAAGCACAATGTTTAGGAAAGTAGTTAAAGCAATTTTGGGCTCCTCTGTAGCTGACTTAATCTGTTCTAGTATTAATATGGAGAGGAGCACTAAAGAATTAGAAGCATATGTCTTTGCAACTTTGACTCTATAGCTGAACCATTCTCAACCAATAAGCATATTCTAAGGCACTCAAGGTATTTCTTTTTTGTCTGATTAAACCACAGTTAAGAAAACATATAATTAAAATAGTTGCAGCCTGTGATTCATAATCAATGCTTAGTAAGTTAGCACAGAGATTTCTAATGGCAAGTCAGGTACACATAATGCTTTCTTAACAGAATGTTAGTGCATATTAAAAAAAAAGTATTATCATAGTTTGGCAGCTAGGGATTCACCAATCTTCTGCATTACCTGAGCTTCACTATGTTAGTACCACAGTTCTGCAGCTGCTTCAGCTCTTTTGGTTGCTGCATGCACAGATGCTGTTAAATACAGTTAAATTAACACTGCTTTGCAGTCTATGTCACATGGCCTCCGTAACATCAAATCACCGAAGTAATATGAATAGGTTAACATATTTTCTGACTGAGCCATGTTAATGAATACTAAATATATTTTTTTGAAAAAAATTTAAAACTCTCTCAACATGTTAGATTTAATAGGTAACTGCTAGAAAACTAGAATGCTTTTCTGTGCTTGAAAACAAAGTAATCTGTATTTGTTACTTTGTGAATATGAATATTCTGATGAAACTGGTGTAGCTGTTGCTTTCTGTTGCTCTCTGTTACTCAGTGCGGAGCTTGGGAACAGATGGTGCACCACCTGACTCTGCATACTCTAATGTAAGATTCATTGAGCTTCACAGGAAATCAAAGATCAAGCAACATTGCAGAAGGTGAAGCAGCACCTCAGCAACCAGCAACACAGTATGATACAGTCAAGTGGTGGAGTGAGAAAGTAGAGAGAGAAAGAGAGAATAGAAGCCAGAAAGACTTAACTTGGTTTCTGAGGTTTATTTTTCTTTCTTCTTTCTCCTTTCATTTTCTATTCTTTGGGAAAAGGATCAGTTTGTTCCAAAGAATAAACTTTAATCCTTAGGTTGCCAAAAGTTCAGACCTGCCAATCAAAATCTGAACACTTAGAAGCAAGAGAGTTACTTGATTTGCTTGCTTGTTTGAATTTCACTGTAACAAATGCCTGTTTGTAACATTAAGAGCTTTACAAATATTTAAAAGTTCATTCAAAATTTCAGATGGTTTTATAGCTGTAAAGTATTACAGTTGCTAGTCATCTGCCTGTCTCCTCTTGTTAGTCACTCACTATATGTTACCCAAGCTTTCTCCCTTTTGCCCTGATTTTCTCTGCATGGGCAGCACACTTAGGCCTGGGCCACCCCTTTAAGGAAATCCAGAGTTCACAGTTACATTGTTACATGCAAAAAAGCCAACCCTTTCCCTTTAGTCCTAGGCTATATGAAACCGACAGCAGAAATTAAGCACTGAATTGAAGGACCTTCCTTTAAAACACTTGCTGTCCCTAAATCTTTTGGATGAAAGCTGGGAGCTCTTGACTTGGGCACCTCCACTGACGTCAAATTGTACAATTTCAAGTGAAACTGAGTGTCACCTTGGTGCATCTTATACACACACATGCTCAGGAACACAAAACACCACCTAGCTCACCTGACATTTTCAGGTACCCAGTACAGCACCATGCAGAACACAGAGCATCTTTCACATCACTCATAAGCAGCAGGTAACTAACTGAAGGGATCATTGCCTACTTTCTCATTACTCAAATGCAGGAATTTGCATAAGTTTATACCCTTAAAATACATACGGCCCCCACCCCCTGCCCCCAGCATCTAGGCCTGAGCTAAACCTAAGTGAAGTCAGTGAAGTCAATAGGAAAACTGCTTCATGCTCAATTTGAAGTTCACCAGAACAGACCTTGTAGTAAAATATCTTAGGGCTGTCTGTCTGAAATGTGTAAATACTACAGCATAACACATAGTTGAAGCCTCTACCATAGTGAAGAAAGTAAGGAAAGGCAGGGATTACTTGAAAGGGATGCCCAGCAAAGGCAACATGTACAGTCCTCAAACCAGTATACCCAGCCTGCATCTAGATGTCTAATTCCCAATGAATTCCATGTGAGGTGGCACATAAATGCCCTTGAGGATTTGGCCAAGAAGACTAGCTGGTCACTAAAAATAATAAAGGCATCCAGAAATACAAAAAAAAAAGAGGTGTTATCATAGAACTCTGATGCTATAAAGAAGATCACATCTAAGCACAAAACTACACCCTGAGTAATGGAGTAAATACATTCTCACACCAAAGCTTTTGAGTCTCCTTCTGAGTTCCCAGTGATTCACTGTACATGTCAGTGTACAGCCTGTTGCTTCAATAACAGATATAAAGGGGAATGGGAGGAGCACTTTCAGAAACTCAAAAGTTAAATCTAGAATTTGATTAAATGTTTTGATTCTTGGAGAAATTCAAAAGTTGTCTGGACACAGTCCTGGGAACTGGCTCTAGGTCATCCTATGTGTGCAGGAGGGTTGAACCAGATGACCTCCAGTGAACCCTTCCAACCTCTGCCACTCTGACTGTGTGAAAATTACCCATGTTCTGACATTGATCTGTTTTCCAAACGTGGTGCTCATAGCACCTTGTTTCACTCCAGCTATACATCTGAGCTCATGCCTGTTGGGATGTCTTATGAATCAGAACATGCTTTTTAACCAGGCTTATTAAAAACCTAGGGATACAATATCTTAAAGGTTGAGTCATGAGTCCTGAATTTCCTAGAAGCAACAGAATTTAGGAAATTACTGTATAAGCCTGCACTGTTTATCACCAACTTCAGCTTTCAAGATGAAATTTATTTACTTTTTCCCCTTTTACCAGGAATATATTTATTACCATTGCAAAGCAATTTACACATATCAGCTTTGAAACAAATACAGAGAGGACTGGCCTTGCCAAGAAGAAGCTGAGCAATTGTTACAAGCAGGGCTATGCATTCTGTTCAGTGCAGTCCTTCCGCATCGCTGTTCTTTGTATGCATAATAAAGCTGAAGTCCAGGGTTAATAGAATTCACTTTTTAAAATCTAAACTGTAAACTGACAACAAGATAACTAAAGTGGTTCTTTTTTTGCCACAGGTATATAGTAAATATTTCATCTAACCATGGTGCCAAAGAACTGACTACCTTTGGTTAGACAGTTCTTTCTTAAGGTAACTCTGTATAATGAAGCTATCAAACCAATGAAGAATTTCTAGTGAGATGATTTCAGAAGTTTTAGTAATGAATAGCATCTGGTTCTCCTAATCTAAAAATATTACATCCTTTCTAGAAGATCATGGCTAAAATCCAGTACAAGAATGAGTGGATCAAAACCCAGACTTTCTGTATTTCCCAGAGCCTTCAAAGAATGGCATTTCTTTGGAATAGCAATGTAAATTTTCACCTCTAAATGGCTTCTCTGGGGAAAAATAAGCATTATTGGAGTCATATCTATCTTTTTATCAAATAATTTCCAGGAAGATAGCTTAAAATGTCACAACAATGCCTTTCTTTTCTGGACACTACTACCTTTTTACTCCCAATGGAGTTAAAACATACTGGAAGCCCTTGAATCTTCACATTCCTTCCCCTATAAAGGCTTCCACTTGCCCTCTTCCCTCCCACCATTTTATCTTCTCTGTCCTCCCAACCATCAATCAGTAACTGCTTTTCTTCCACTTTCCCTGGCTTATCCACCTGTCCTGCATGAGTTACACAGTTTTCCTATCTTCTTTCATATGTAACTCATCATCCACACCCTGTTTGTCTTTCTCAGACAAATATTATCTCACTCCAAATATTTGTCTTTCACTCTATCAAGACCAAACAGCCTTTCTGTTATCCTGGCCAAACCCAGACAAAAACAGTAAGAACACACCACTACTCTCATTCACAGACAAGGTTGAGCCCTGTGGGTCTCCACCCCTGCTTCATGTCAGAATCCCAGCTAGCTCTGTAGTCCATACCAGATCTGCTCCTGAGAGACTTTAACAACTCCTTGTAGCCATAGATTCTTCCTTCCCAAGACACAAACTAAAGAGAGGACACGCTGCTTCAGGACTGGTTTTACATTAAAGCCACAAGAGATTTGGGACCACCTAGGTATTATCAGTGAGCAATAATCTCTACCTCCTTGGAAGAAGCTGGGATCCTTAGTACTCCCGGTTATGATATCTTGAGTTGGTCTTCATATTAAAATGCTGAATGAGTACAACCATGTTTCTAGATACTAGATGGGGCATATCCATCATTCATGGCTCACATAGTCTTTATTGCTTGAACAAGGACAGAGGAGGGTGAGGATTTCACAAGACTGTTCTGTGCATTTTATTTATATATTCATGTTGCATGCGGTACTCTATTTTCCCTCCCAGTAAGAAATTATGGTAATTGAATACAGGGGCTGTCTGCCATCAACAAGCAGACCAGTGCTTCAGGAGCCACTGGAATATACCTGATGTAGCCAAATACGAATGTATACAGATTGAGGCCTCAAAACTAGAAGACGGTAAACATGGAAGAGTTACCAGTTGCTCTGACTCAAGAGTTCTTGACAAACAGTTTGGAAGCTCTGTCTTTGTGAAGGTGAGGAGAGTAATGGGCTGAATTTTATCCAAAGAGAGTTAATAGCAATCTCAGTACTGAAAAAGAAATTAATATCCTCACCTCCTTAAGAAACAGGAGCTTCTTCAGGATATATCCAGATGATAGGTTCTTGCTCCATCTTCTTCTCTTTCTGACATGTGAACAGCTTATTGCAACTTTCTATTATTCAAGAACAAAATTGTTCAACAAAGAGCTTCTGCTTCATAAACTCCAAGATACGGCAGTACTACAAGCCTGACTTGCATTCAGACTTCAGACAGATTGTTTGAGGTATACAGAATGTATACTATAGGAAAAGCTTTTAGGTCATAGCAACTTATTGGTATTGTTGTTATTTTTTAAGTCATTTTTGTACTGTCCTTGAAAGTTACAAACAGAAAATACTAGCCAAGAAGACATTTTGCTGGAAGCTTTTGTGCTCTGAAAATAATGATTTAAGTCTTGTTCTCAGAGCAGAGTGGTGACTTGCCAACTTTGCTTTGTGGAGAATAATGAAGTAAAGCAGCTGAACATCAGAAACAGAGCTCATGATGAGTTTGTCATTTGAGTTTAACAGCAGGGGCCCCGCACTTGGTAATCATTACTACTGCCTAATCTACTGCATGTTTTCTAAGTCAGTAGAGATTAGAGCAATGGTGCTTCAGACATCTATTGGGAATAGATCTAAAAAGGAATCATGAAAATTATGCATAAAAATAAGAATGTATAATATACGCATGTTAATGCTTCTTTGCTGAATATTGTTGGCCTAGTAAAAATGCTGCTTGCTGGTATGCTGGAGTCCCACCTTTGGGAGTTAACTGTAGACTCTAACAACAAAACATAGAGACTATGGGCTTTTGAGGTTTATATAAATTTAGAAACTCATTGAGAACACTTGTCCACACACGGGGAAGTTTTGTAAGTTACGTGCTTGGGATTAGGCTGCATGATTGCCAACAATGTTAATGGGAGTTATTCTTGCCTCTGAAAATATCAGCCTAACTCTGTAATAAAGTAATTTCCTCCACTATTGGTCTAAGCTCTTCATGCCAAATTTCTGACCTCAGTTACTTATTTGAAATCCAAGGTTGTTTTTTGGATTGAGTTGTAATGAATCAGTGCCTGCAGGCAGGAGAAACAATTGCTCAATAAAATTCAGAGACAACCCGCACATCTAGAACTAATATTGTCTGCTTCTAATACATATTTTTGTACCACTATACTCCACAAATAAACCACCAGTAGAGGACATTACATGCACTATAAATAGAAAGCCTGGGAAATAATATCACAGACAAAAAAAGAAGTATCAGCTGAGGGAACTGCCAGATGAATAAATCCAATGGTTAATTAAGGTTAGCTTCTGACCCTTCTCCTCAGGGCTGGACAAGCTGTTCAGTGCAATGTACAAGGAGGCTAAAATGATAAACACCAGCTTTGCATTCCAAAAAGTCCAGTATCCCTTGGGACATTGTGGCTTACCACTGCATTGCAGTGAACCAGACATTGGCCCACCACAGCAATCCACATGGGCTGTGGGAGGCCATTTTGCTGTTTTGGAACATGTTCACTAAGATGCAAAATGGCTTTGACAGACCAAGAAGAAAAGATTTTGAGAGCTAAGTAGTAGGGAGATGCTGAATAGGCAATAGCTGTATATCAACACTTATCATTATTCCAAATTGAGGTGGCAACCTGAAACAGAATTACTCATACAGTAATAGTCTAAAAAAACCTCTTTCACGGTACTGAAAGTGAAGCAATGAGCTTCTGATCATTTCAGCATCAAACTTATGATTCTTCATTATAGTGAGTAGAAGTGAAGCTGGAAGACAGATTTTCTTCTATGAAACTGTCTGTCTACTTTGATTACGTCTCACAGAGCCATACAATACTCTTCCACTCTTTTTGGTTTTCCAAGGACATTATAAGCAGACAGGATAAGTGGAATCCAACTTTCCAACATGGTCAAGACACTGTTCTAAACCACCCAGGCCACGTAAAAGTGAGTTGTTTGAACTATCATTCCCATGAAGCTAAAATAGAAACTGTTATTTAATATTAAAATTATCGAAAAATAAACTAATTTGATTTACAAAATAAAACTTTGCTGACTTAAGAGATTAAACTTATAAAAAAATAAATTACTTTGATTTAACAAAATAAGATTTTGCTGACTTAAGAGATTCTAAGACTTATCCCACCATAATGATATATGTAGTTTTGATTCTTTTTCCTTCAGCAAAAAAGTACTCTTTTTTTGGTGACATTTTTCAACAGAATTAACATGTTAATGGAAGATAATGTGACTAGATCTAGTTTAAATGCTATGAGCACTTTGGCTTTGCATAGTGCTGAGCATCCTGGCTTTGGTCCAGTAAAACATATAAGTATATTTAAATTTCAGCACAAGAACAATCCAGCATGTATACTGCACCTGCACAGATTGCAATTCACTGTGGTCTCCGGCTGACCCTGTCCCACCAGTGGAAACACACTCAGTGAGCCACCACACATCCTGGTCTTCTGATTATTTACACCAAAGGAACCTGTTGGAGTCACAGATGCTCTGTTATTATTTGTATATCGGTATTTCTTCACAAAGAAAACAAGGGACCACACCTGCATCCCATCCCAACATTTAGTTAGAAGTATGTTGACTAAGTGAAATGCTTGGGAAGGAGTGCAGTTTACACCACAGAGAACGTTCACACCGTAACATAACACATCTATAATGTAAATAAATTTTACAACCATCTTCAGCATGGCTTTGTGATAAACTACACCAGCATAGATGTCCTTTTTATTAAGAGCAGCAATAACGGAGGTTGTGTCTGCTCAGTGTGGCATGTAGTGACAAGTATGTGTTTTTGCAAAGGCCGTGAGGGGAAAAAAAAAAGGGGAAAAAAATAAAAGACAAAACCTGAGACTGTACTAGCCATAATGCCACAACCAAAACCCCCAGGTAAGAGCAACACAGCTATATAGCAGTGGAAGAGACAGAGATGGGCTTTTAGGCAATATATTTATACACTGCAGATGTACTGCAGCCAGTAGTTCCATTGCAGTGCTGTATTATCACTGTTTTAAAGTGTTGCTTCGTTTCCATTAATCTTTTGTGGCAGAGATGTATTTTAAAAAAAAAAAGTTATTTTCTCCCAGCAAAGTGCTGTTGAGTCTTTCAATGTGTGTATGTGTGTGTGTGTCCTCTTCATCTCTCCCCAAACTTATCAGGCCAGATGAAGAAAAGCAGTGAGATTCAGACAAGCAGGTAGAGATGTGTACACTGAAGAGAAGAATGGTTAAAAGTGTCATGTCACTGGGAATGAAAAGAAAGTTCCATATTTATTATGCTGTTCAGCAAAATGTTAATTTGAGAAAATTAGAGAACTGGCAAGAATTAGAGTTAGTAGCAAGTTAACAATACTAAATTTGTCTGCTGGGAAATTTGCCTTCTGTCAGTTTCCAAGCTGAAAACTGTGAAAATGCAAGTTGACTAGATTGAGAGAAGAAGAACCAGCATTTCCAAAGGAGGAAGTTGCCTTATATCTGCTGATGAAAAACTAGATCTTTGGTCTTCAGCCCTTTTACAGTATGTTATTTATGGTGTTCTCTCATGTCAGTCCTTTTATCTCATCAGGTTTCACATGAATTATTCACTGAAGCTCTGGCTATATGATTTGATTGCTCTTCTAGAAAGTATGTTAAATTTAGTTATGCTGCACTTTTCTTAGTGAAGCCTTATTACTGAAACTCACAGTTTAGCAGGATACAATCCCCTCCTCCCACCTTCCAACTGTGGTTTTTGTTGTGGGTTGGTTTTTTTTTTAACAGAATGCACTAGTATAGTGCTAGACAAAACCTCCATTTGTACTCTGAGGCTGCATTTTCATCTAGGTTTTCACCTCTCAGAAAGGTCTTGAATGTCATGAACTGTGTTTTATTCAAGTGTATTTTTTGTAGGATGCCAGCTGCTTTCCTGGCATTAGGCATGAACATCGCTGCTAAATTATGCTCTCTAACACTGTTGCTGACATCTTGAATGCAATCTTTATAACCCTGACTCCCCATCTGAACTGAAAGGCATGTCGTGGATTATTCTTGTTCTGGCCTATTCTTTCTCACTTTCACTTGTATTGTGTTAGATAACTGAACTAATTGCTGTGACTTAAAAATGTCACAGCTTCGCATGTAGGGGCTTGCTATCTTCCTCTCAAACAATGGACACAATGAATAATGTTATATCAGCAAGGTTTTGAAATAAGGATGATTCTGAAATATTCTAACAGTGGAACAAAAAGGTTATTTGGAAGATATTGCTCCTACTGTCTACCTAATGAAAACTGTATATTTGCATATAAACCTTGTGTATCTCTTACTGCCATTCTTATCAGGACTGCGAATCAAGATCTGAAAAATCTGCCCTGTGAAATCAGAAAAGGGTTTTTGCATAACCACCCATTGAATTGAGGGTAGTCAATAAATCCTTTCTGTGTAGCTACTGATTTAGTCAAGTGTCCTCACTTATGAGCTTAGCTGTGCTCTGCATACTCAAACTCTCTGTGCAGGCATAGCTCTGAGATTCCCTTTCTGACCTGAGTGGTGTGGAGACCAAGGCTTTTTACAACACCCTCAGACTGGAGTGACTTGGAAGAGTACAGAATATGACATAGAAATGAATTGAATGATTCATATTAATTGCAAAAGTACTTTAACATTTTGATGAGGTTTGAGTGTGAATGTTTAGACTGAGATTAGCATTATGAAGAAACATACAATGTTCATATCAGGAATGCCACCTGCAACCAACTTTCTTTTAAATAATTTAATACAACTTTCTTTTGTTTATAATTCTACTTTGAAATCAAGAACATCTACAACCCCAAGCATCAATGCTCTTCAATATCTAATTTCACAGTTTTCTTAACACGTACCTCATGTTATTTGTTATAGTCAGTGTCATCCCAACACCTTTGTCTATTCTTGCTACATTTTAAATGGTTTAGCTGGCAAGCCATCAATCATAAATCATGAGACATATTTTAACTTCAACTGAGAACACTTTAGAAAGAAAACAAGTCTTGTATGGCCTAATTGGGTACATTACTCACGTCTGTAATTGATAAATGCCTGTTCTGGAATAGAAAACTTTTTTCAGAGTTTTGATATATATCTATAGACAGAAACAAAATTTTCCGTTTCTTTATGGCCTGGAGTAACAGAGTTGTTGATAAATTCAGAGTTTTTAATGGGAGAAAGCCTCTTCAGAACTAAGTTTCTGTGTTCAGAATTATATCCATTGTTTCATTAAACACAAACTTTTTTTTCCAGTTACTTTTCAGTCACTAAGTAAATGGGGGAATGATATAATTTTAGGCATAACTGAATTTCCTCTTCTACCAATATAACTAAGCCACAAACAATGTTTTAATTTACTCAGTGTATTTTAAAGCTTCCCCTCCTGTAAGTTATCATATACAGATAAGTTCTTCAACTGTTCTTCTCTGACTAACTTCTGATGCTGTATAAAAACAAAGTTATTTTAAAAATATGAACCTGTATGTGAATTGATTGTGTGCTTTTCTCTGCCTGGTGTTAAAGAACAACATTACAGCAATAACAAACTCACAATAGAAAATTATGAAAAAAATGAAACATTCAGTTCTATAGTGCAAAGCAAACAAGTATTTGGGAAAAATGGCAATAATGCGATTTTAATTCAAAAGAAAATAGATAATTTTACTTATTCCATCAGGTCAGTTGTACTAGCCACATTAACCAGATAACGATCTTTTCATTTTACAGGTAATTTATTGCAACTGCAACACTGACTCTGAGATGGTTCACAAAAACAATTTACCTTAAGTAAACACCATTTGCCACTAATGATGGGACAAAACAAACTTGCAGAGCATTTATGAAGAGTAACATCTCTCTCTTTCAGTACACATTTGCAAAACGATCTCTGTTGTTTGCAGATGAATTAAGCATGGCTTGAAAAATCATTAAAGCCATCTGCTATCATGAGAAAAAAAACCTGCTGTGATCATTTTATTGCACTGACAGAGGCTAGGGACCATTTTACAATATTTTTTAGCATCATTTACCCTAAATTTGACATCCTGTGTAAAAAATGAGCAGTTTTATCTGTTCTCATTGTGCCTATTTAGAACTACATTTACAGAGAAAGCAGCTTATACAGGTAACTCAAGGTATTTGTTTTGCTGGTCTCCAACAGATGGATAAGTCTGTTTTTCAACCATTATAATCTGTAGTTACAACGAACTAAATGTTTATAGGTTCTGTGGAAAGCTTAATCTTCCTCTGAAGTGATAGGAGCTAATAAGCATAAAAATATCATTAGTGTTTTAGTTACAAATTAGTTCCCATGGTCCATTTAAACATAACTTTTTTTCTTTTTTTTTTCCCCAGAATGCTCTACAGATATTCAATATGCAACAAACCAGCAGGTTAATATTGCTGGGTTTTTACTTTCCAAATACATACTTTCAAGACCAAATCCATCTCATTTAGCTAGCAGCAACTTTCAATAACTTTCAGAATCTCTATATTTCCCTTTTTAAAATCCTACTTGAACTCCTGTGATTTCAGCAGATCTTTGTCTTAAGTAGCTTTCAGCAGTATTTCACTGACTGGATTCCACCATGACTGACTCACCTGAAAAACCACACATCATGCACAACTGCAGCATTTCTTCACCACTAACAACACTGTCCTACTCTGTATTTAGCTTTCGTACAACTATATCTACTGTATATATGGAAGTTAGTAAAATTTGCTGATAATAAAGCAAAAAACCTCCTAACATTAAATGAGTCATATTATGAAGCTTTTTTCAGTTTTACAAGGGTATTGGTGGATGCACCACCTAGAAAATGTCACTTACTCCACTCCATCTATCCTAAATAAATAGGACATCACACAGGACAAGAGCTAGGAACTGAGGACCAAGAACCAAGGAGGCATTCAAGGCACTAGCTGCTGCCTAGAACCACAGGAAGTATTTATAGATGCTAATCATCTGCCCTTTTGTTTTAACCACTGTACTCATTTGAGTCTTTTGACACACAATAAGCTCTTCAGTCCTGTGATCAAAAACAGGCCCTGGGTATTCCTTTCTGTGCAGACATCATAGTTACAGGTCCTTCTGGAAGTACATAACCAACAGCACAATGCAGCAATAGGACAGATGGTGTTCAATTACTGATGGCCATAACTTCCTTGATCCAGTCTAGAACCACATTTGCTTTTTCATGACCACAATCACATCCTCCTGCAGTAGGTAAGTACTTCCATGTACAAACTGCTGCAAGGCTAGATGGTTTGGAAATAAATTATTGAGTCGTCATTCATGTGTGTTTACCTCTTTTTCACTTACAACTCTCCAGTTCTGTTCTCTCCATTCTTAGTCTTTTCTAGATATACTCCTAATCTCTATTCCTTCTCCAACAATCCTTATTCTTCCAATGGCTCTAGTCACAGAATGATCCTTTCTTCCTTTTACTTACTTCCCTTTCACTCCATTTTCTTTTTCCCTTCGTTTCCTCCTTGATAATCTCTAGGGAACCATATAATCATGGAATGGTTTGGGTTGGAAGAGACCTTAAAGATCATCTAGCTCCAATCCCCCAAAGCCACATCCAACCTGGCCTTGAACACATCCACTGTTGGGACACCCACAACTTCCCTGGGCAACCTGCTTCAGTGTCTCACCACCCTCAGAGTGAAGAGCTTCTTCCTAATTTCTAATCTAAATTTACCCTCTTCCAATTTGAAGCCATTACTCCTCATCCTATCACTACAACCCTAATTCTCTCATCCTGTCCTCATAGGAGAGGTGTTCCAGCCCTCTGATCATCTTTGTGGCCCTCCTCTGGACCCGCTTTGATGGATTCATGTTCTTCTTGTGTTGGGTGCTCCATACCTGGACACAATCAACAAGGTGGGGTCTCACAAGAGCAGAGTAGAGGGGAAGAATCACCTCCCTTGACCTGCTGGCCACATTTCTTTTGATGCAGCCCAGGATATGGTTGGTTTGCTGGGCTGCACTCACACATTGCTGGCTCATGTTGAGCTTTTCATCAACCAGCATCCCCCAAGTCTTTCTTCTCAGGACTACTCTCAATCCACTCATTGCTCAGCCTGTATTTGTGCTTGGGATTGCTCCGACCCAGGTGCAGGACCTTGCACTTGGCCTTGTTGGACTTCATGAGGTTCACATGGGCCCAGCTCTCAAGTCTGCCAAGCTCCCCCTGCATGCCATCCCTTCCCTCCAGTGTGTCGACCACACTACAAAACTTGGTGTCATCCACGAACTTGCTTAGGGTGCACTCATTTCCACTGTCTATGTCACCAACACAGATATTAAACAGCACCAGTCTCAGTACCAATCCCTGTGGAACACCACTCGTCACTAGTCTCCACTTGGACCTCGAGCCATTAACCAAAATTCTTTGAGTGCAACCATCCAGCCAATTCCTTATCCACTGAGTAGTCCTTCCATCGAATCCATGTCTCTCCAATTTAGAGACGAGGATGTCATGCAGGACAGTGTCATACATGTTCCTCTATTCACCTCCTACTTGCCAGTCCTCTGCCTTTTCTTTGGGGTCATACATTTACATGTGTCCTATGGATGTCAACAACGATGCTCCAAAAAATTGGTCAACAGCTTAATAAAAGTTAGTGAGTTTTCAGTGCTTCTTGGACGCTTAGGTGCTCTTCCCTCAACCCCCACTGGAGTGATTTTTTGAAAACTTTAGTCTTTGTAGAAGACTGTATAATCAATTTATATGCTTAATAATAATAGTCTTCATTTGGGAATATCAAATCAATGCAATTATTCCCATTTTGCAGACAGAGAACTTAAGCACAGAGAAATTAATGTGATGGCCATCCCTATAAAGTAGGTCAGGTAAAGATCAGAATGAAAAGACAAGTCTCTGCACACACAGCACTGTGTCTCAGGTTTTTTTCCTAGCTGTTAGTAGTTCATATGAAGAATATTTGACAACAGATTTTAAGCATACTTTCCCCTGACAGACATTAAAGAGAAGTCACCTATCTAAAGTCTTTATGTAGGAAACAATTCCACTGTTAGGTATGAAAACATACTGCAACATTGATAACTTCATGCAGCCCAAGGAGTTAAACTGACAAGGAACACAGCATACCAACCATACATGCTCATGTTCCTGGGTTAAGAACTGAGCCCTTGAGGTCATTAATTTCTCACCTTTTCTCAGATGGTTGACCTGTAATTGCCATCACTACCTTCCTGTCAGAGAAATACATCTGCTTGATACACAAAGAGATCTTTGCGAGGTACTACAACTAAAACCCAGCTGTATCTCTAATGGTGCAGAGGGACTAGAAAGAGATCTCTAGGCATTTCTTTTATTCTGTACAAGATCGCGTGAAATGTTTGAAGACCGCATTAAGAAAATATTTGACATCTATCTCAGACATGCAACTGTAGCTGTTAAACTCCATGCAGTGTCAACTATACAACCACAACAACTCATTACCTATTCTCAGTTGCTCAACATGATATTTAAATGCAGAGTTAGAAATTAAATAGTGATATTTTTAAAACAGCAGAACGCATGTTGTGTGAAAGAGTTACATAGCAGAGAGCTGGGTGAGATAACCTATGTACAGTACTTTTCTATCTCTAATTAATGATATTTATAAGCTTCTGTGATCAGGCTTCTGTTCTCCTTGAAGGACAGAATTATGCAGTTGATCCCTGAACATCTTAATCTGACTGTTAAGGTCTACTACTTTAATTAGGTAAAGTGCTTTGGATTTGATTGCTTCTATCCCCAAATGTCAGCATTGTTGTCACATTGCATTTTCCTTTTAAAAATTTCCTGGGTTGTGCCATACATATACAAAACAACAATACAGGCTTTTGAAATGAACTCTGAGGCAGAATGTTTCTGTGCAGGGTTTGTATGTGAAAAACCTCATCACCTCAGTATTCTTCTACTGTTCAGATAGTCTCTTTCAAAAAATTTGTCCTTCCATTCCCCAAAAAAGCTGCTGAAGGAAAGATGAAAACTTCACTATAATGGAAGCCCTACTATCATCTTATATCCAAAATCAAGATTCACATGCTTGTAGTTATTCCCCATGTACAAGATGCAAAATACAGAATATAAAACATAAAGTACATAAATGAAGAATTTTATATGTGCATTAGTTAATCTTATAATTTCTTTTCATTTTCAAACAATTAGTTAATATATTTTCCTTTTTATTCTGCTATCCTGCAGAATAATATAGTATTCTGTATCCAAGCTTACAGTCAGAGCCAACTTTCTCCAGCTGGTTAAGAGTTTAAGGAGCACTGCCAATACTTACTGATTCACAAAGTCATGTTACTCATTCTCTCTTTGTCTGTCTTCCACATTTTCTGTACTCTTTTCTCTACTTTTCTGTTCAGTATCTTACAAAAGAAGGAATCTTTTCTTTGTCTGCGTATTTGTTCTGGAAAAATAGTGTTGATGGTTCTGATAATGACCAGGGTATGATTTGTCTTGAAATATTCCAGATGTGTATTTCAGTAAAAATAAGACACTTTTTTCCCGTTCACCCTCACATCTTCAATGTTCTATACAAACAAGCAACTAAATGAAGGTTTATTTTATTTATTTTAAATAAAAGCCATCTTTATTCTTTAAGAACTATTCAACATTTTCCATCTTTTATTTGCTCTTTGCTTTTCCCAACACTAAAGCAATTAGTTTTCCTTGTGTGAATATGCAGGGAGAGCTACAAATAGAAGTTAAAAACTAGAAAAAGTTAGAAGCTACAATTGTCGGTTCCAGAGTAAAGTTCAGTATTCGCAAAGTACATTACATCACTGCTATTTTTAATGCAGCAGCAGTAAAAAAAAGATTCCAGACCCTACTTCACTGAATACTGCATAAATATACAGTAAAAGAAAACTTTTACTTCAGAAATCTTATTAAATGAGATCAAGCTACTATGGATGTCAGTGAAAATAGCCCTATTAATTTTATTTATCTCCGTGTTGATTTGTGATTAATCTGTAATTTGCATTATAATGGCTGCAACTCACATATACACCTTCAGAAAATTCAAAAAGCTTTTGTGAGCACTGCTAAAACAAAACAAAAAATAACACAGCAGAGAATATTTTCCTTATCTGACTTCGGGCAACTAATTTAGGCAAGTACATCGTTTACAAGCCAAATCAGAACAGCCATGGTAGAAGCATTGCACTACCTGTTTGCTCTGTGGCAGAGCCTTGGTTTCTGCTCCAGGCCTATAATAAAATACATGAAGTAAGAAGGTGAGAATTACAACTACATGAGGAATGGAAGTAGAAGGGAATATGATATTTGGAATGGTACATAGCTGGGATACAGGGCTCAGGACTTCATGGCATGCACCATGAGCACAATCATGACTGAATGATGGCACTAGCAGCAGCCAAGTGATTCCAGCAGTTACTACTGGCTTAGGGAGGGGGCATAATCTACTGCAGTTACAAGAAACCACAAATACAACACTTACTGTTTGGAACAGCTGTGACAACCCGTGCCTCAGTTCTGTTAGAGCAGATGTTTTGCTACAGCCCAAAAGAACTGGCACCTGATGGTTATGGACTTACAAGCAAAGGATTTCCTCATTTTATGGAAAAGCCCAATAGAAGTGAACAGGTTTTTTTCTGACACATCCTTTGAAAATTAATACAGTTATCCTACCAGTGAAAAGTTGTTCTTTTTTTAACCTATACATAATGATCTGTGTTTCATTACATTAAAAATTTTTTAATTACATTACAGTCAATAGAAACCTAATGGTTTCAACTCTGCTAAATTCTACAGTTTTCCATATGGAGTAGTATCATTGATCTGTGATGAACATTTAGGAATATTATAGTCAGTTGACCATGTTTACATATATAAGGCATAAGAACACACACACTCTCTTCAGTGTTTTTTCTGCCCAAATTTGAAAAAGTTAACTAGTTAGTCATTCCTTCCCTGTGAATTTTTACCTCAGTAAATGAAAGAGGCATGAAATTTCTAAGTAAAGAAAGAACTCTAGGAAAGACTTCCTAGCCAACGACTCAAATGATTGCAATTAGCAGCTTTCACATTTTCATTAGTTTAAGAATAGAATTTTACCTTCTTAACGAAGAATCAGAAACTGAGTACTCTTTCTCCTAATCTCTCTCTGAAGCTGAGCTAATTTAATTCCTGGATGGCACTGATTTCTTTGCTATTGCATGAGTGCAGAATTTGAACTTATAACTTAAAAACTGTTTTTCAATGTAACTGCATTGGAGATGGTTTTATACAACATTAATTGATGTTTATTGGAGGCTGAAGGGCTGATCATTTAAAGTTGTAGTATCAGACATGTCTTGCTCGTGGGCCTTTGCAACATGACAGCAAATACAAAGACTATTAAAATCTCTTCGTGAAAACACACAAAAAATCAATCCTCTTCCACAAGGAGGTGCCCTCCAGCACAATCAATACAAACTGGTACAACAATATCTTATGACACTTGTCAGCTGCTTTAAGCCTCTTTGCTCAGTAAAGCTCACAAAGTGCTGCTGCCTTTCATCTCTGCTGGATTGTGCCAAATGAAGATGCATTTCTAAAGGAGTTGCAGGGGCAAATGTTGCCATCAGTTACCCCCCTGCAGATGGCTTTACATTTAGCAAGGCTGTGGAGGGCTGAATTCAACTTGGATTTCGTCTAGGAGAGTTAGAGAAGATGAATTTTTTTATTGCTTTGAGACTTTTCTCTGCTCTACTTTGGTTATATTACAGGTTCTTGACGGAAATTTTTGTACTACAGTTTCATCCTTGCATGCTAGAGAGCCCAGAACACCAAAGGACTCTGAGTAATGACAATCAACATGTTCTTTCACATTTCTTCTATTATTAATCAATGTTATTAGCTCTAATTACAAACCAACTGTTAGAAACTAACTTCTTCAAGAGCCTTGATCATGTGCATGTCCATCAACAACTTTAATTTCATTTTGTTACATTGAAGTTGTTGTGTGCCTGCCACCACGCTTCTAATACATGGCTGTGAAAACCTTCTGCAGTGGCCTTCTAGCAATTAAATATATTCCCCAGATAACTATGAACCCAGAATCTGATAAGTGGAACTATTTGGTTCCTAATGGCTATCATCTAGTTCAATCAGTTTCATCTTCTGCTAGGTAGTCCTTGAAAATATGCACCACAAAGATAGTGATAAAGAGCTCTAGAGTGACATAGAGTTGCTAAGTGTTAGACACAGAAAAATACTCCACTATCCCAGGACAATATATCTGCACACAAATTTAATACAAAAAGACACTTGATAGGCTTGTTTACTGAAAAATTAAATATCCTTCTCTGTCCTTGCACTGTATTTCTTTATGCAATGAGACATCAAACAACACAACTGAAACCAAATCCCATAAATTCTTATCCAAACAAGACCAGTCAAATCAAAATCCCTTTTATGGAAATTAACCTTCTGTGAGAAGAGAAGAAAAGAAAACTCAACCAAATGGGCAGCTGCATGACACTATAAATTAGTACGTTCACCTTTCAGCTTTAGGAGAACAGAATTTAAGTTCTGGCATTAGGTGCAAAAGCAAACAAATTTTGAGGTGTCATGTGAGCTGTGATCATGCTGTACTTGTGAATGCTCACGTTCAAAGAAAAGTCATTGTGATTTGGGTTAACCACATAGTAATCTTTATCCTCTGTTTTTATTTACTACTAACTTAATTCATTAAAAGTAACAGTGAAAAATAAAGAACTGTCCTATATTCGCCTAGTTTTATGAATGAAGACTATGCAAATGCAACAGACTCCTGTTTGTGACCCATAGAATGGTAGTAAAAATGTTATTTATTCAGTATTGCTCCATTCAACTCTATGAAATACCCTAGGAATAGATGGAATTGTACGAGGACAGAAAAACCTCCTAGTAAATGCAAGAGTATATCTGATGTGCAAGCACTCGCCTTGATCATTTCTCTTATTAAGATTACAAAGCTTCAAAAATAATCAACTTGATTCTATCCTTTTCAGTTGAGTAGAGCTACGATTACGGGTCCTGGTTAGCTGGAGATGCCTGTCCTGTTCTGACAGCACTCCTGCAGAAATAAGGGATCAGCTCGTATGTCAGATGCCAAGACATCTGGTGGGAATTTAAAATAAGAATAGGATCAAAACATGACAGTGGAGTACCTGGCTCCCAAAACTCCTTGCATCACACAGTGCATGAAACTGCTCCTCAACCAAAACACAAGATTAAGCTTTCCACAGGACCTGTATTTCTCCTTTCACACCTAGCTTCTGCCAGCTATCTTGACCTCCAGTCTAGGAAAGAACCGCAGTCTGGGAAACCACTTCTCCAGGGCTGCTAAATTCCACAGCTGACAACCAAGGTAGGGTTGGGATTCAGTGTAGGAGCTTTGCCTGAATGTATTGCTCCTTATGAGGGTCACATAGCCCACATGAGAAGAATTCCTTAGAGACTCTGTGTGTGAAGAAGCAGGAAATTGTATCCAGTGCACAGCTGCTGAAGTGGGTGAAGCTGAATTCAGCTCCAGATCAAGCAAATCCTTGTGGGGCTGTTCCTCACCAATATCTCAACATGTGCATATAAAGCAGGAAATATACTTTCAGATCCATATTGTGAGGAAAAATTGTATAGCACTCAGGTGCAGCTAGGAAGCTTATAACTGCTTAGGAATATAGAGAACCTCAGGTAATTGCTTATCTCTTCATGAGGCTGTATCTCCAAAGTATACAAGTGACCCTGACTCAACTGAGGCCAAGTGACTTTTAGTGAGGTAATGTCCTCTAAAATAACTTTGTACGTGGCTGAAGGCTAATCATGTGCTGAAACGCATGCTAACAAAGGAATCAGCTTTTCTTGTGATCTTTGATTCAAACATTTTTATACCTCTCTTGCAATCTTTATAATGTATTAGTCTCAAATAAATACTTAATGTTTCCTTAGGGAGCTACTCCCTAGTGATACTTCAGGTATAAGCAGGACTTGCTTCAGTGAAGAAACACTGTTATGACTGTATCAATAGGTAGGAAAAAAAGTGAGTTGAGTGAGGATCAGTAAAAGTATTTACATATATAAAACTATATACTTCAATTCCTCTCAAATGCAATTGCAATTGACCTCATATCCCCAGAATTCTTAGATCTGAAAAAAACATCAGTCCTAGATCTTTTAGAATTTTCTTGTTTTAAGAAGAAACCCATAATCCAAAGATATTAGAGAGGATAGAAAATTTGCAGGACTGATTTTTGTAGATACTTGCATTTTGCATTGTTTCTTTACCAAAGTACTCTCAGTAAGGTATGTTAACCCATTTGAATAAGTTGATAAGATTTTCACAGTGAAAGACTGTAAAACACAGAAGAGTCCAAGCTAAGTGAAATACATGGGATAAAAAGAAAAAAGGATTTTTATCATGTGAAAAGTGAAAACCTGCAGATTATGGTGTTCTGATGGTGACAGAGACACAGAATAAAAATATGTAAGAGCCTGTTACAGCTCAAAAAAAACACCACGGAGGAAGAAAAACTCTTGAATTTGCATGGAGAAGACAGCAAACAACTGGATGTCACAGCCCAGTTCTTTACTTTTTTATCTTCATTTGCATTTGTGTTGATTGGTTTGACCTTGCTTGATTCACACCCTCTATACAAGAATAAATGTATAAAGAAAGGGCAGAGGCAGAATGAATCAGTGTCCTCATAGCAAGTAAACACAAATAAACCAATAATGAATACAAGATTAACCTCATCCATATGATAACGAGGTAGAGGAGGGACCTCTTGGGCCCAGTCCTGTTGAATTCAACAGACTTCAGGGTTCTTGTTTTATCTAAACTGTACAGAAAAATTCACAGCACCACTGTGAAATGCTGGAGATCTTACCAAGCCATTAAGTGGAGTTCTTCTGCCAGCAGATGTTGACAAAAACTGCTGCTTCAGATTGTGTTTGGCCCTTAATCTCCATCCCTTCACAGTTCAGGCTTCCACCTGGCAGAGAATATTCACACATTCAGGAAACCACGCTTCATGTATGGATGTAAAAAAGGCAGCAGGACATGAAGTCTATAGACCTTAAGACAGACTCAGAGAAAGCATTTGAATTGTGGACATTAAAACATTGTAACTAATATTCTTCTCTCTAACTTCTTTTGACAATCAATTATATTTGCAATCCTAAAGTCTCTGCTACCTGTCATAATTATTACACTGAACCTTAAACTCAGTAATTATTGTTCTATTTCTTGAAGTCTTGTGAAGACATTCAGTTTTACAATCCTCAGGGGAAGCTGAACACTTTTCTATTGTTAGGCAGAAACTTGTGGCAAATAAATCGATTATCTTACAGCAATAACCGGAATCTGATAAATGTTCTTCCCCTCAGAACTGCTTCTCAGTCCTTTTCTAATTTCCATATCCATTTTGAAATGACATAAAGGAGAAACAGAAAGTTTTCTATTTTTTACTCTGAGTATAATATATATCAGTGCCCTTCTTCCTCTAGCCTGTTCCTAGAGATTTGACTGTTGTCAGTTTAAGTCTTCCTTGATCCTCTTCCATATCTTTTCTACCTGCCTCACCAAAAATCAGTCTGTGTGCTCCCTTTCCAGGGCAATGAGAGTGACTGCTTCTGAAATACCATACAGTTTTATTAGTAGATTTTATGTACTGAGAATTTACTCCAGCTTTTTTTGCCTAATTCTAACAGACTGGAACAAATGTCTTATGGGGATCACACGAAGTTGTATCTTACAGCTTCAGGACAGTAGGATCATTAATGACATCTCTTAATAGAAGCACTTATATATTAATAATGTATACATTAATTACATGGCTATTATATAAAGTGCCTATAGAGTCTCTGTACGTTAATAGCATCCATGAAGTAAATCACAAAACTGCATGTCAACTATAATTATCCATGCATTTTTAACTTTCTTTTTCCTGCTCCATTGGGCAATCTCACATTCCAACAACTTGTAAAATTAATCTCCCTTCTCTTCCCCTTTACTTTCCCTATCCTTTTAGCCTCCTTTTCCCACAAAATCTGGAGTTTCCTTCCACAATTACAATAGACTAAAGATCAAAATAGACTAATATAATTAAAGCTCAGATCCTCTTTAAAAACAGTGTTCTATATCTAGAAAACCATTCATAATGTGATAACGGACATCTTAACAAGCTTTTAGACACTGAGATTTTCCGATAGGGAAAATACAGTTTTAAATCCTCAAAGGCTACATCCTCAAGGTATTTTTAGAGCTTCCTATAGCCTTATCATGATAAATTTATAACACAAGGAGGTGCTTTCTAAATTATTCCACGGAAAATAGATGGTGACAGTACAACATTAAAAAAGGTTCAAAAGCTCAATTTTTTGCAGATGGAAGATTTCTTCCTTCCTACCACAATTCTCTCCATTTCCACAGTGAAAATATAACTGCAAAATGTTTGGACAGGCCTATCGCTGAGGAATCTCTAGATTTCCTCATACAGCTTGGGCACAGAGAAATTCATGACAAGAGACATCCAAGGTAATTGTCATTGTTTCAACAAAACTGAGCGAGAAAACAACTTGAGATAGATTCAACCACACTAGCTCAGCTTCTAGAAGTATTTTAGGCCAGACAGGAACCATCAACATTTATCTTATAAATATCTGAAACTATTGATAACTTCTCTTGAAAGAGGCACTATGAATACGTGTGTGAGTGCACAAATATTAGCTATCACATCAGTGCTGCTTCTCAAAGGTGCTCTACCTTGTTATCACTTTCAAATCCTTTGTGAGGACTTAAGACTTTCCATCACAGTTATTAACTTCATAGGCAGCCATATGATGAAGCCTGTGCCATTGTTCAAAAATTTCTAAACATCTGAAGAATAGCTTTCTCTCTTTTTTTTCCAGCATATGAAGCTTGGAGAAAATAAAAGATGCTTAGGAACATTGCTATAAAAGCCTTTTTTATTTTTTTTTGGGGGGAGAGGGAGCTGTAAAATGTACTTCTGCCTTCACAAATAAACAGCATGGACATAACAAGCAGCTCAGGCATGGTAATACATCTCCTTCACATCCATGTCAATAAAAGCATTATACCACACTACTCCATGATGTGTTCCATAGTTATAACATAACAACGGACTTCAGTAACAAGTGGGCTGAATTCAGTAAAGAGTGGGACTTCAGCTTTAAACCTGTATTTAATCTTTCAACAATAATAGTAATAAGATTAGGAAGTTTGATAGCTATTACATTTTTAAGGGGAAGCTTATTTTTCCCTCATAAAGCAGGGTCATTAAAAAAAAAAAAAAAAAAGGGTGCTACCCCATACCCATATAAACATTAAATCCTGAGACATTGGACTTGTTTGCTTTTCTTGGTGTCCTTTTTGCTATGTATATAAACCCTTCCAGGTACTTTTCTTTAGCAATAGTGTTGCTATGTACAGTAGAACTGGCTGAATATTCCAGACTTTTTCTTAGCAAATTTGAGACCGCTTCACATAGTGCAAAAATCCACTGGCTTGAGTTTCTTACACCTCTAGACAGAAAGGAGATCCTGGGTGTGCAGTCCAACATTAGCTAAACTCACGTGATGCCTCAGAATTAAAGTTCTCTCTGAGCAAGTCATTCTAAGGCTAATTTTTACTTCTCATGAGTTACAATTTACAGCTTGCAACTGACAAATTGCAGCAAGACTGAAAGCTATAATCTTCTTTATTTATGCTTAATGGTCTCAGGATTCTTTCTTTGCTCTTCCCTACTGGATACAGGCATATCTGACACTCTGTCCTAATGTATGGAACTGCTACTGTCCCATTTAGGGCTTATGGCTCACACTTTCAATAATATTTTAGACTGATACCATTTTGAGACAATGAGTCAGCAGGTCATGCTTCTCTGGCTAAATCTTCCTATATATTTTTTCATTACAATTTATGCAAAGGGTCATCCTCAAGTAACACAAATCAGCCAAATAAACCTGCCTTTTGTCTTCCAAAACTATTACTAACTGAAGACACCACATAACAACATTTTTCCAGAGCTTTTTTATCATTTTACATGAGAGATTTGAGTCTCTTGACATCTGTCATAACCATCCCATCAAAATCCTAACCATCTTGTCAAGACAAATCTCTGAGTGGACTCACATCTGCTTTCAGAGACTCAGATGCACTGGTCTGTTGATACAATTGATATAAATGCATGAAGTCACCTAAGGTTTTAAGCAAGAGTCCAAGTCTGATGAAATTAGGATATGTACTGCTTAATGTTATCTGTTGAGGATGGAACTTAAAGCATTATGGAATATGTTATTGATACAGTTAGAGGCAATAAGAGAAGGAAAAGACATTAATTAGTGTAGTTTTCTCTCTCTCCTTACTTTGGGAAGTTAAAACTTCTAAGTCCTGCTTCAATCCTATATGTTACTAAATTGCCTTAGCTCACTATATGCAAAAATGCCATACAGAAAAGAAACATCATGCAGAAATGTTAGGCGTTAAGTGGCAGGGATATAAAATGTGCATGTTACTCACTAAGTGGTCAATTTTAAAATTGTTTCATCTTTTTTAAAAGATTTCCAGTTCCTAGTTAAACACAAATGTGGCAATGTTTCTCTTCTCCCTTTAAAAATAACTCTGACCTCAATGTCAGCAGCTTGGTAATCAAGTGCAAGTTGACAATACCTCTTTGTAAAGGGTGTGTTTGTTAGCAAGGAAAACAAATCCTAGAGGCAAAGGATTCCAGGTTCAAATGTCCAGGTTTAGTGTAAAAATACCAAAACTACTTAAGCCCATTGTGTTACATCCTTTTTAGTTCAGTCACAGGACTCCAAAATCCAGGATACAGAACACTACCTTGTGCTGCAAGAACTTTGTGCCTTCATCCATCCCCAGATAGACCAGCAGCAGTGTTTAGAAAGAGCGTATGGGAAGAGGGTGACTCTGGCATGTCCTCTGAAGGTCTGACAGTCTCTGTATTGGGGACTTCCTGATTTGGAGAATTCAATTTCATCATCATAGTTGATAATTGGTGTTGGCCATGTCTAATTTTTCTTAATTCAAAACTTGTGCCACCCAAAAAAGCTTGCATCAATAAATTTCACAAGTTAAAGATTGTGCTGTGTGATAAAGTACTTCCTCGATGTTCTTTAAATACCTCAACTGCTTTTTTTCTCTTCTGCCTCCCAATAAATTCTTATGAGATTCAGTAAATTTTGATTCCTTACTCTTCTCCAAACAATTCATGATGTTATAGACCTTTATTTTATTCCTTTTCCACTATCTGTCTCAAGTTGAATCCTTTTAAGTTTCTACTAATACAAAAGCTATTTGTAAGCCTTGCTTATTCTTATGACATCTCTCAGTATCTTTCTAGGTCTCCCATAACCTTAGACAGGGGGAAGAAAACTGCAAGAGTGGTCAGAGGGGCAAGAGACTGTTACACGATGTGTGGAGCTGCTTTCCTGGCGTTTAGCTGGGATAAAGCACTAACAAGCCAAGTTGATGTTCAAGGACAGGTTATGCCACAGCCAAGCTACATCGCTTACCCAAGGCTAGATTGTGATCATGGAAACTACTCAGTTTAATGGATTGCACAGTTCCAGGAACTATCCTTTCCTTATGTGGCAGTGCTTCTTCAGTCATTAAGGCTAGATTCACAACGAAACTTCATGTAGTAAAAAGTAGAGCATTAGAGTGTCTAAGAGATAACTTGTAGCTGAGCAGAATATTCCCCTACGTATTAGGAAAAATTAAACACCAAAAACCAAATTCATGAAAGCTTGAATGCTGAGTAGTCACATCCAATGCACTGCATAAAACTAACAGTCCTTTTCTGGGTGTAGGTGTCTATTCTGGGCTCCAAGGAAACGTCTGACTTCCTTAGCTCCTGTGAACACCCTCCTTCAGTGTCACGCTGAAACTCTGAAATACTAATATAACGGTGTTCTTCACTTTCTCTGTAGATGCAGAGCTAGGTCTTCACTCATTTTGTCTCTCCTGCATTTCATTCCTACAGGAAGCAGCCAAGCCTTGCTTCAGCTGACTAGCTTTTGAAAGACTTTGTGGATGCTCTTACATATACTTAATACTTACATCTGGGCTCACAGAGTCTTGTAATATGGAGCAGAGAAGTGCGTGAATTTCCTTTGCAAGTCTAGCCTTTGTAGCTAAATCTGCAACGTACCTGATACTTGCTAGTCCTAAGAATGGCTGGAAGCTTAGTGTACGCCTCATGACTTCTAAATGTCCACATGATCTTCATGAACAGCTGGGAAGGCAGCATGACCCTAAAAATCCCAGCCACCTTTGCAGAGAGCAATGCTGAGCCACTTGTAGCACATACAGTCTGCCAACATTCGTCACAAAAGATCACTGGAAGAATTAAAGGGATGTATAGACCTCCTTTGTAAAACTTTCTGAATTATGTAACAAGTGTCTCATGTACGTACCACACTAGATAGGCATACACATACTAAAACCAGATTCTGTTAGCATAAAGCTACTTAGCTGACTTCAAGGAAATGAAGCTGATTTACACCAATCCACAATCTGACCCATTATCCTATAAGGTATTCTTTATTTGCTTGTTTTTAATACAGTGGGACAATAAAGTCACTACATTTATAGCCCAGAACACTCTCTGCATATTCCAATATCTTGTCTGCTCTTTTAACAGCTACCAAACCCTGTGCAGATGGTTACACTAAATTATCAACAATCACTTCAAAGTCAGTTCTGATATTCATGTCCTTGGGGATGCACTGCCAGGGCCAAACACATCCCTGGTGCAGCTCTGTTAGCCTAGCGCATTTGGCCCACTGACCACAAAGTGCACTGCCTCCAATTACCTTCTTTCTCTTGCTCTTATCTCAGTTTACTGGCCCCGTACTTATCTTAGTCTCTTCCTTATCTAAAACACTGCAATCTTCCAGGTCCTCTAATGCAGTTCATGATTTGACTCCTGTTGTTCTCATCTAATATTATTGTCCCTTTCTGTGTTTTACTTTCTCTGTTCCTTTTCCTGAAGCACTCCCACAAGCACTAGGGTCTTAAAAAAATCACTGCTGTTTACAGAGTTTATTACTTTCCATCATTTCTTATGATTCTCCTGCAGCATGTCTTTCAAATAATTATCTCTGTTATTTACTATATTGGTCATATAACCTCCTCCTTCCTGTAGTAATCAGCTCTGGATTAGCTAGTTGGTAGGGCCAGATTGCCTCCAACAGACTTTTTCCCCATGTCTGTGGCTCACGCAGGCATGCTGGGATCATGCTCTCTCTGGCTTTCTACATGCACACAGAGCTCCTTGCCAGGTCTTCCAGGGCAGACTCACCCCAGCCAGCTAGGCAGCAGCCTTAACTGCAGATTTCAGCAAATGTCTCAAGCTCTGAGGAGCTGGCGCCTCTGCAAACACCTCCTTCTGCCTCTATTTAGGTCGTGCAGCCATATGACGCTTCCCATGTAAGGCTTTGACTGAAAGCCACCTTAAAGAGCCCTTTGCAGTACATCCAAAACATTCAGCTCTTTGCACTTGAGCTTCTATAAAGTGCCACTGTACTAACTAATGAGCCTACTATTCACTAAAATATCACGGGTGAGTGAAGAACTGGTTTAAATTACCTTCAGATAGATCAGCTGGGTCCTATCACAGTGAAGAGAGGAAAAGAAAACAGTGGTATCTCCTCAACTCTTTCCTTTTTAGGTCAGCGGCAACAAATTGTCATAGCTTGTACTGTGGATTACACAGTAAAAATGCTACTTTGGACGCTAAGCATCCACCTGGTTACCTGGAGTGTGGAAAGAGATACCTAGAGACATTTCTTCTGGAACAAAACAAATGATAGCTACTCATAAAGTAACAAAAACACCCCAAACACCAAACAACGGCTGTAATTATCTCTCCACAATGCAACTAAAAAGCATGGTCATGGGCAGAAATGCCCACAGAGCTTTTCAAGAGAAAAGACAGAATTATGGCCTACCAGATCCAAATGCTTGATTGTGACCCTGCCTCAGGAGTACCTTCCTGTAACTTGTATTAACAGCAAGAAGTTAATTTAAAAAAAAAAACAAAACACTTCACTGTGTACTTTTGAAGTCAGCCCAATGAAAGTAAGTAGTAAGGATAACACTGTTGCAGTATTGAAGACATCATACACTTCTAGGATAAATAACACTATAGTTTTGGAGAGTATGATGTATGGATACCTTCTTGGACTTTATTCTAGCGATGTTTGTGGTGTCACTTCACACAAAAATAGTTCTTTTGAAAAATGTCAACAGGACTCTTCATCGGCATTTTCAGACTATTACATAAGAAGATGGCACAGATTATTTCCCTCCCACAGAAATTAAATTGTTGTTCAAGGGGGAAACCAATATTTCAACACCCTGAAGTAAAAGATTAAGTTAACTTTACCGACCTACGCAGTCATGAAAGCTGGGTGGTAAGGTACAGCGCTCTGCTGATGCATTTATGATTTTTAGGGATCTGACTGGCATCCTCTGGGTTGTAGTTTTAAAATGCTACTGCCCCTAGTTTTCCACCCACTGCTCTGCCAGAGATTACCACTCCTGCAGCAGAAGCAACAGAACATGATGCACTATAGTTCCCTATTCTGTAAGAGAACAAGGGCTCAGTTATGTATTGCAGATGCTCCAGTTCTCAGCCTGGTATCTTAGCAAAACACAGGGGACTTTGAATTGAAATTCCTGAAGCGCAGGCACCTGCTCCTAGCTGCTATGTCCTTTCCAAGAGAGTAGCCTCTGATAAAAAATAACAAACAACATAACAAAACCAACCAAACAAACAAACTAAACCCCCACCAAACAAGAAACAAAACACCTCCCCCCCCCAAAAAAAAAAAAAGAAGCCCTCAAAAAAAAAAAAGAAACCCTCAGTCAACCAGCAAAGAGAACTGAGAAATCAGTCTTCTAGGCTCTTATAGTTAGATCCAAGTTGGGTAGTTCAGAGGTGGTTCAAGATACCATATTAATTAAGACTCCTAAAACATCTTTGAAGATTATTTGGAAAAGTCCTAAAACATCTTTGAAGATTATTTGGAAGATTATTAATGTGAGCACTGCATAGGGCTGTTCATAGGTGCTATTACCTGTAGTACATGAACTGAAGCTAATGCTCTTCAGAGGAGAAAACACTGCCATTAACAATTCAAAGATTTCCTCATAATGCCTTTTGCACACATTGAGCGATTTTCTGCTGCTAAAAAAAAGCAGACAAAACACCCCTCCAAAATCCTAAACCAACAACAGCAAAAACAAACCAACCAAACAAAAAAAAACCCCAAACAAACAAAATCCCCAAAAACTACAATCAAGGCAAAAATATTTACTAGATGACATCAAAGATGGACTCACTGCACAAACCAGTCTGATGTCAAAGGCAATAAATCTCTAAGCACTAATCCCTGTGAATAGTCCCAGGTACCAGAGAATCCCAAAGATAGAAAGATTCTGAGCAAAGGGCTCTTCGCAGGGAATTACTACAGAAAATGATCCTTAATGTTCCTGTATCCCAATTTCCCACAGCAGCCAACTGTAAGTAAAGCAGGCATATTTGGTCTGACAAGCATATGAAATTCATGCTTCCGGAGAATGTAATATAAGATTTGCCCCATAGTTGGTGTGTGGGAAAGTTAGACTGGTGTGACCTTGGAGACAAAAGGCTTAGGCGCTCTGTCATGCAAAGACATTTCCCTAAAGCAAAAATTGTATGTTGCGCTAAACTTGTAATCTTAACTCTCTGAAATGAATTCTCAGGGGATCTGCCAAGACCTTATCTAATTTCACCTCTGTTCAGCTACAGTGCAGCTCATCTGTCATGGCAGAGGAAACCCTAGCACCTACAGCCATACCACAGCGCACGGGTCTTGCACTGATGCCTCCTGGATTTGCTTCACAGTAGCACTGCCCTTGGCTGCCCACTGCTCTGGGCAGCTCAAAGATGCACAAGCAAACATGCACAAGCTAACTCCGGTACAGCTCCTCCTAAAAAGAGAGGCAAAGCCTTCATTTTCCCTCCACTTGTGGCACATCTTGAAAACAAAACCAAAGCCCAGCCCCATCCCAGCCTCCAGCCCAAATGCCCCACATTCAAATTCAGAAGGGTATTAGAATGTCCTGTGAAAATGTTGAAGTATTCTTGGTCAGAATCAATCTTTCTCAAAATTTACATAGACCATCTCCTCCTCCCTTTTGTCAGTCAAATACGATGCTTTGGCAATCTAATTTCTGGCTATAACTCATATATACATACACATGAATTCTACATACTCCTCACTTCTCTTTTCTTTTTTTTTTGGTATATTTTGCAGGAAGCCATTCTAGGCACTGCGAACAGACCATCACCTCCTTTTCCAGAAGAACCACCTTACTGCAGGGGCCTCTCCAGTCCAAATTGTTAGGAATCCAATACACAACAATCTTGCAGAAATCAGCTGCCAGATTTATTATTCTACCTGAAAACCCCAAACAAACCAACAAAAAAAATCCCAAACAAACAAAAAAGTGGAATAAAAACAGAGTTTAAATAAACCTCTTAGGTACATTTTAAAAAGGGTTTATCAGTTCAGTGAAAGACTTTTATATCTTCTGCTGAAAGATCATGTAATGTTGGTCTGATTGCTTGTTTTGTTCAGTGAGTCACTACCGTATACAGATATATATATATTTCTTCTTAAATATTACACATTTGATGCATATTTTTCCTTTTTTTTTTCCTTTTTTTTTTTTTCCTTTTTTGTCCAACCCCTTTCCTAAATACCCACATCCTGCCACAGGCAAGAGGCACCCCATGCTGACATTAAAAGAATCAAAACCAATCCAAGGACTTTTCATCAAAGCATGTTTCATTTGAACCTTATTTCAATGGAAACCACATTTTTGTTAAACAATCTTACTTAACCTTTTCCCTTTTTGCTAATTCTGCAATTTTAGACTTCTGATTCTAGGTTGATCACTGAAAATTTAAGTGCCATTGAGACATATGGATATCAGAATTAGTTGACATATTAAGGCGTACATACACTTCATAAAATATGTTGTCTTATGGATCTGAGTAAATTAAATACCTGCCCAAATGTTTCTAATGCACCTGTGGTTTCTAGTGACCACTACTTCTTTACTTTTGATTAATTGCATACTGAAATATTAATAGCTTAAGTAGTATCTTAATTGACAGAAGATGGAAAATTAACCCACCACCTAGGATTGTCTTTGAAATCCATCCATTATGATGAAAATTATTCTCATTGTTTTATGGTTAGGCATTCATTTTCCTCCTGCTTCTGAGGAACATAGGAAAATGAGGTACTCCATACAAGACCTATTTAAATTTCACGGGGTAAAAAAAGAAATCCAGAATTTACCCCCTCTCCCTCCCTTCACACTAGGAAATATTCTATTTCAGAAAAGGTGCTCATAAATATTTAAAACTTTTTGGGTTTTTGTCAGAGCTTTTGTTTTTTTTTCCTCATTTTACATACTGAACAACGTGTGGCTTATGTTCAAGATCACCCCTCTCAAAAAATAAAACAATCTGAAAAAATAACAACAACAAAAAAAACCCCTCAGAATTTAAATTGTCTTCTGAGCATATCTGATCACATTTACATTTAGTGTCCAAAACAAGTTGATTGGTAACATCAGTGCCAGCACTACAACGTCATACAGCGACTTCATGGTATACTTTGACAGTTCGTCTATGTCTCCGTTCCACCGAAAATTACAAAAGGTTCTGCAGAGCTTTCCTTAGCAAGCTGAAGCTTACTAGTCATTTGTGGATGCGCATAAAAGCTGCTTATAGCACAGCTATGGCGTAAGCTATTTTCTAAGCAATAAATGGTTCAAGTCATCTATTTTGTCCTGAAATGCTACCTGTAGTTACAGCATTGCTTATAAATGGTCATAGTAAATTCAGCATCAAAGAGAATATTACAGAAAAAGACAGCAGCAGAAGCATTAGCGTTATCTAGTATTTATATATGTTATCAACATAACACAGCAGTAAAAGGTTTAAATGCATATTAATGGGTACCGTGTCTAAAAATTACTAAAGTACCTATTTAGTGTATTGGATATTTTTCTCAAGGAGTGCTTGCTGTGTCTAAACAGCATAATTAGATATGTGACTTAGTACAGTTAATTCCTATTGATTAAATAACTTATTTATGTACCAAAGGAAATGGAAGGATACAAAATGTTTTCTCCCTCCTGATCGTGATCTTGTATTTAATGCTGACCTGATCATCAGAAAGCCTACCACATGTAATTGCTACCCTCAAATGGATCTCGAAAGATCCAAGCCATAGCATAGGCCATATATGTATAGCAACGTGGCACCAGATACGGCATGCAGCTTGCAGTCTGAAGTCAGGGATTTTGCTGCTTTGTCACCGTACTTATGGCCCCTCTGCCATTAAATAGTATTTTTTTTGAGGCCATACCAAAACAAAAAAGGAAAAAAAGAAAAAAAAAAAGAAAAAAAAAAGGGAAAACCTCTTGCAATACCTGGTTGTTTTCACAGGCAAGGTGCAAGGTCTGCCACTGCAAGCTTCTAAATGAAATGCTGTGGTATACCCTTTGCTTCTCTTTTATAACTGCAGAAATACAATTCAGAATGGCAAGAAAGAAATGCCCTAGGCATGCTGTGCTGATACCATTATGAAGTGGTTATTTTGCACAATGAGAATTAACTGTACTATGGATATCCAGAGAAAATGTACAATATCTTATGCTGATATGAAATAAAACAGACATGATGTAGCTTTTTTGTACTTAAAACCTGTATGTTCCCTTCCCAAACTTAAGTAAAAAGCAAACCCACCCTTTTCCTCCTGTTACACAGAATAACGTTTAGGTTCTAACCCTCCCCTTTCAAATAAAGTGCGCTGTCCATGGCAGACCATAGGAGTAATGCAACAGGAAAAGCCCCTTTTAGTGTACTATTTAAAAAACAAACTGAAGTTGATTCAGCTTTCCTCTGGGTCTTGTGAAAGAGGAGAAGCCTAAAGGAGGGGGAAAACATCCCCTTCACTGTCACTTGTTAATAGACATAGCCTTCGTTATAAGGGTGGGTGTTGCAGCAGCCACCGTCCTGCATGTAGACCATGCTCTCGTCAAAGTGGGACAGAGGCACAGTGTCCTCCTCATTGATGTGGCGCTCCATGTCAGTCTTCAGTAAGGGGCGCTGGTTGTCTGGAAAAGCCATGGAGAAAAGCGCTTCAGGGTCGCAAACAAACTTGTAGACATATCTTTCTCCAGCCACCTTAGGAGAACAGAAGGGAGAAAAAGGTGCAGTGTAAGCCCATGTGGTTTTGCAATCCCAAGTTCAACAGTCTTGTGAATTGTGCAACCTTCGTTGCACAATTAATAATGCGACAGCAGAACTGGTAAGGCAATGACCTAGCAAAGACAACAGGGACCTGGAGAAACAGGCTGGGCAGAATGCTCTTGACTATGCCACATGTGATATCCTGCTGGAAGATAAACTGGGTATTCTACTTCTAAACATTTGTTTGTGATCATTTTGTATACGTAACCACAAATAGAACTGCTCTTATTGGAAAGTGTAAACAAATTGTCATTACAGTGGCAAAATAAAATGACTAAGTTCGACACTGTGTGCGAAGTGGAAAAAAAGAATCACATTGCATGATATAGACCTGAATTTCACTTTACGGAGATTGATTCATACTTACGTACAAAAGCACTTAAGTTATAGTGCATGCTGATTGTACGGGGACAGCGTAAGCAAATACGTAGACTAATATGTACTTAGCCATTGCTCATGCAAAGCTGGGATGTTTGGATTTGCTTATGGAGGGGCAATTTTTTCCAAAGACGCTAAAGTTTTCCCTTACTTAGAAATAGCACCTAATGTTTGTGCTTCATCTTTCTAATTCCTAAAGAATGACAAAAACAATACAAAGTTTTGGTCTTATTTTAAAAAAAAAGTCAATATAGAGTCTCCTCAAGTACCTTATTAAATAATTACATTAAAAAATATGAAACATGTTGCATGCTTATTATGGTTACTAAAAATATTTTAAAATATTTTATTGTCTGCTTCTTGCAACTCCACTTAGCATGTCATTGGAAATGAGTGGCAAGTGTAGCAAAGCTAACTCTATTCTTACAGGTGTAAAATAGTCTGAAGCACCCCCTTAATTTTCAGCTTATTTCTTCTACAAATAATGTAAAGCTTAGGTAGCGGCTATATCTGCAGTAGAATTCTTTTCATCAAATTAATGTCAGCAAATTTGACAGACTGAAGGCTGCATTCAGAAACTGGGCATTTGCATAACCTGTTCTCATTGTTTAACTTAAAATAAAAGGGGAAAAAATGTGTATGCAAACCTTGTAGTAAAGAAACTTGCTATGAATCTATAACCAGGATTAGTTTTTACCATACACTAACTGGGGTGATCCCAGGGCAAACCTCAACCGTTATTATGTCAGGAAAGTAACATCCAGACTAGCTTTTAAAATGTCTGTTAAATGCATTCTTGTACATCATAAAGTACTAGTTTAAGAGGTAGCAAGCTAGCTGTCAGAAGTACTCATAAACTTTCCATATGAAATGACAGATGTGTGGGTTGGGCAGCATTATCAGCCTCATGGTGTTCTCATCCCCAACTTTTCAACTTGCTTCACTCTCTTTGCTACTTATCCTTGCCTCTGTGCTGCCTTTGAACTGTGCCGGCACAATTGCCTATGCAGCTGAGCTGTAACTTGCAACAAGGAACCACTCTGCCTGAAGCACTACCCAGAAAAATCAAGCATTTATGCTTCTCCCTCACCGGACTCAAGTCTCCTGCCCACTTTACAAAGATTCAATGCGCAATTATGTGGCACACAAAAATGGATGAGTCACTCGGCTACTGAAGTACCACAAGCCAACACTAGCCCAGACTGTTGCCCAAGTTGGCTCCTGGATAGTGAAAGAGAAGAGCACTACAATGATCCCATAATCAAAGCAAGAGAAATTTTAGCAGGCAACTCCAAACAGAGTTCACAAACCCACTGGAAAAGTTGCCTAGTAACTTGAGCCAAGAGCATTGTCTCCATTCATGGAATTGGCAAAAGGCAGGTTTAAACATGTTAGTCATCACAGGTCACAAAAACTAATGTGAAAAGATATGGAACAAATTTTACAGCACAAGGTGTTCAGTATGATCTATGATCATACCTGCCAGTTTTGAGGATGCAGCAAACAAGTCTCTCCTATTGATTTCTCAGTGAATCTACATAGTACTAGATAGCAGGATTTGAAAACACACATGTAAATCACCAAGGCACAGTAGAAAGATGGGTTGAGTGCTGTCAGCAAGACCAGACTGTTATATTTAAATTATTGTTAAATATTCCTCATAACTCAGCCAATTATAAAATATTAAATTCCACTTAAAAATTGTATTATTATGACACTATTGGTAAAATATTAAAGTATTTAGTATGTTAATAGGTATCATTTTTCTCCCCTATTTTGCACTTAGCAAAGTAGCCAAGCACTGGACAGCTAATTTAGACCTGCAAAACATTATTCATACAGTACTCCACAGTTTGCCTTTCCCAGGTGCCAGGAAGCTCCTTTGGATATTTTTGAATGCAACCTCTTTCCCTATAATCATCGTGTGCATTGTGTGAACTAAAACCACAGACATTTTTAACATGAAAAAAAGTATCTTGATGCATATACTGAATCTGGTAGGTGAAAAAGCTTCCTGTTTGCCTAAATAGATGAGAAATCTACCTAAACAATGAAGTTACAAGTACTCCTCATAAACTGACTTAGGATTTGTGACATGCAACACTCTGGTGAAATCTAATACAAAATTAGCTACTCACCTTTTGCATGATTCCCTTTTCATAATAATAGCGAAGTGATCGGCTAAGCTTATCATAGTTCATAGCTGGCCTATTTTTCTGAATCCCCCAGCGACGTGCCACCTGCCACAAAAATGGATTAGCATTGATTTGTTAAATGCATTTAATAAGCAGATCTTATCATCAGATACTTTATTTGGGGATGGAAGATGGGGAACCCCGCAGGTGCAACGAATAAACACAAGAGAAAAGGTTGCCATGACCTGAATTTCCCATGTACTACTATGATTTTTAATTGGACATAAAGTCATTCATTAAACCTGAAGATGATTTACTTACTTGCAAATGTGGTGGGGTGTGTGTTCATTTTTAATAATGAAAACCAATGAAAAAATAAAGCCATATAAGGAGATGATACACAAAAAATATTTATCGAGTTCTACCAGAAAACTTTAATGAAAGATGAAAACTTTTCTTTGGATAACTGTACTATTCCTGTGTTTTCTTTCCTGTCAGAACACTAAGTTATATTAAACACTCATGCATACACATTTAGTTAATGAACTAATACAGACTGTACTTGCAATGCCAGCAATGTTGAGATCATTGGGAGATACAAGTCAAAAGCCAAGTCCCAGTCTTAAGTATTACTTCAGTAAATAAAATGAATTATCAGAAGAGGCAGGTTAATCACTTGGAAAAACTATATGGTAGTATGAAAAATAGGACAGAAATTTCATAGTTGTAGTTGTATAATTTCCCTTATATATACATATAAAAGGAAGTTGCAAGCAACTCATTAAGTCATTTCATGGAGAACAATATGCCTTCTGCTCTGACTTATGATTTCTACCTGCCTTTATGCTTCATGTTTTATTGCCAAAGGTAGTTCTGGACAAAGAGACCTTTTGTTTAAGGAGCTTAACTGCTTATTCCCCACCTGAAATAATAATCAGCTGTTGGTGACATTTCAGTACTGGCTGTACAAATGACTATCATGTCACCAGAGGGAAAAAAATATCAGAGTTGATGAACTGTTTAAGCACATTTTATAAAAATGTTTGTGAGGTGCATATCATAAAGCTCTGGAAAAAAGAGAGGGCAGCCAAGCAGCTTCTCTGCAGACTGCTCCACAAAAACTTTCCCACAGGTATCTGGAGCCTTTTGATGCAAACCATAGATGACATGAAGCACCGAGAACTGAAGGGAACTACATAATAACAGCGAAACCCACGACTTTGATCTCCATTTGGACACTAATTTTTAAAATTTCTTTTGAAAGCATTATTTCCTTTCAGTGGCGCAGCTTTTCAGGCTTATGTAAATTATCATGGCTCTGCTAACTTCAGCTATGTTGTAGGTGTACTGAAACATACCTCCAATCATGTCAATTTATTCCAGCTGTAGGTTTGGCCTAGATGTGTAACCTTGATTCACCTATTCATCTTTGTAACACATGCGTACAGCACTCTGTTTATTACTACCAAGCTTTTTTCTGCATTAATCAGAGTCCTAAAAGTCCCCAACATAACAGGTTTGCATAATACATAAATATACAGCAAAGATAACTACAACAAAATAATGGTGGAGAATATGCTATGTTGTGTGACACTTTGACATTCCTAAATAAGCAAGCAGGTCCAGAAGTAGTCTTGGTAAGCAAGTCTTAAGTCTTTCTGTCCCTGAACTGCACAGCGTTTATCAAGTCTTGCTCCGTGGAAGGGATTCAGCTCCTAGCCTTCCATCCCACCCTCCTGCTGAAAGCTGCTGTCCCTGTGACAAGGCAGCATAAACTGACCCAATTCTTAGCATCCACCATTCAGAGCTACCTACTTTCTAAATGAACTATGCTCAAGGAGCTGATACATATTCATTTTTGTTGTCACCCTTTCTACAATAGCATAAACCTCCAGAAAGGGATGGGAAGGTCATGTCAGTGACATCCTAACCTGCCACAGCTGAACCAACAAGCTCTTTCACTTCCCTTCAATTTACACTTGGCAGCCAACAGAATTGTGCAACTTCCCATAGGCTATTCTTACTTTAATTGACAGTTTCTGTCAGATCCATGACATTCATATGGAAACAACTTAAGTCTCCTTTGTACTGCCCTAAGAGCACATAGGAGTGAGGAAAGTTTCAAACAGCCTTCCTCCTCCAGCTCTTGGGTGCAGTGCTGCTCAAAACCACAAAGCAACTGCTAAAAAAGTCAGAGAAGCAGATGATCTGGTTAACTTAAATCACAATATCCATTTCTTCAGGGAATTACATAAGGAAACCTTAGTGTTTTGTTTTGCTGCTTTCCCTTCCTTAGCTAATAAAATCTATAGTTTTTGCTCCATCTACTGGAAACCATTTTTCAGTAAGTTTCTTCAATCTTGCAAAGCTTTGGGCACACCTTAAAGACAAGACAAAACTAAAAGGGTAAAAAATACTGGGAATGAGGCGGGGGGAAAATCAGATACCTCATTCACCAAAATCAAACAAGCCTTTCCAGAGATTTTGCTCTGTTCTGGGCCAGGTCACACAACTGAGAAGTCACTGCAGCCTGCTAAGGCTGGTTTTGGTATCATATCAATTAAGACTGTTCCGCGGTCAAATCCTCAGATACACAATGCCAGGATCTGCCACAGTGACTACCACTAGTGCAGGGGATGCTTCAGCACAGGTCCTTGCAGCAACCTGCCCCTCAGCTAGACCATGTCAGGAAGGAAAGGTACATCAGTCCTGCTGCCATCCCCAATTACTCTATCGTCCCCTTAGGGCTGTTGGCAGATGATGTTAACTTAAATGCAAGAAAGCTTTCAGGCTGCTTATGCCAGCAGATGGATGGCAAACGGCAGAAATAGCTGGTGCAACGCAAGAAACAGCCTTACACCCCCAAACCTTCCTACTCAGCTCTAAATCAGAGGAGATTTTGATGGAAAATTTGCTGCAGTCTCCTCTATTACCTAACCCTGTCCAAGGGGCAAAAAACTAAACCAGAATGATACTGCTTTTTGACATCCAAATCAGTATAACAATAAAATTCCTGCACACCAGATTTTCCAACAGTTTCCATGGCTGTTTAGAACACAGGATAGATTACATAATGTTACCTAGTAAAAAAAGTTTACGCCATAAAATGTTCAATTTATACCTGTTTATCACACAAGTGAACTAAGTCACACTTCAGCAAATGTTCATTAATACAAGTAATTTTATCTCCCCCACGAGTCCTTCATGGATCAGGAGAGCTGTGCATGTGCATGAGTGCTTGCAAGCCTAGGATCTAAGGGTGCACTAAACAACCTAATGATAGAGATAAGCAGGAAGACTCTGAAGAAGATTTTTAAAAGGGGGGGTGGGGGGGTGTTTATATAATTTTGATGGGATTTTACTGTCTAACAACCTTAACCTCCTCCTTTGCCACCTGTCAGACTTCGGGTCTTTCACTCTGCAGCCTGTAAGTGCCAAGTTCCTACACCTTCACACAGAAGAATATTTGGTGTTGAAAAACATTATTCACTGATAAGTTTTCAAAGGATTTTGGAACACAGCTCTATCCATGAAGTGGTTCTGGGGAATCTGGGCCCCAAAATGCTGAGTATTTTGTAACCCTAGTACTTGCAATATTTTTATCATTTTGTGGGACCAGGAATAAAGTCTATGCTTAACCACACCTCTGTCCTTAGTGAAGCACTTCTCTTGCCCATCCTTTCTGTCACACTTCTAAAGTGCTACTGAAGCAAAATACTGAGGGAAAACAAGGTCTAAGTTTGAAGGAGTACTATTAAATTTGCAGGATGAGGCAGTGGATATCAGGGCATGCTGTCTGTCTAACCTACCTCCTCTGGCTCAATCAACTTGAATTCCATGCCTCGGCCAGTCCACGCTATGAAGTGAGAGTTTGATGGGTCATCAAGAAGAGCTACCAAGAACTGCCATAGCTGAAGCGAGCCTCGCCGTTGATACGTGGGTCCCTCACGGTACATGCCTGGCTCCTGTTTGACATCACCTGCACAGAATAGCCAACAACGTTACATGAGCAATGTGCATGTAAGATAAGCATCATCACTCAGTTTGTCAAATAAACCGGCAAAGCAATCACTGGCATTAATAAAACAGAGGGGAAGAATTCTTACTACCCAGCCACCCACAAACGCAACATTCTCCTGTCTGCTGTCAACTGTAAACATTCTTACAATAACGAATTAATATACTAAGAAGTATCTAAATTCAGCCATGATTTATGGAAGTCTCCCTAAGCTTATCCCCCTTTACTTCTCATACATGCAAATCTCACTTGCCAACCATTCTGCAATATCCTCTATCTGAAATAGCATGAACTATTTTTGCAAGCAACTCTGATGTTTGAAGAACTGCATTTGTATACTATACTTTGCACAAGCCTCAGTTTTGAAAATGTAATGTATGCTTCATAAAGCTGCAAAACCCTATGGAGTGAAACTTCTTTTGCATGCAAATGCTTCTAAGGAAAATTTGACAAAGTATTTGACTTGGACTTAAACAGCATGTGCTTTATGTACAGGTATGCAAATCCTGAAGCTACGCGAGTTCCTCTGTGGCATACTGGACTTGCACATAAGCACATATTGCCTTCACTCATATCTACATATTAGATTATTCCCCCTGAAAACCAGTAAGTTAATGTTTGTAAAATTTCAAGTCCAGAGGAAGGTTTTAAAAACCAACAATAATAATATTCTGCTAGCTGTTCCACAAACTGCTAATGAAAAACCACGCTGCTACATCTATACTGTGTCTCTGTTGTTTTTAAATCATATTCATACTAAACAATTCATGCAACAACAACAGCTGAAAGGTTTGATGCTGAAGCAGAGGGTGTATTTTTTTCTGCACACAGTGACAGCAATCCTTGATACGCTGGTAAAACTCATTTCAACTACCAGAACAGCAATACCCTCCAACAAGAAGTGTGACCAGTTTAATGTGGAAAGCCAGGATTTTACATTCAACCACAACATCAGGATGCTCTGATGGCCATTAGAGAACGGCTCTGTGTAGTGAAAGTAAGAATAGTGATATTAAAAATGGACTACTTCCTTTTGTAATCAGGAAAGAAAATTGAGTCACTAGCCGTGGAAAACAAATAAATCAACACAAGGCTTTTTGGTTTATGTGAGGTTCAAGTTCCAGTCCTGAAAGGCTTTCTTTTTCAAGGACAGGATTTTTTTTTTAATGATAGCCAAGCAAAATGCAAATAGAATTACCAGTATTACAGTATTACAGTATTATTCGCCTGTGATGATCTTTGATTTCAAATGAAGCGGCTAAGAAACTACTTCTAAAACATCAAGACTGTTCCTGGGCTTATCCCACTTTTGCTTTACTGGCCAAAACATGATGACATATCAGCTATTTTTTCCTCAAAAGTCATCATGCTACAAGTATAAACACACCTATTTGTATCACAACATCAATCTTCTAGAGTACAAGGTGTTCTCTCAATGGACAGTCATAGAAGCTAGCAGCAGACTGCTGGCTTTGAAAGCACACAAATATTTCCAAATATTTATTTCTTTTACTTTATTTGCATTTCTTTTCCATTTTTATTCCCATCCCTTTACAAAACCCAAACAAGCAAAAATTATTTTCAAGAAAGACATAGACAAATGCTACTCCTGAAGAGTTTTAACTTCTTGTAGTACAGGGTCTGACCCCATTCTCATAAAAGTAAATATGAATTTGCCACTGGTCCTGAAAATAGATCACGTCAATCATTTTTAGGGGAAAAAAAAAAAAAAGCCTGACATGATGGTTTTTTAAAAAGGAAGAAAAGTAAAAAAAACCAACCCATCATACATAAATAAAGTAGACTTTAAATAAATCACCTTTTCAGTGAAAATGTCAATCCAGTGGCAATGCAAAAATGGATTGAACAATATTCAGTCAGGTCTAATATTATTTAAAATCCTCTATTTATTTCTTGCCATTCCTTGCCAACCTCAAAATGCACGTGATACCTCCATTTGAGGAACATTTAATTCTTTGGGTTACTTTCATTTTAAAGTCTCCTGTCCTTCAGCAAACATAATAAATGCTGATAGACATGCAATAATTTTGTAATACACATAAGTGATTCTCAGGGGATAAAAAACAAAATAAAGCAGGAAAAAAGCCCCAAGACTTCTCCAGCTCTACTTTTAGCTCTGGTCAGAGAGCTGTTCACAAGTTTATCAGAAAGTATCTAGTCTTTCCAGCTAAAATTAATAAAGCTGGACATACATACACTAACACAAAGGAGCCACTCTAGCAAATTTAAGTAATTGGTCTCCAAATTACTTCCCAAATTTGCAGACTTCGAGAGTCACCGGCAAGAAATACAGAGTCCATCTACTTCGTCTATAATGAAATAAATCTGAAATCAACTGAGTTACACCAGGAAACTGATTCTACATCAGCGTAACTGAAGATAATTTGGGCCATTTATTTTAATTGACCTCAGAATCCCTCCTGAAAAAAAAAAATCTGTTGTAATGGGTAGCGTTGTGAAAAGACTATTGATTTGTTATCAAACCCACTGAAAAATAAACCACTAGCACAATGTTTAACATAGTGCAAATACATTGACACAAACACAAAAATGCCCTATACTCTCACTCCCCACTATTCATCACAGACAAGACAAGAGGCTTAATCCTCAGTAAAACTAAAGCTCTTGCTTTCTCCGCCATTTTGTTAATTATAAGAACAGCTTTCATTAAATCTCAAACAAGCAGTATGTGATCATCAGTGCAATGGAAATCCTCCTATTACTTCTCTACAGCACAGGAACTGAGATCCTCTGCTGCAACTCTGGATATAGCATCCTTTGCTGGCAAAAGTCGAATGACATCCTATTTGGTTTCAAGAGATAAAGGTCAGCTTTGGTTGGGCACACTGCAAATGGTGTGTTACAGAATCCTAAATTGGAACGTTACTGAGCTTTTTTGATCAGCAACAGAGAAAAGCCCCTCATCTCTCCCTTGTTCATCCCCCCCACCCCAGTAAGAAAAAGACATGTTTCATACATACCGTCAAACTTCTCTGGAACAACGCAAGTGTCATCATAAAACTGCCTAGGTCCCTTTTCATACATACAGCCTGTAAGTTAAAAAGAGAGAGGTGTTTATATAAAACAGGCATGGAAAAAGAAGAGATCATAGGCTTAATGCCAGAGGGAACACTAAGTCATAGAGGACTCAGATTAATATCCCACATCCTTTACATGCCACCCAATCGCAACATTTTGGCCTCAGTATAGGGGTGCTTAATTAATGTGTGCATTTCCAAAAGCCTGTTAATCTCCACCTGCAGAAATGAAAAAGTATCCATTTTCCTCTGTGATTTATTCCAAAATGTTTGTCTCATTTCCCGTTAGAACTAGCACGGCTTTGACTTTTAACCATTAGTTCCTGCGGGTCTTCTCCCTGAGACAAAAAAGGTCCTACTTGGTATTTCCTCCTCACACTCACAGAAGTGAGCCCCTCCTGGATGTTTTTTCTGATTACGATCATTTTGTAAAACTTCATTTTTGTCACTGAAAGACACTCTCTGCAATCCTGCATTCTTTCTAACACTCTCTTCTATACATACTCCTACTTCTCAGTATTACTTTAATATTTTGCTTAACCAGAACCATATTGCATGCCAGCATCAGCCTCACCAGTGCTACTTAGCAAGACAAAACATCTCCTCCTCCCCTGCCTCCCTATGACCCTCCTTTTGACTGTGCAAATATTACAGAAGGCCTTTTAGCCATACAGTTGCAATGTTTGCTTGGGCTGGTTTCCCACTGTGAAGCCTAGGAGGAGGAGGCCCATCTCAAAATCATTTTTTCCAACATACTGTTTCCCGGTTCCATAGGCCTGGTCTACATTGAGCATATTAAAAAAACATTTCATTTAATGTGTCCAGGTTACCAAACAATTCAAATTGCTTTGTGTGACTGCCCTGTCCTGCCCATTTTTTACCACTCTGCCTATCTTTGTACCATAAAGTTATCTATTAACTTTGTTCCATATCTTTACAGAAAATGTTGAATAGTAACACTCCTGATATCAATTCCTACAGAACTATAATAGAAACAATCCATTCAGAGATGATTGCCCAGTGACAGCCACTTTTAGATCTGTCAGTTGGCCAGGTCTTAATGTATTTAATGTGTACTTTATTGATACGGCTTTGTGCTAACTTCTTAATCAGAATGTAATGCAGTGGCAAATTGAATGCCATAAAAAGTCTAACTATACGATGGAAGTATCTTTATCAATCAAATTTTTAATCTCAGCAAAGAATAGAATGAGATTTGACATGACCTTTATTCCATAAAATCATGTTGACTGATTTCCAAGTACAGAAAACAAATATTTATCAAACATCACTGCTTTTTCTACATCGTTCATAACAATTTTACAACCTCCAAGTACTCATGAGCGCGTAACATGGCTACGGTTGTTTTTCCCCTATCTGTGCTGTGATTAAAACTCAAATCTGCTGACCTTAGCCCTGCAGTTTGTGGATTTTTCCCTGATGTCTTTCACCTCCCTTTTCAAGCTTCTATACTTCATATAATTTTACACAAAAAGATGGTTCTAAATTTCCATCTCCTGTTTGACCCTCCTTGTTAAACACTACCTTTTATTTCTATTTTCTGACTTTATTCCACCCCAGAAGCAGTTGGGCTTTTAGCCAGATTTGTTATCTTTCCAGCTGTGTCTTTTCACTAGTGAATGAAGTCTTACTAGAGGACTTTGATTCATACATATGTCTGAATTCTCATCAATCTCAAAACCAATTTCCCTCATGTTTGTGAAATTTGGCCCTTGGAAGAAAAACAAATAAAGCCACAACAAACAAACAAAAAGTCATATATTGACAAGAAAAATACACCACAGCAAGAGAGTGGATGGAACAACCGCTCTTTTGGTGGTCATTTTTACTCAGTTCTGTTGGCTTTCTTATTTTCAATACATAAAAAGTGCTTTTACTCAGAATTATTAATGCTCTGCCCTACTGAAGTCACTGGGAATTTTGGTGTATATTACATGCCTGTAAAATTTGGGCCTAAGCAGCACCAAAACATTGCCAAAATCGCAACAAAAGGAAAAGCCAAAAACCTTCACTGGGTTTAGTGTTTAACATGGATTACTTGACTGTTAACTGAGCCTGTCACACCAATAGCCCGGAAAAACATCACTTGAGCAGACAAGGTGAAAATGACAAATTTTTAAGCATCTCTTCCTTTCAACTGCTAGAGCTCTTGAAAAGCAGAGTGAGTAAATTCATAATAAAATTGTTTCTATCTGATCAACCTGCAGCAGGAAGAAAAGCTACAAAAGAATCAGTGCATCAGAAACTCGAGACTGGGAAGGAAAAGAAAGATGATGTGAGTTTTCCTAGCAGTAGAATTAAACCAGTGAACCCCAAATTCCTCCAGGCTTTTTAAGTTTTTACGTTTGTCTCATACAAAAGCAATACATAATAGCAAACTTAACTTCTGTTCTGTTTGGGTGAGCCAGGAAGCCTTCTTGCCTCATGTAAATGGAATGGCAGCTAGGCACTTCTGAAAGGAGAAGGCGACAATAGTAGTCAAAAGATTGTCTTAAATTAAAAATGTGCAGGTTATCAGTGAGACAGGCTGCAAACAGAAGAGTAACAAAAAGGATGAAAGTTACAGTGAGGGGGAACCTGTAAACACACAGTCAACATTTCAGAGCAGCACACAGAAAGCATAGCGGAGGAGAAAATCATGTGAAGATCATAGATCCCAGTTAACATAGGCATTTGAATTCACACTCTCATTGTAACCAACTTTGCTAAAAGCTGACTCCCATGACAATTACACTTTAGATTATTCATGGACCAAAAACCCCTCACAAGACAGTATGAATATTTTGACCCTCTGCTTCTATATCTATCTTTGTAACTAATTTGACCTAACATTTTTCGTCAATTACACAGAAAAGTCTGCCACACTGGAGACTTATAAACTCTACATTAATGTAAGGAATGTCAGAGTGAGTTTAGAGTAACATACTGCTTTTTAGACTCCCGTTAAGGATTCAAAGGGTTAATGAAATTCTCTGTGATTGCTAAGCATTTAATCTGGGAATTCGGATGTATCAATTCCACTCTCCACCTGTACATCCTTAAAAAAAAAAAGGCACCACCACCTCCCGCCAAAAAATATTAAGTAAAACAGACATTTATTTGCCATTCCACATCTCAACTCAAATCTGCCAGAAGAATGAGAAAAAACAAACAGAACTAACCAAAAAAAGTGTTCTTGAAATATCTTTTTACTTTTTGCCCCATGTCTTGCACTGTCCCCACAATGCCACATTTCTGCACACAGGGACTTGCAAACAGAAATACACCATAAATGTTTGCCCTTCCAGACCATTTTTAACCCACTTCTTGAATATCAGAAGTGTTGCTTAACAAAGTCTATTTGATCTTGTGATAAACTCCTACCCTAGGCTATGCAATCTGTTACCAGCAACTTGTAACTCTTTAAGAGATGCAGAGGTCGAAAGAGCAGACATTATTCTTTCAACAGTGCCTACAGACTCATTCAGACTGTGATTCCAAATTTCACTGTTCACTGACTAGTGATGAGTATCAAAGATTTGGCAGGATAAGAAAATGAGGTTTTCCACTGACTTCACAAAACAAGTGAAACACAGGGCAGTAATAAGTTTCCTCTAACAGTGCACAGTCTCTCTTGCACATCTGTGCTGAACTTTTCATTATCTCTTCTCTCGATGAAACACCCCGTGCCTGCCTGCTCAGGCCTTGAGAATCTCTAACATCTCAGGCAGCTATTCTGAGCAACCACAGGAATCAGTGATTCACTGAATGCCCAAGTCAAGTATAGCTCTGCAGGCTAGAAGTCAAGGCTACAAGTAGTGGTTCACCTGCAAGGAATCACTCATGTTACCAAGCAGGCTGAATTTTAAAGAGAATGGAAAAATCTACGTAAAAAAAGAGAGGAAGTTGTAGAACTGAAACAGATGCTATTTTCTATTTTAGGTAAAAATTCACTAGTATTGCCAGCAAAACCCTTTTTGACTCATGAACCTCACTCGTACAAAGTGACACCACAGAGTATACGGAATAAAGAATTATGCATGCATCCAAGAAGTTGTGTTCTTAGCCAATTTGGGGTTTCATCTCCCATGCTCCTAAGTCAATTATAAGTAACATCTGGAGTCTTTCTAAGGCAAGTATTGTTTGTACGAACATTACTTAATCTACTGGTTGGCTTGTGCTTAAATAGTCCACAGAGGACCAAAAATACAGCAAGGAAGAGTTTATTTCTCGTAAAGTAACTAGAGTCTTGTTATCCTAAAGTGCTATCAGTTAATTTATGACTATCAGAGTGGGTCAGACTCTAATCAAATTGTAGAAACATTTCCAAAGTGATTATTCAATCAAATGACTAACATGGTTAATTAGGAGCCATAAACATTGCTCTGAAGTTCATCAAAGTAATGACTTGCCCAGAAAAATTACTGCTAATTAAATTGCCTGCTGCTTTCATTTCTACCTTATCTAATAAAAAGTCCAACCAATGAAATTTAGCATTGCAGTTTTAAATTGTACTAAATGCTTGACTAAGACCCAGAAGTATTTTTACAAGCTAAGCGGAGCTACTTCAAAAGAAAACATTGTAGTGCAGAAATTAAAGAGCAATTATATGTTTTCTTCTCCTTAAAGCATTGTTTCAAGACAACAAATAAGACAGAAGTAGGCATAAAATACTTCCAAGGCAGGATCCAAGTGTCTGGGGTGACTGATTCTATCACCTTTTAGCAATTTTTAGTCTTCCAAAGAAAACGTCCTTGGAATCAGGACACACAACAAGCTTATTTTAGACTTTTAATGAAGTAGTTCACATTGTAAAGTTACATAACCTCAGGAACAGCAGAGTCCCTTTAAAAAAACCCAAACAACAACAAAGCCCAAACTAAAATATAGAGACATAAAAATCTCATTTTGTCTTTGATTACTAATTTGGAATACTTAGAGGTCATTCTTCATTGCTCCTCCTGCTAACAGGAACATAGCAGTCATCTTAAAACAATGAATATGGCCTTACATCATATTGGTTTGAAACCATTTTTACCCAGTAGGTGGTGTTTTAAAATTACATGTGATCTAGACACTGCAGAAATGCCTTCTCATCTGGGACTGTCACAGAGAAAAATACTGGAAACAAGCTCTGCTGTGCGTTAATCAAAATACATCAAGGCAGAAAAAGCCCAGAGTTCCTCAGGACAAGAAAAATCTGTTACTGAATTTAGCAGGCATAGGCTCTTGGTTTCATTATCAGTATCACTCATGCTTATGTCAAGTAAGACATCTGAGTGGTCCCTTGGTAAGGAAGTATTTCATATTAATTATCATATCAGAATTTAAAGGGTTAAATTGTCTCAGCCCTGTATAACTCAAAGCGGATAAGGAATCCTTAAATCCTCTTTTCCAATTGTTTTTCAGAGGTAAGGACTAGGCTTCAGACCCGCGATCACACCCTGTGCAGAAACAGAATTCCAGCCCACGTCCCTACACAGGCGAGACACAGGGAAGATGATGTTTCTGCAGGTGATGGGATGAAGTGACAGTCTTCTCCTGAATGAAGCAGAGCAAAGCAGGATCAGGAAACGTGAAACAGGATTTGTTCTTCAGCCATTCCTGTTCTGACCTTACACAGCCCTCCTAACTAAAGGACACATTGTTACATTACACTCTAGCTCTGAATTACTTTTTAGTTCACTTTATCATCATCATCTAAAGGTTTGGCAGGGAGCGCACTACCCATGTGCATGTGACAAAGCCCAGTGTGATACAGAGGTATTGCATTACATATGTGCACATGCAGAGAGAGCCGGGGAGACTGAGGCTTAGAAGGCACATACAGCCTGAAACAGGGTGGGTGAAGAAACTGAGCTACCTGCTCGGCCTTGGTCTCTGCGTGGCAGCTCAGGTGAATGGTAAGGTGTCCTGGTGAGCATCTGCCTTATGCAGCAAGCCTGCTAACAAGTCACTCAAATTCATCAAACACCTCAACTCATCTGTGAAGCTTGTTTACTTCCCTACAGGTATAAAACAAAGTGATGACACTAAAATTGGAATCTTCGTAGTGTTTGCCCACCTACTTCTTCAATTTACACTTTATTACCAACTAAGTCATATTAAGAACAGTTCCCAAAAGAAACCGTTCTCAAAGCAGCAGTTCCCCTAAACTCCAGAGTTTAGGGGAGTGAATACAGTCAAGTCAGTCCTGTAATTTAACCTATACCATATTCTCCTCAATTGTCGTTTTGGTCTGAAAAGTAATTACATGGGTTTTGGCAATTCAGAGTTGGAATATCTATACAAACAGACCTAAAATGTGTTGTGCCACTTGTCTTCTCATAGGCAAGAAATAGAGCACATGGAGAGTCTTTCTCTGTGTGCTACCAGGCACAGAGGGGTGTGCAAAACCCCCTCAGGTAGCTGGGGCAAACCGAGCTCCCAGGCGTCACTCACACGTGTCAGCCTGACCCTGTGCTACACACACTGTGAGTACGTCAGGCCTCCCTTCGGTGCCTTGCACAGCTTCGCAAAGTGCTTACTTGAACAACACAAAAGCATTTCTCTGGTACATGGAGAGGTGGCTGGTGCAGTGGGAGAGATTTTTACCAAGTGCAGAGACAAATGTAGGCTTTTTTAAAATAAAATGTTCAAGTTAGAACACATCATACTTTTGGCCTCAAACTTAAAACATCACAATCACACTGCAAGTAACTTCTGTTCATGGATTTCCCAAAGCACTGACAGTGTTTACGAAGTAGCACATCATCCACCACAGAAACACATTTAGCCTCCTGGTGGAAAGCAGCTGTTTACCACCATGGAGAAGCTCTGGCCAGCTCGAGGGTGAAGAGCAATACTGAAATCACTGGAAAATGGACAGGGCTTTTTCGGTAATAAAGGCAATTCTTCAAACTAGATCACAATGAATGGCTAAGATGGCACCACACATAACTAAGAAAAATGCATGGAAAAGTACCAAATGATTCTTTGTGACCATGAAACCTATGAGTTTGTAAAACTGCAGAACCCATTTAGATTAAAACTCATATGTCTCTCCAAAAAGAGCCATTCATGTAGAAATGCTACAATTAATGACTATCTTCCTATACAGGAACTGCCTGAGCATATTTCACAACTCAAATGCTGGTGGATCAGGTTTTATTTCAACCACCTTTAAAAGCACTATCCCCTTAGAAGCTATATAATTACAACAGTGCTGCTACAAATTGCTACTAAAAATCCTTTTTGCTGCTAAAATCCTGGGAATACAAAAGTCAGTATTATTTTTTTCATTAGCAGTTTCAGCATGAAAAATGTAGGTGCACTGAAGTTACGCGGGTGAAAAGAGAGTCACTATCTTCTCTAAAAAGCAACCTAAAAAGTAAGTATTCTTTCCCCAAATCATTATGTGGTTTAAAAACATTCAGACAGGAAGGTCTGTTCATCATTTCATGTGTCACTAGCCTTTGAACCAGCAATTAAAGAGAAAGAAAAAAAAAAATCTACAAGTATGTGCAGTCACAGATACAAATGCATTCCCATCTAAAAAAAATAACTAACTAAAATTTGTTAAGTTTAATTTCTTATATCCCACTGGACAAAAACCTACTAGGTTTGGCCCCACCAGCTAAGTGTCTAAGTGGAATTATTACACACATACAGAAAAAAAACCTTAAGCAAACAGCTTCCTTTCCACAACTTCAGTTTTTAGATCTATGACAACATCTAATGCATTTTCTGAGACCAGATGTCAACAGCCTGTCTAGGCGACGTGTAACTTTTTATACAGCAGAACAGGAAAACAAAGGCTCATACATTCAGCTCTGAATTGAAATTCCACATGGAGCTGATCTTTTGAGCATACTTTAAAATCATGTAGTTGCTTTTATTAACCTCAGTAACTGTAAAATGTATTTTAAACATTGCTTCCCTTTGAATTCAACAAAAGACAGCAGTATTTTCTCTTTCCCTTGCTCCTTTTGTTGGGAATCTTACTGCAAAAATGTCTGTGTTGCTTTTTCTCCCCCGCCCCATCCCTTGCCTGTAAAATCGAAGTTGGACAAACACTGCACGGCTGAAGTGACATATTTGAATGGAATTCAGACCAACCAGTTCCTGTTTATGTTTCTGATTTGAGAATGTAGCCTTCTCATTCACTATACATTAGAAACACACCAAGGCCATAAATGGTGTCAGGTTACAGGCAGGCAGGGCCAAGGAGCATTAATCATTACTTTAAGGCAACTGGCAAAAGCAGCAGCTGAGGGAACACTACACCCTTCAGCTCCGCATAAATGGACATTCCAGCGTTTGGCGGGTGTGGGTTGGGTTTTTTTTTTTTTTTTCCGCTTCAGCATCCATTTTATGAATGAAACTTCAGGCTGCACAGAGTCCATTCATATAAAAGCTATGCTCTCAGGGCTCAGTCTCTCGGGATCAATCGGTCTTGGGTAAGGCTGATGTGATTGGTTTAAGGCAGGCTTCAGCCTTCCATTACTGATTTAAAATGCAGCCTGTGTCCATTTGACCTGCGTTAATGCACAAAGAGTAAATCCAGACTGTGCTTTCAATCCTCAAATCAAATCATTAGCCAGTGCCACTTACTGTAACTGTAGATTTAGAGGATATTTATCCATTTCTTTGAAAAACAGGGACTGCAGGACAATTTTTCAGATCATATTGTCTGCTTTGAAAAGAAAGTAGATGTATGGTCTCCTGCCTATATGCTCACATTAACTTGGTATTCAGATTTTCCTCTGTTCATGAAGATAACATTACAAAATGAATTCTAACTACAGACTTCTTTCAGACAGAATTAGTGAATAGAGGAAATCAGCTAGGTGAGAAGCAAGAAAAAAGTTAAAATTCTGCCTTTCATAGCAATCTTCTCAAGCCCAGGTTTCCCAAGTTTCCCCCTCAGATGCTCTTATTTTCTACGGTCATACCCTCAACAGCAGATTTGTGTTTATGGGTTTTAAGAGCAAGTACAAAGCGCAGTGCAGCTTAACTACTGAACAAAATCCACACTCATTCACTGAAGCAACACAGCACAGACACTCCTGAAAATTTTAAACCACAGAAGTGAGCCTTGAGAAAACTGCAAAACTAAAAATGAGAAGAGACTTCTTAAACCTACTGAACTCAAGAGCAAACCCGTATCCCTTCTCCCCTTCTGTCTTTACATCAGCTGATTTTCATTGAGAACAACTGTACTGCTGTGTAAAAGACTTCAAGTCCACAAGGGGAGATGCAGTTTCGAGCTGTGCATACTAAAGCACCATATACAGGAAAAGGATGGAGTTAGCTCTGTTTCACAGAGCATTTTATAAAACTGTGTTCAAAAACATTGAAAATATTTGCAGCCTGACAAAAAAAAAAAAAAAAAAGGGAAAAAAAAAGAAAACCTAGAGACAATCTGAGGAAAAGATTAAGCAGCTGGAGGATTTATGAAGGAAGATCTCAACAACAATTCTCACAGACAGACAAAGAGTATACATGCAAACTGTCTACAGAGATTTAGAGGTGGTACATTAATACCAAGGAATTGTGTAGGATGAGCCAAAGAGGTATAGCTAGGAGCAAAGGAATGGAACTGATCAAAGGGAAAATTTAGGCTTACGATCAAGAAATATTTCTTAACTCTGAGGTCTATTAGTCTGTGAAATAATCTCCTGGGGGAATAATTGTAGTAATAATACTTAGCACTCATACAGCACTTTACATTTTCAAAGCACTGTACAGAATTAGCCAATATAATTAAAGACAGTAGAAGAAGCACCACAAATTGTGTCATTTCAAATGCTGCACTGGTCAACGCACTAGAGAATATCCTGGAAAAAGTAAACCTGCACTGACTCTGACTGACAACTAAGATTTCCTTTTTTCCTTCATACCAGCATCTCCAAATGCTTGAACTTTAGCTCTAAGACATACAATAGAATATCCAACTGTTGTTTAAAAATGGAAAGTGAAAGGTATCTGAAAATAAACATACTTCCAAGAAATAGATCTTTTTTTCGCTTGAAATTTTAATTTAACACATTCCCTTATGCTGTCCTGCAAACTCTCAAAGTTAAGGACATATCAGCTGATCTCTGTGGAAGAATGTGTTACTAGGGATCTTTTTTCACCTTAACTCACATGGATTTGCTTTTCAAAAAAGCACTTTAAAATACTACATGGGGTATTTGAAAGGACTCTTATATTTTATTCTGTTCTCACTCATTAGGTAAATACACATTTATAGCATGGATGGTTGAATACTAACAACATTCCACACCTGTAAGGATTACATGCCAACATCCCAACCTGGGGGTTAGGAAGCGTCGTAATTACAACTTCCTGCATAACCATGACACAACTCCTTTGTTGCAAATGAATTATGATACAACCTTTTGCCTTGGCACTCTTGTCTCTTCAGTGCACCAGTCAAAACTGTTTGGGGGAGGGAGAGCCATGCTGTAAACAGCTTTGCAGGTGGAGCCCTTGCTTCATTTGTTACAGAGAGTGGAAGTTACGTACTTACTGAGGTAGAACATTTCAAGAAAGGAAAAGATGACCTGAATATTAATACAGCTGAGTGGTCAATTTTAGGTCCAAACAAAGCCCATTCCAGCACCAACAATGTTTTCCAAATTAGTCACATTGCTTCTGCCAGATTTCTCACATTATGTATTTCTTTAGTTTTGCAGTGGTTACACAGGGACTCTAATGTGATATTCCCATACTTCCTCACCTAGAAACACAAAAAAAGTCCCTAGGAGCTACATTTTGAACATATATAATTGATAATGTTCTTTAAAAATTATCCAATCCTAACTGGGTACCCAAAATAAAAAGGGATATATATCTGATGTGTCTCTCTGCCTCCGCTCATGTGTCTTAACAGAGGGGCAGTTTCCCATCCATTCTCACATGCCAGCACAAGGTATTTGTTTGTGGGGCCTCAGGAATTAAAGGGATGAGCAACTCAGAAAGCAAGACATGGAGACTAATAATTCTGTCTGGATAGTTCATCCTTTAAGTAATGTGACCAGCATCTTGATGAAAACTTTGGAAGTGACAGGGAGAAAATCCAAATTTTCTAAGGTCCATTCAAGTGTGTTAAATCAAGAGGCTATCCTGAATTGTAACTGTGAGAACAGCCCTGCTAATGCCTCTAACCTGCTCAGGAAAGACCGAATCTACCCAGATGTCAACAGATAAACTCCTGGCAATCAATAACAGGTATATGCAAGCAGCAATTCCTCCTCCACTTATCTTTTAACACCACTGTGTGACAAATTTCAAAGTTCCCAAAGACGCAGTCACAAAAGAACTTTCGAACCAAAATAACTATTTCAATTGGGCAAAACAAAATATGAGATTTAAACTTAATAATAGAAACTAGAGTAGATGAGTTATCTCAAAGTTTGACCTTTTTATGTACCTGAATACATGAAATGAATTCTAGAAGTGCTAACTGTACAGGAATGCCCACTATTAGCCCTTGTAAACAAAGGTCTTGGGAAGGCTTCTGGAGTATATTCATTAATGATGCAAAATCTCAAAGCTTTATGTGTCTTTGGCTGCATCTTCATGCTTGGGGGATGCTAGACATAGCAACAAGTACTAAATACATTTGACTGGCAGCCATGAAAAAAAAATCCGTGGCAGAAAATAAGGTCTGATTGACTGAACATGTATGAGGCACTGTGACTTCTATAAGTGTGGATGGGTAAGGAAGAGCTTCTACTCTGTTGACATTTTTCTTTTTCCATTATCTCAAACATTCTGCAGTAGAAATTGCATACCTGCAATTACAATTACAACTAATTGATCTGCCATTTCCCATGTCATAATTAATGTCATGTTTTAATAGACTTATAATCATTCCATAATAATGCTTTTCATTCACCAGCTTCCCACAAAGTATAAAAGTATAGTGCACAAAAGCAATGAACTTTTATGAGGCTCTTTCAAAAACATCCCAAAAGGAACATCTCGGTGTATGACAATGAACTTTAAAAATACGTTTCTATATTCTTATCCGAGCTGCAATAAAACACCATGCAAAAAAGACTTCACTCTGGCATTCTTCCTTTCCTGAACATCCATAGGTGAAAAATGAAATCAATGATTCAGTGACAAATACATTATGCTTCCTAAGGGGTTATTTAATGTACTCTTAGCAAGGATGGAAAATGATGGTTTCTAGAGAACAGATGGTAACAAGACAAAATATCAACAGACCACAGTTGTTGACTGCAATTTATGGAGTGTACAGATGTGTCAACTTAAATGCAGTGATTCTGAGGCCAATAAAAGTACTTCCTGATACCAACAGATTAATTTTTCATGACCACTGGTTACACAGCTTTTACATTTTTAAAAACTAATTATTCATCTACAAAAGAAACAACAATTTTGCTTGAACGTCATTACTATAAAATGGAATGATGGTCTTGCTGGCGCTAAAAAAAAAAAGGCATGACAGGATTGGATACAAGTTTGCACCTCTTCCTTTCAGAATAAAACCTCCTGCTTTTTTCCATAAAGAATATTTCAAAGAAAGATTAATGCTAGTAGCCAACCCAGATTTAAAGGAATAGTATGCAATAAGAAGATCCCACTTCCTAGCTAAGTATGAAGCATGCTTACAAAAGGGCCTTTTTTCAGCCTTTAATTTAGCAGGATGAATAACCGTGCTTGTGAAAGTTGCAAGGGACTGGCAGTGCCTGAAGCTGCACTCCCCCATATATTATCCATCGTCACATTAACTATGCACACAGCCTCTCCCATGGTATTCTGTAAGACTAAAGATATGCAACTGCTAAAGCCACATATCTCAGAACCTTCATCAATTAACAGGTTGAGTTCTAGATCTGATCCTTGTAATCGGAACTAATTCAACTTGGAGAAATATTTCAACCCTGGATTCCTTCCCTGTACAGGCCTAACTCAAATTTACCTAAGGCCTGGTTCTTTGCTTGTCAAGAATAAGAAAGGAAAAAGCATCTCTACTTTTAAATTCCCCTGTTCTAACATAAAGATCAACTCTTACAATAATAATTTTACATTAACCATACCACAACATACCCTGCTAAATAGAACCAAAGAATAGACAAAGTTAAGTTAGCTACAGAAAAGACAACAAAAAACAGTTCTCCACTGCATCAAATTTTAAGATAGTTTGTCATGGGCTAAATTTTCAAAGGAGACCTCAACCCAGCTGCCATGTAGCCTTTGGGAAATAAACTGCAAAAGCAAGGACTGAACCAGCAGGAAAACACTGTAGGTACTGCAGCACTCAGAAGAAGAGTCAAACTGAAGTCAGACAGAGCCACCCATTTCCCCTGTCCAACTCAGCACACGTGTGTACAAAAGCAATGTACCCTCCTCCAGAAGCACAGTAGAACTCACTGAAATCCTTCCCTTTCAACAGTGTGGCATATACAAAGCAGGACAGAGGAAGAGACTGAAGAGGAGCTGCAGAAATCACTTACACTGAAACGGTAAAACATTTTGATTGCATTTTGTTGGCACTGCACTGATCAACTGCTTACCCTACCTAGCCTACTCCATGTTGTTTTCATCTCCCCTTCTCTCTATACCACCCTTCCAGCTCCCTTCTCCTTGTAACTCATTACTAAGCTCCTTGTTTGCTTCCCTAATTCTCTTTCTCTTTTCCCAAGTATAATATATAAATATTATAAATCATGGCAAACATTTACAATGTTACTCCCTTTATTTATGTTTTTATCTTTTCTACTGCTTAACTTTTCTATTTTGACCAGGAGCTACTGAGAGCAAGCTCTTCCACCACCTCCTCTGTTTTGTATTGTCTGAGCAATAAGGCTCCATTCCAGCTGCCCTATAAGCACAATCATAATAAACATTATTAATAGCAACAGTGTATTCTCTACATCAGCAACCTGGCATCACAGATTATGTACTTCCACAAAACACAGCAGTATGCACAAACTGAGAAGCTGACACCAATTTGGCTGATTCTTCTCCCTCATTGGTTTTATAGCTGTATAAACCCCACTTCAGCGGAGTTACTCCTGATTTAAAGTAGCGCAAGCAAGAGGAGAAAGAGTCCTCTATTTCTGGCAGACAAATGAAAGAGCTCATAAAACAGAGCACACAAATTCAGAGGTCAGAGATGAGATAGAACAGAACAAGCCCCTTCCTAAGCGAAGCTCAGTTTTGCAGCCATGACTTTTTCTTCTCCAGCTTCTTTAACCTGAGCTTTTTCTGGACAGAGAATTCTGGAAAATGAAATCCTTTATAGAGCAAGCAACAGTGGCACAAGTCACAACAATTATTATGTAAGCTTACTACTTTGTAAGCTATCTCAGACATAAATTACTTCAGGAGACTTAGAATTCAAAAGAGCAAGTTTCAATTCACATGATCAAAACATCAGTAGCACTGGCTTGGTCTCATTTATTACTTTACGATGCAGAACTAAAGGAGAGTCTCACCTACCTGAATCATATGCAAAATCTCTAGGTTCCTGTTTAATCATCAGAGGAGGAGGGAAATTTTGACTGGCTGCACTGCCAACCATAGCGTTGTGTTCATAAACTGGATCATGGTACTCCTGCTTAAAACCTTGAGGTGGGAAAGGGATGTTTGGCTCAGACATCTGGCGCTGATATATTGGACGTCCTTCCCTTGGCATTGTAGGCAAAGGTGGAAAAGAATTGCAAGGTTCAGAGAGCTGGCGGCGAAATCTAGGATACAAGTTAGAGAGGTCATGTAAAAGTTACCTTTCATTCCCAAAGATCTTCACCTACCAGGATTAGTGGCTGTATCGCTTTCTCATAGCAAACATTTTCCTTATGATCATGCCAAGTGCTCCCATCAGGATCACTTGCATGGTAGAACAGCAAAAAACCCAAAAAACCTCACTTATTAACATCAGCTCTAAGACCTGTCTCCACCACCATCCTCTTTGCTTTCACTATCTTCTCTCAACAGAAAAGGCAAACAAGAAACACATCAGCTTCAAAACAGTAGAAAGACTGATATCCTACCACAGTAACATGAAGGAAGCTTAGGTAGAGTTCCCTGTTCTTTCTTGAGTATTAGAGACATATTGCTGGTACTCTAATTTACTCTTACCATTCTTACTGTTACACAGAAAGCATCACGACCAAAACAAACAAACATTTTGAAAAAACCCCAAAGAAGCCTGTGCCTTTCTCTGTAGGTTTCTCCCTGTCACACACAAGAGCAAAAATTTTTAAAAAATCAAGAACTAATCATTCTTCATCTTCCCGTACTTTTCACCTGAACTGACTTTGGTTCATGCAAGCAAGAGCAGCCATTCTTTTGGAGAAAAATGGGTGAGTGAAGAAAAATGCAGTGGTTTGATTGTACAGGCAATACAATCCTTGACTATCAACTCATATGTAGTATATGTTCTGAAATAATTTAAACTCCACTAACGTCTGTCATAATACTGCTGTGAACTTGATCTGACAAATATTTACTGTGAGAGCTCACAAATAGTGTGGCAAATTCAGAGATAGAAACTATTGCATTCTAGTAGTGGAGACAAAATTATTTTTTTAATGCTGCTGTAAATACATTTTGCAGTGGAAACAGTACTGCACTGTAACGTTGGGTTTTGCAATTCCACCTACACCTGCAGAAAATAAACTTAGAAACTCAAATGTATTATGAAACAGTCAGGCTGACTGGCACTGCATTCATTTCCCTCTTTTCCTTTTTTCATTAGCCAAAAAAAGAAGCAGAAATTATCATTAAGAACTGTCAAGGAGTGAATCAGAAAATTGCAACTTGAAGTTAAAATAAGAAACAGGCTCACTCACAAAGCCTCAAAGGAAGTTAATAATACTTGTTGTACTGGAAGCTTTGTATGGAATCAAGCCATTTGTTTATACAAGTGGATTGGATTCCTGTTGGTACTTGTTAGGACCACTTATCGTTCATATATTCATGCCCTGTATGAAGATGTATGGGCTGTATGTTCTAGATACTAACGCTATCTTACACTGCCAATGCATGTTCCAAATAAATTTGCTGTAAGTTATAGATTACTATATGAACTCATCTAGGTAGATCATTTGCTTAAATGACATTATCTGAATACACTAATTGTAGCATCATATCACCTTACAAATCGGGAAGACTTGAATTTCACAAAAATTTGCTTCAAACAACCGGAAATGAGAAGATTCAAAATAAGTAAGACTATGGGGGAAAAAAAAGATATCTTCCACTACACTTGTATCTTCCTTTAGAAAAGGAGAAAAAAATGTTTTCTTTTCTTTTTTTTTTTTCACTTGAGTCAGCTATTTTGGACTTCACTAGAACACATGATGTTCTATTATGGCAAGGAAGCATTAGTGCAAAATGTCATAAAAGAACATTAATTTCAAAGATGAGGCGAGGGAATCACGTAAAAGGCCTACAAAGCTTGTGCAGTGTTATAGGTATAGAAATACATACCAAGGTGTATGCAAATCTCTGTAAATACTCCAATTAGGGCAGACATACAGCTTCAGTACTCTTTACAAATTGCTCTAAACCAAAAGATTTTTTCATGTGAAAAAAAAACCTTATTATTGCTCTCCGCACAGAAGACATTTAGCTTCTGGAGATTTCAGTCTCCTGACAACCTGACTTTGGTGTACATACAGACACACATCTATCCACCATCCCGTAATCAAAACTGCTGCTTGGCTTCACTGGGGGCCCACATGGTTAGACCACAGTCCAGGGGCAGGGGGAAAGATGGTGACTAGGGCAACTGAAGGGTTTTCTTCACCACCAGAAGGGCCTGTAGAGAACCTTGGGTGATACTTAAAACTATCTCAGCAGAGCACAAAACAGCAATATAAACTTTAGCAATGCCCTTCAGAAGCAATCTGCACAAATCCCTGGAGATAATAGCCCTTTTTAGAGCAGAAGCATCCAAATCGCAGTCCCAGCAACTGGGATTTTCTTTTCAGGTGCTTCTCAATTTGCTAATATTTAAGAGCCAAGTTGAGTTTCTGAACATATGTGTATCTCTTTACATAGAGCTGAAATTTTAAATGCTCAGAGCAATCACACAACACAGCAGATAAAAACACTTTTATGCAATAAAGTTTAGGATAAATAGCATTCCACATCAAGGGTTTGGTCTCAAAAACCAGGGAAATCCACTGAGCACATCTGTTGCAAAACCAAGCTAAGAAAGACAGTCAGTTGTCTAGGGATTTTTAACATACCAAAACAAAACAGGGTGACTTAAGGACAGTTTAAGCTTTAATTCTAGTCTCTAACTCTTGTGGCTTTTACTCGGACTAACATTATTTAAGCACAGTTTATGTTGGCATCTTAGTTTGCTTGAAATGCTACATTTCAAAAGGGGTTGGAAAAATGATCCACCCTTCCAAAGAATATTCTGAAGCACTAACACTGTAACATGGCCACTTATCTCTTAGATAGGTAAACCGCTTAGCAAGAGGCCAGATATTTATAGTCTAGATCATGCCTACTAGTGACTTCATTACCTTGTAGGGCTTACTAGCCTCAAGAGAATCACAGAATAATGAAAAACCCAGGTTGGAAGAGACCTTGAAAGACCATCTGGTCCAACCTTTCATGAGAAAGGGAACCTAGATGAGATTATCTAGCACCCTGTGATCACCCAAGACAGAAGCAGCAAGTCATTAAAACTCTGTCGCTGCCAATATGAACTCCCACTGAAGTGCACCAAGCCAACTGCTAAACGTTCATAAAACATACATATTTCTGACATTGAACCTTGCTGGTTTTCACCTTGCTCCCCCAAACCAAAAGGGAATAGTTGTGTTCGGGAAGCCAGTGCTACCCTATATAAAAGACTTACAGTCACAACTTAGTATCTTCTGCAAGGGTCCTTCATGTATTTTGTGTTTTACCTGTGGTCCATAGGGAAGCTGTTGTCTTGAATTGACTGGGATGGAGGGAGATGGGTAGGGAAAACCCGGTCAGGTTTAGGAGTCTGAGCTGAGTTTGGGGAGGCATGATGCAGCGGTGACACAGGAGTGCTGGATGGTGTTGGTGGATTGGAGGGCCTCATTCCCACTTGTGGCTTCTGATCATAGGCACTGTCAGTAAGGTAAGGGGAAAAAAAGGTCAGGTTATTTCCTCAGGAACGAAAAAAAAAAAGTAACATCTACATCCAGAAAAAAAATCCTCAAGTGTCACATTTATAAGCTTTTTATTATAGTTACCTTATTAACCAGTTTGGGGCAGAGGAATTCTCTACTCAACATTGCAAAGAGCACAGAAAAAAATCATATTAGAGGCAAGTGGTTCAACACAGCATTTTCTTCTCTGGGGCACAGAAATGTATTTTTTAATGATTTAGTCTTACAGTGACATTCTAACTGGAGGTATACAAAATACGAAAAAGTAGGAGCACCTGGACCAGAGCACGAAGAGCCAACAGTGCCTGTCAAGACTCTTTTTTAGAGCTTGCAGAAACCACAAAGTGAGACAGTAAAACAATACAGCTAGAGGGAAGGGATCTGACCCAGAAAAAACAACTGTATGTCGGCTTAGGTACCCATGCTAGGCAGCCTCTCCTGACAGGTTACACCCCCCCC
>VZZY01016983.1:31955-58566 GCA_013400335.1 Eurystomus gularis | reverse complement strand
CCCCCCCCCCCCCCAAAATAAAGTCCAGGTCCTACAAATACATAGATGCTATTTTCAAAGGTATCCCAAATCAGGAAAGGCATTGAGCATGCTTTGATCATCGCTCTTTCTGAACAGGAAAAATGCAGATATTAGGCAGATAGTAAGCACAAACTTGAATACTTTCCTATGCCAGGTGCCCTAACAGTCAAAACCATCAACGTATACATTTGATTTTTCTAATCAAAATCACTCCTTTATGGCTGGTAAAGGTGCCAGTCTTTTTTTTTTTTTTGGGTCCCTTTCATATCCACAAAGTTATATGTAAATGCTTTAAGTGCTAACACTTTGGGTAGTACATTAATGAGAATAAAAACTCACAAGCTAGATAAAAGATTCTAAAATAGACTGAACCATCAATAAGAAATCCTTCATTGCTAACGCTAAAGGAAGCAGTGACACCTAAGTGCAAACCAAAAGAAAGTCAATAAAGAATGCAGGAATATTAAGCCCCTCCACCCCTACAAATAAATAAAGCTTTTATTATCTATCCCTATAAAAGAAGACAACTTGCTTTTGAACCAGCTAACAAAGATGCTGTGCCTAATGAAATACTATTTCAAATTGTAATCTCCCATGAATACACACACACAACACCTGCAAAACTTGTCAAATACCCAATGTGCTGCTCAGACCTGCCAATCTCTTGCCTGTTATACAGAACTCTCTCTTCTTCCTAATGTGTGTAATGCATTTTGAAAGTACTTTCAACACAACTTGCAGAAAACATGACACGCCTTCCTTCTGTTTCATGCTTGCACCCTGGGTTTTTAAACTCTGGCTATCTCCCACGGAGAAGGAATGGAGAATATGCATTTTGATGAAAAACATTGCTTTAAAATGGTTATGTAAGTGTTTGATACAACTGTAAACAACTCCATCAGTGTTCATCAGCTAAATCCATTATCTCATCAGTCTGTTATCTGCTGAAGAGGTAACTTTTATAAGATCTCTATTATGGTTTTATTACTCTTAGTCAGTCCTCATTTAAATCAGCAGTTCTCACTGCAAACACGATCCTGATTGCTTTACCTGACATTGTACAGGCACTTTTCCCCATAACTGAACTTGAATGGTTGCTCTTGACTGCAAGTGGAGCCAAGTTCTGAACATGGGCTATGGGGTTCCTTCTTGATTTTCACAGGGAGACCATGAAAAGCCACTGTAAAGAGAAAGCAAATGTAATTAAAACCCAACTACAATATTAACAATGAGTTTTCTCAAGTAAGCTAGACACTACTAATTAAACAGATGATTAATTAAACCACTGTAATACTAAAAACAATATAGGAAATAAACATTTCAAATATTTCTTTGGGTGTCAACTGAAAAATAGACACCAGAGATCCTTCACATTGGCTATTAGCACTTTTATTGTTTAATAGAATGATGGCCAGGATCCCATCTCATTAGCGGGAAAATAACAGCCCACTTATATTTGGCTTAACTACTGTAAATGTTGTCAGAGGCAAAATACTTCCCAGGCACCAAATGTTTCTAAGTAATATTAGTGAGGTAGCTTTCAGCTATAAATGCAATAGTATTTCACTTCAAAGAGAGCCACACAAATGACTCCAAAATAAATTTCCCACATATCAGCCTCAGGTATATAATCAGTAATGTTTTTGTCCCACAGAATGCATGAAAATTTGCAATGAAGCTTCTGAAACTAGATGACTACATGTCCCTTTAGTTATAAGTAAGGTCTGACAAAAATACACAAGAAATGGCTTCCATAATTTTTCTCAAAATGCACAAGATAAAATCCTACCTCACAAAACTCAATAATAAATGTGATATAGACAAAATTGTGGGAAAAAAAAAATCACACTTTTTAAATTTAAATAGAGGGAGCATGACAGAAATGCAGCATTAATTAGAAGCACAAGTTCATCTGGATTAAGAAAAAGGCCAAAGGTAAAGACAAGGTTAACCAGAGTATTAGTTGAAGCTAGCCAACTTTCCTTACTTCATAGCCAACCTTAAGCAAAGTTAAAGCAGAAGAAAATTCAAAGTTCACCTGATCTAGACAAATCTAAAGTAAGTGGCTAGGAGGACAAAGGATAGGTACTTAACAGCTTGAAAATACACCCTTCAAGTTCTAAATAAAATGAGGCTGTAAATACAGTTTTGAACTCTGAGAAGCCTAGAGTTTGGAAATCAATTTTATCACCAATTTTTGATGCTGTCACCAAAACAATGTAGTTTGAACATCATACTCCAGCATGATACAGGCACTTGCACCTCCATGGAAACCCACATACGTGAAGAAGTCCCTGTTAGGGAACTTCAGCACAAAATCAGGCCATTACTATATACCATCAAGTAGCCTCTTGTATCTTCCCTCGCACCTGAGCTTAGGAAAGACAATTTGTTACACGCTATATATTTTCAGATACTAATGCGCCTGCATACACATGCATGTGTTCAGTGGCATGGGAGAGGTAAATAAAATGCTGTCCAAGAAGTGAGCATCAGAACCATAAACTTTGATTTTTAAGTATCTGTGAGTAAGATCTGGATTCCAGATTCTCACCACAGGTTTTCCCATGGTTGGGCAACATTCAGAGAACTCTTTCAGAAACGGGTCCTCTCATACTCTATTGCATGACAGTTTCTACTATTGCCTTTCAGCTGAGACATCTGCAAGGCAGCACTACGTTATTTTGCCACATATTTTCACACAACTCACAAGAACTGTCTCTAAAACTGCTATCCAGCTATTATATTTGGTGGATAATAGTCAATTATCTGAAAAGATTGCAAAGGAAAAGCAGACAGCAAAACACGGGCACAAACACATATGAAAAGCAAAGTTTCTTAAGAAACAGATGAAAAGTAGAGAATGTCACAAAAAGGAAAGAACTCTTTTCTGAAGAAAACTGTCTGAACTTGCACTAAAATAGAAGACCATACGGGCTTCTTGAATAAAGATTTTCAAATTTAATAATATGGCAAAATGCAGCCCAGTCAGCTTTCCACTGTAATCACAAAGCAGGCTGACATCCAGGAGTTTGTTGTGGGTTTTTGCTAGTGAACTTCCAACTGCTGACTCTCCTTGCATGTCCTGGTCAGATAATGCACACTGCACATTTAATGCCTACGATGGGCCCCACAAGTCCAGGACAGTGGCTCCAATGCAAAGGTAGCAATCTCTTCGCCTTGAATCAGAGAGTTAAAACACAACTGCAACAAGACTCATTTTTAAAGCCAGTATCACATATTTGCACAAAGGCCATATGCCGCTCTATTTTTTAATTTTTTTTTAAGTTTTAACTTTGCTACTTCCTCAGAGTTAATCTGTTATGAAAAATTACTTCCCTTATTTATTTTTAAATAACGGGAGTACAGAGACTCCCACACCACAGCCCTGTGCGGAGAACTGGCTGGGTATTTCATCACAGCGCTGAGAGCCTGAACGTCTGCTAACAGGCAGTTTTCCAGCTCACTGGCACAGGCACAAGTGAAAGCAGCACATTCATTTTGTGCAATTTGCTTTACCTTCCCACATGGAGTTGGTGCATGTAAAAGGCTGTTAAGTACTAAATTATTCCTTATCAAATCACCATCATCTGGAGTCATGATCAACACTAATTAAATTACTTTCACTGAACACGGCTCCAGCCTGCTGCCTCGGCTGTGAGGTACATTTTATTTTGCTTACTGTACAGTCCTAGCAAGGTACAGGGCACAGTGCTAGAAGGCATCTCTGCTGTAGTTTTAATTAAAGTTTACCTCACCTTCCTCCCAGCTTTATAAGCTAGGGTAAAGTGTATCAAATCAAGTAGGTTAACGCCTTCATTTCATTTAGGGAAAGCATTACAGTACAAAGTGATTTTATATTAGATCTTTATCTTAACTACGGCCAGAAAGATAATGTAGCTGTAAAATTTAAAGTCTTCCTCGGGCAGTCCCCTGACACAGTCACCATGCTAAGCTTTATCTCTAACTCTTTAAGCGTAAACTTTTAGAGGTAGAAAGAAAAAAAGGAAAATACTTACTGCATTTGGGAGGGGGCTTTCTTGAAGGCTACTTGACCTTTCAAACCACATCTTAAGTGTGGCTGAAGATGACAGACTTTTACATTCCAACAGTAAAATTTCAAACATTCAAAACAGTTATTTTATCACCACTGAAACCCTCTATCTGTCACTCCTCATTTTAGCATGACACTCATTTTATAGTGCACCTATTAAAACAGATTTGAAACATATACCAGTTTGCTAAACTGGATTTTACATTATGTTTTCAATCAGTTTTCTTTCGAGGAGAGTAAAATTTCTTATTTATATGATCTAATTTTAGTGCAGCATAGCAAGCTACCAACACATCCAAATTAACAAAACGATATTGCAAACAACCAGCTCCTCACCACTTCTTTCTTCCTGATGGAAAATTCATTTTACTTAACCCTAGAACAGAGTCTCAACCCTATTAAAGTAACGGGCACTCTGCCTTAATAAGGATCTTAAGAAGTGACCAAGGGCCAAGATTGCATCCCGAATGATTACTTACAGATAACTACCTCTAAACTTGAAAGGCAAACAATCTTACAATGTGTATTAAGATGGATGGCTTCGACACCTCATCTCAACTACTGGGGAAAGTCAGGCTTATCGGTATCAGAACGGACTCAACCCACAGACCCTGTCTGGAGCTCCTCCAAAGCCAGCACGCAGAAATAAGGCAAGCAGGGCTGCTACCATTTGTAGCAAACTGATTAAGGTATAATACATTACTACATGTATATTCTCTGTGAATAAATATACCTATCTATATCTGCTAAGAAGGCTTGCACATTATACATGATGTGCTGTTTATACAAAACAATAATTTCACCACAAGGTAAACTCAAAAACACAGGGTGAAACCTGCTACCCCCAAAGTGCTATTCTCCTTTGCTATCTGTCAACAGCCCAATCCCCAAACATTTTGTTCATAGTAACACCCAGCTTAAGACTCAAATGAAGACAATTTTATTAATAACTCTGAAACTAAAGGAGGAATTGATTCATCTTAGAGGAGACTGACTTGTGTATTTTCCAGCCTGAGAAACAGAGAATGTACCACCTCTGTACAGGTAGCACCGAATCACTTCTTTTGAGAAAGCCCAAGAAATGCACTGCATCAAATATGAAAACAATAGTTTAAGATATTTTTCAATTCAAGAGATGATTATTCAAGATGAAGGAGAAACATGGATTATTTTACACGAAATTTGTGAGTCATTTCTCCTTTGAGCAAAAAGTTATTTTATCATTTTCAAACATTAGATTCCCACCCAGAACACAAAATAATAGCTGTTTTTATTTTCTGAAGAAGAATTGATTTAAACATATTTTTTAAAGGCATGAAATATTACTGGTAATTCAATGACACTGACTAATGGCAGGCAATCTTGACTCCACTGACCAAAAAGACAAAGATGTCTTATTATCAACACTTGTAAAGCAAGAACATTTATCTATGGTATACAAACAACTGACAGCAGCAACTTTTCTTGTGATAGTGAACTTGGATGTCTCCTAAGTAATACTACACTCATGTGTATTAAGTCTGGGGACTTTGTGTACCTGCACAGAAAAGGAAGGAACGAGGAAGTCACAGTAAATCATGACCTAAACATTTCTGCCACCTGTTTCTGAACTGCTTTTCACATTTATGCTCTCAAATCACTCTCTAAACCTGATTTGGTAAATAAGCTCATTGATTTTTTATGATCAACTGAGGCAAAACTATTAACAGTTTTGCAACGTAAGTTTAGAGAGGTTTCTTGAATACATTTGAATAGATAGCATTAGATTTTCTTAAGAGCAAGAAGAAAAGAAAGAAGATGTAAAAATACTTAAGTTAATACCACTACAACTCCGGGTGCTACAGTGACTGAGGTGACCCATGTTAGTACTTGGTAAAATTTCAAAAGCAGGAAGAGAAGGCCCCTGTACTGATAAAGCCAATACTGTCACACTTTAAATCTATCTCCCAATACACACAGAAATGCAGCAGGCACTTCAGATACATCAGAGTCTCTCCAAGATTCTCTTCCAGTACATTTACCTCTGCCAAGCCTTCCCCTTCCCCCAACACACAAAAATCCATTACTAAAGGGTCTAATCTCAGCTATCAGCAGAGAGTGCCTTTTATGGAGCCATTAAACCATTTCTCTTGTTTACAGTGCCTGAAGAAAGATGTGAATTATGTCTGTGACAAAACAGGCGATAACATTTTTAAACTGCTATCAAAATGCAAACTGAAACACACTTAAGGACAGGGACCCTAATTCGTGTTTTTGCAATATTCCTCACTCGCTATAACTTAACAGCACTCACCTGATGATTCAAACAAATTATTTATGCTGTAAGTACATACAACAGGTAGGCATTTTAATAATAAAACCCCCTTACTTCCAATAAATGAACAGTTTATTGAACAGTTCATCAAGGAGGGTAAAGTGCTAGTTACTTCTCAGGTAATAGTAATGACCTAGGTGCTTTTTCAGTAGACATTTTAAAAAAATCCTAACACAACATTATAGGTTCATATGAGGCCTGAAATACTCTATTTCTGCAACTGATACTTACCATGTGGACCGTATATTCAGTATAGGCATTTGCATATCTGATGCAATGAGCTACAGAACTAAATACTTTCTATATGAGCTTCCAGGTGGGAATGCCAGGATTTATAAACATTTTCTGAAAAGGTTTCAAAAATGTGTATTTAACTCATGGAACAATAGCCCCCTGCATTCTGCAGGCTGTTAATTGATTATTTATCTCTAGGTCATTATGATTTGAGCTACAGACCTTTGTAGATAGCTGCATTCTGAATTTCAACAAGCATTTAAAAGGCATCTGATTAAAGACAACGGAATGCTAAACCAGGGTGCTCTCTTCATTTCACTCCACTATACATTAAGATGAGAAATTTTACCAGTAATCCTTGGGATGCACAGGAGGAATTAGCTGAAGCAGGTACTAGACCCAGCTGACCATTCCTTCATACTCTTCAGCTGAATGCAGTATGCAGCCTAGTACACTAACAAAAACTGAAATAAAAGCATCATGTTGGAGAGGTGACAGATGAAGAGAGGCAGGACAGAAAGAAAGTAAAAGCTGGTAACCAAGCCTTTCTAGCTAAACTGCTCCCAGTGATTTTGAATTAAAGCCTACACATACGGACCACTGCAACAGCTGAAGACAGAAGTGACTGCAAGCATGGATGACTGAGGCAAGATCTGCAATTTCTTTCACCCTAGGCAATCCCTTGCCTAGACAATGAGGAAAAAAAGCACTTTTGTTTCTGTGGACTAATTCAAAAGCGGCTGAACAGATTACATCTCCACAGACTCCACCAAGTTCTTCAACCATTTGATCTATCAAAGTTACCTCTATCAGATCTTAGCTGAGCTCCAGTCAACTGGTTTCATTTAGGTCCTGCTCTCTGCCAGACATTGGAAGAAGCCGGTGACAAATTGGATATCTAACACACAGATATGTATCATCACTGTAGTTTCAGAGACTATCCTGGCAGTTTATATAAAAACTGAATATAGACAAGAGACCTGAGCTTTCACTATCTCACAAAGGAAAGCTGCTAGAATGGGGCAGGGAGTGGAATCTAAGCAATCCTGTCAAGTAGTTTTTTGATGAAGTGCATGATCTTGGTACTATTCTCCATCTTACGGCTGCATCTACAAAACTAGAACTTCGTTAAGATGCAGAATTTGGCCCTAAAGACAACCGGTCTCCATCTAGTCCCTCTGAGTGGTGACCATTCACCTGAAACAGAGTCTGCATGTGTATTTGTATGTGAGTTTGTATGTGCGCACACAGAGTTAAATGGCAGTAAGCGTCCCAAATGTGCAAGCATGCCTCTGCAGTGATACATTACGTATAGTCAAAATATGTACAACATTGTAATAAAGGGCAGTAAGCTTTTTCCTCTTCAAATACATATATGTAACTGGGGAGAAAATGGGGAAGCAGCAAGCAGAAGAGAGGAACAAGACATAAATGCGTAAAAATACATTAAAAAAAAGCTAGTTCATTCCTACGTGGTGGCCTGGCTCTAAGTCCAGGGAAGGAAATCGGAGGATAGCTGGTATCACGGAGAATGCTCTGCCACCCCTTGTCTCAGTGCTTTTTCCCAGAAAGTGGAACTTCATGACTGGGCAGTACTTGGCAAACGCATTAGATATGATTCCATCAATTCAGTCTTCGCCTTGGCTTCAGATCAGATCCTTCCAGCCCCTACCAGCTCAATAGATAGAAACAGCATGGGACCTCATTTTTTGGAAGCTAGTTCTGAACGATGAGCCCAAGCACCAGCTTTCAAAGCCAACTGGCAAGAATAGAATACGTGGGCAAGATGGATCTATTTGAGAACCTTGTTTAACAAAAAGAAAATACCAGCTTTGAAGTAATCTGTCACCTTTACTGGAAAATATGCAACTACAAATGCACTTTAATAACAGTTAGAACTCACTCTGCAAAACGAAGCAAATTGCTTATTTTCTCTTCCAGCCTAAAGCATACAATACTGTGCATGTCAATTAATGGTCTACTTGAATACTGCATTGCACAAATGCTACACAATAGTATAGTCTTTAAAATCCTCAGGGGGTGGGGAGGGATGGAGGGGTGGTAAAGAATAAAAGACAGCCCAAAATTGTGGGATTTTGTCCTCAAAGTCTACATGGACTTTTCTCAGATGACACAATATGACAAGAAAAAAATATATTTATTCGGAAAAAGTAGCAAGCAGGTAAAGATAAACTGCACTGAAAGCTGGAATTTATTCCTGTTTACTACTACAGTTTCAAGATGGAAAATAACAGCACATTTTCCTACAACTGATATTGGAAAATTCTGGACCTTAAAATCTACAGTAATGCATCCATATTAAAAAGCACTGTTTGCTAAAATAACTTTCTGTTGCTTTGGAATAAGAGTGGTTGTTCTTTCCTTTTTTTTTTTTAAAGCAAAAAGCATTACAGATTAATGACTAAAAGACAAAAATCAAGTACTGATGAAAACAAATTTAAAATTAATTTAATCACTTGCTCATCTCCAGAATATTAATTCCACCATAACTTCTCCTTATCTTTACTATGATCTGGCATTAACACAAAGCCTTTGAGAGTAACAGGTGAGGGAAAAAAAAAAAAAAGTTTGATGTAGAGAACAGAGAGGGGTTCACTGTACCTACAGCACACCAAAGTTGTAACAGTATCCATAAAGCAGGTTTACGTGAGGGCATTTATACACGAGAAAAAGGGAGCAACAAACTCATCATTATCATGCAGACACATGCCACTTCCCTACAGCATAGCTTATCTGACTCCTGAACATGATGCTCCTGCCCCTGTTCAGAAAAAAAAAAAATCCTTCTACATGCTTCTTCACAAATGGAAATAGATGCCATTCTTTAACTGAAATGTGCTTTCTAAAGCTTGTGTGCTAAGACACTAAAAACTTTTGCCAATTTAGCTATTTCTGGGCAGCTAACCCAAGCCTCCCCTGCCATGACAGATGTGACCTTCCTGAGAAGTGGAGGGGTTCCCAGCCAGTGTGGTAGAGGGGGCAACTTAAAGGTTGCACCCACATTGCTTAATAATTGGTTCAATGTTACAAACCCCCATTTTTAGTGCAAGATATCCCTCATTTGCTTGTTTGTGCAGTTGCAATTTCCGAAATACTCATTAGAGTTACTGAGGGTACACCTGCAGCTTTCTGATGCTGGAATTGCTGAAAGTACCACAGAGATAATTCAGATATTTGTAGCCACTTGCCTTCTTATTTAAAAGGGCCATGCTGGTTGAAAATTGAAGTCTGTGAGTATGTTCAGTATAGTGAAAACCAAAAATCCCACCCAAAAGGGTAAGCCACTTGGCGGGGGGTACATGGCAACTTTCAGTCTTTCAGTAAGTATCAATAAAAATTAAGCTATTCCCTAAACCCAAAGATGGAGCATTTCCTAGGCAAACTTTTTAAGAGGTTGATAGTAAACATCTTGTTAGGACACTATAGGTCCTTTAGCCTAAATTGATACTATATGGAGGCAGCTGCTAACTTGCTGAATTGCCACATGGTATTAAAAGTCTGTCTCTATTTCTCTGCCCCCAAGCAAAGGAACAGTTTGACAAGATTTTGGTTAGCTGACCTCTCTTCTTCTCCAACCCAGAAGATTTCAGCTTCTAGTTAAAAATTGTCCAGAAGGTATTTTTATGTAGTGGGAGCTACAGTTACCGACACAGTTTCTTAGCCTTCGAAAGCAGCAATCTCACAAAAACACTGTCACAGGCACTGTTTTATTCTGATTTATGTCCCCCTTCATGCAGTGCTCTCCTTCCTTTCCAGAAAGTTACCTGTCTGGCTGCATGAGCCTGGCAGTTGCAGACAGTGAAGGGGAAAGGGCTGCCAGAGGGCTCTGCCCCCCAGCAAGTACCTCCAGGGCAAAAGTCAACCTGCTCACAAATACCACGGTCACTGGATAACCCTGAGAAGAATACAAGGAAATTTGCAGAACACTGGTGGGCGGGAGAAATAGAGGATTAAGCTAGGAGGAGCAAACGGGCTTGCTTTGATGTCTGAGGAGAGTAGGTGAGGCAGGAGGAAGCACTCTCCCTCTCCCCCTGCCCCCAAAATAAACAGGCTTAGGGTAGAGGAAGCAGTAACCTAATAAAAATTAAACCAGCTAGGTTTTGTAGCAATTGATCTAAAACCCCTGGATATCATAAGATGATTGTAGGGGGGAAAAAAAATCTAAACAGTTATTAATCCCTCTATACTGGATCTGCAACCCCCAGGACCACACAGAGAAAGAGTTGCTCTTCATCTGCCTTAGCTTTCAGTGTTAAAATACTGGGAGGAGATATGAGGCATTTGTTCCTACAGTTACTTAAAATGAATGTGGCTCCAAAGGCAGGGTGCAAGGAGAGGCAGTCCACCTTTAGAGCTCCTGCCGGAGAGGAAGATCTTAATGTAAAACCAAGCCTGGGAGAAAACTTAAATTGTATTCCTACCCAGGAATTATCAATAAAGTTAAATGCAAAGAGAAAAAATGGCCACTAAATCAGGGTCTGTGTGCTTTTCTGAGGACAGGATTTCCATTTGCAGCAATTTCCAAAATTTAATTTAAATTGTAAGAGGTAATGGCTAAGTACTACATAATTTCCATTACTAAAATCCAAGTGAGATAATATCCCAGTGTTTTACACACACAATCTCTCTCTCTCAATTTCCACTTCAGGTAAATCTGCAGTTTGTGGGTTTCAGGTCCAGATTTCAATAGGTTTTGTAGAAATGAAATTATGAAGAAAACTTTGGAAATTATAACAAGTACTTTTGCCAGAAGTAACAAAAAGCTTTACAGTAAACAATTTTATACTTTTTGTATTTACTGTTTTAAAGGTATCATCAACCTGATATTTAGGAAACATGCCCACAGCAGAAACCAAACAGGAACTGATTCTGTCTCGCTTCCCATCTTACAGAAAAGCTTCAAGTTACATCAATCCAGTTAGCTTTTTTTTTGTTGTTCTTTTCTGATGTATTTATGCAAAGCACTAATAGCTATAGATGAGAAGGCTGCTGATCTTGTACTTGCAGCTGGACAAAATGTGAAACTGGATTTAATCTCTGGTTCTACCATTTGTCGATCATAACCTAAACTGGTATTAGATGGTTGCTTCTAGTTTGAAGTAGCTCAGTCTTAAGAGCCTACCTTCAAAAGATTCATAACCAGTGTGTCAGTCTGCTTCCCTATAAAAATAGTAATATTCTCATAATAAAAGAGCATCATGATAAAAGATTATCCTTAAGGATAATCATGCCTGTCTGCCAGTTAGCTACTCAAGAATACGCGAAAGCAAGAGAAACCAATAAATAATGAAATGGACTACACAGTGAGGACTCTTTAACACGAATTAAACAACTAATTTAAAAGATTATTTACAATTTGGTTTTATATTAGCAACTCTCAATGATAGGCACTAAAAGGAACAAAATAGCATTTTAAGAAGATGGCTTTTAATTTGATTTTGCCTTTTAACAGAAATATGTACACACTCTTTTAAACAGTGTTCACTAAATCAGGGTAGCTAATGGGATTTTTGTTTACTTTGTTGGAAGGGTAAGAATCTCACCACTCTAAATACACATGTGCCTCATGCTTCAATGTTAAATTTTCACAAATGCTCACCAGAGTAAGGCAACTCTAACAGATGTAGTTTATAGTTCATTCAAGTAAGGCTGAAATCTCAATCGCTAGTTCACTACCAAAAACCACTGCAAAAACTGCAGTCTCCACTGGAAAAGGTGCTGGCCATTGAAATAAGTCAACGATAAAATTCAGCTCACAAGTTTTATCACTGATTCAACAGGGAAACAAAGAAGCCATTGTCAGAAGTGGTTCCGTCTGGGAACAAAGTCAGGACTTAAGTAAGTAGCCCAATATTCAAAAGACTCTTAGCAAAGTACTCTTTCTGGAGCTGGTGGAATTTTGACCACCTGCAACCTGGCTCTGGTTCTCGGCACAGACATTTAAGGCTCCTGCGTGACTTAAAGCATTCTTACTGTATACAAGACTTGCAACTGAGCATACGTTACAGACATACGCACTGCACAGGTTTTTGAAGCTAATTGTTCCCTAAGTTGTATGATTATTTTGTATGTGCATGCAATCAGCAAAACTGATTATTAGATGGCATATATATTTCATGTATGCATATATATATAGATAAATGTACATGGAAAATATGTATATATACACACTGAGTATACACTGTGTATATGCACATACGCTTATATAAATCCAGATCCCAAATTCTAATCCAAAATGCACGAAGCTTTTGGTCCTTACTGAATATTAACACTTTTCAAAGTCTCCATTTATGTTAGTGCTTTGGTCATGTGAAATTTTATTTATGGAGGGGTTAATAAGTAAACATTGCACTTGGTTTCAGCATGAAGACAGAGTATTAAAAAAAATTAAACTATTTGTCTTTTTTAGTTAGATATTAGAAGCAGAAAGGAAACAACATTTGAGCAAAGAGGATCAAATTAGCAAGACTGGGAACTGGTTTTGCACATGTAATTTTTCAAATGTCCTTGATGACGCCTCATAATATATAAATTTAAAGACAAAAACCTGGCCAGTCAGTAACCTTCCTATTCAGTGACTGCAGGATTTGGCAGTAAATGTCACTGCTAAAAAATATTTCACTACATTAACTTACTGGCAACCACATTTGCTGAATAAGTTCATAAACAGCCACAGGAAAAAAAGACAACCAGAAATAAAGCTGCTAATGATTCACTCTTTTCTAACATGCATAATCCTCAGTTTACAGAACAAATAGATACATAAGAATAAAGATATCCTTTACCAAGACAGTTCACTTCTCTATTCACCTCATCAAGGTCAAACTATAATCCAGAAACAGGTAAGGATAATGTATCGAAGACAAGACGAACATGAAGAATAAGTGAAAGAAAAGGATCCTTCTAAGGGAAGAGACTGGAGCACATGCCTTGAAAAAGTGATCCATTTTCCATTTATCAGTTTAGACTAGGTTTAGATCATTCCTAGAAAAAACAATGACAACTTCTAAAACTCGAAAAAATTAACAAGTATCATCATTTGTGCATATTTATCAGCTTATAAATGGCTACGTCATAATTACTTCTCAATACTGAAATGCATAGGACCAAAACAAATGGACACAGAACCTGAAACAAGGGCAATTTTTCCTGTATGCTTACAGAGGGCTAGTAGCATCAGTCCTACATGATATGAATGTGTCAGAGACTCTCCAATGCTTAACTGATATTTTGAGGACTGTCACTCTCTCCTCCCTTTTATTCCTGCTATACCCTTTGAAAACTTCACGGCAGTCTGTGGGAGAGCCTGACTTATGTCTTCGGTTGCTGAGGCAGTAAGCAGAAGAAAAAAGCCAAAAAAATTGTACAGACTGTAAATACATTTTACTCAAAGGAACATAGGAAATAAATAGAAGTGGATGGACTCAGCTTGCAGACTGCCTCCTTATTTTACACCATCCCAGAGCTTAGGGATTTTAGGTTGCTCCTGGAATACAAAACAGATTTTGTAAAAACACTGCATGGAAATCAGTTAAGGAAAGTAACAGTTCTGTATCAAAACAGAATCATGAAGACCCTTCGACCTGCCTTGTTTGGTTTCCATGTGAAAATACAGTTGAAATAAATTTCTGCATACTTTGTGTAATACAACTGAAACTGAATAGATGCTCTAATAGATATTCATACTTCTGATGAAATTAACTAAACAACTATGTGTTTCAAAACAGAAATAATTGTAGTGGTAAGAAAATACTGTCATGACTACAAGTTACAATGTGAGGCTCGCCTGTATTTCCAGAGATGCGATCTTCACAAAGTCCTTGTGGGGAAGGGAGGAGGGGAGGCTTCCCCAGAGAGGAAACAGAAGGTTTTTTCAAAACTGAAAATTCAACATTTTGAATAAAATGTGTTTAATGTTTTTGTTTTTATGTAAACAGACCTTAGGAAGTGATGTGACAGCCTTAAGAAATTACCATTTGAAAGAAAAAAGGTCTACATGCTTCATCTTTGATCTATGAGACAGATTTATCACAGGACAGGATGACTGAAGTTTATTCATTAGCTGATAACCTCCACATGCAACCCCAGCCTTTAATCTGCAATAAAACAGCAAACGAGGATGGAGCTCTGAGGAAAGGAAACTAAGTCAGCTTGGCCGAGCAAGGACATGCCAGTGGAAGGCCCGGGGAGGGGGGGGGGGGGGGGGGGGAGACAAGGGGGTAGAACCCCACAAGATCCCTGTCCAGCTGTTTGGGCTCCTCCATGCCCCTGAGAGCTGGCAACCATCAGGTTCCCAGCCGCCCCATGCAGTTAAACCACATCTGCATAATGTGGCTGCTGTCTCTGCTGGGATGCCCAGAAGTACCTTCTCATTAGCAATAAAATTCACATCACAGCATGCAGGGCACTCTGAAAGGAATAGCTTCCACTTTAAAAGTTTTAAAAATCAAAAGCCATGTACTTGATGGGGTCTTGTCATTTGTTTCACAGTGCTATTGCCAGCACCAGTATTTACACAATCGTGAGCCACTACCACTACTACAATCCAAGAGAACCTAAAGTCCTTGCACCTTCAAAGCTGAAAACTTTGTAAAAAAATACAAGCAGAAAAGCAAATAAACAGAAACTGCTTATTAAAATCAAAACAAACTCACAAATTCTCTACTATTAAGATCACAAGTTAAAGGCATTATTGTCGACAGTCTGCCTGTTGGTAAAACTTTTTCAAGAATTAAATCTTGCAATTATGGAAAAGGTCGTGACTATGGCAGATTTAAATATTGCCAAAAATCCTCTAGAGGAAGAAGGAGGAAAAAATCCCTATTAGCACAGGCTAATGTCCGGTGATGAACCACAAAATGAGCCCACAAAGTTCTCTGAAAGACACCAATTCCTAATTTCTTTCGAATTAGAATTTTTTTAAAAAGTCAACAGCTGGTAACAGTTTCAGTCCTGCTTTAAACAAAGGAAACAAGTGCTCAGGAACACAATGAAAGAAGTGAGGCTATCTAAGGCAACTATGAAGGGAGATTAGGTGGTCAGCATCGACTCCTCAGCCTGACCTCTCCAGCTCTTACAACAGCAATTGCACTGGACTCTCTTTGTAAAATGCTTTTGAGATCTCCAGATAAGTGATCATTAAGAAAGCTGTATATCTCACAGCAGAGTGATACATGCATTTCTGTACCTACTTCAAACCAAGAAACAAAGATGTTAAGCAACATGCCCAAGGTCATGCAAAGCTAAGGGCAGGAACAAACCACAGAGCATCGACTCTCACAGCCCTTTAGAAAGAATCCATCACAGTCGGGCAAGCACTAAAATAAGTAAATGTCTCTGTATTTGACAACATCTGACCTATGAAAGGAAGTCGTTTCAACACAAGTGGCAAGGAACAAAACACAGCTGCAGCAGAAAGCCCTACCAAGGAACAGCTAAGCACCAAGAATAACTAGCACCACCTTGTAGGATATTTGTGGGACTGCCTGCTGCAGTACCACACTTGCAGAGCTACACTAAAAAGAAAGGTGATTTAAGCCATATAAACTCTAAAAAAAAAAAAATTGTAAAAAATTTTAAAAACCTTGAAAACACACTGGGGTGTGCAACTTGCCACATACAGAAAACCAAAACACTACCAACTGCAATTTCTAGGACATTGTGCACTACCAAGACGTGACTACCAGCTGCCTATGTAGTGAATCATCACGTTTAAAAGTGTTGTCATTTTTTTCAATCGAGTAAAATTTTTTCTAGAAGCTGCAAAATTCAACTATTCTGCATCATAAATGAAAACAAACCAGTAAACTGAGTTCCTTTGGATTTCAGTAGGCCCATCAGAACTTCTCTTATTCTGGTGTTTTCTACGTTGTTTTAATCATGTCATTTTCTCTCTCCAAAATATGACAGATTAAGTGAAAAGCAACCTCTACTAATTGCTCACTAGCTCTTGCTATACTAAAGCAAACAGGAAATGCTCTGCTAGTTCTGAAATTCACTTTTAAAATTTAAGCCACAGAAGAGAACAAAAATAAAACAGAACATTTTTCACCTGATAGTGAAAAAAAAAAAAAAATCATGATTTTGTATGCCACAAACTTGTAAATAAATATTAAAGCTTTTCCTCATTCAAACTGCATTTGTAATATCTTAAGCCATTAGTTAAAGTGACAAACGAATACAGCTACCTGAAGCCTATGTAAAGAATCTCTCTTTAACAGGCTTTTAAAGATTGCAAGCTAGAGCATCTAAAAAGCACATCCCTGAATAATTTAAGGCTACTGGCATCTACATTGAAAGAGCTCCTTTGCTAAACCTGGAGGAAAAAATACAGAGGTAAGAGAACGAATAAAGGTCATGAAAGATCAGCGACAAGATCACTACTAAAAAAGTATTTTTCCTATCTTAAAGTTTAATCAGACATGGAGGAGCATGGATTTTACAGCCAGCCCTTCCCATTTACTGTCAACAGCTGTGGTCTAACATTAACATTTACCCCTTGGCAGTGTTACGGCTGTGATGGTCAGGGAAGCAATACAGGAACAAAATGAAAGAGAAGGAAGAAAATCGATCAAGGTGAAGCACAGCACAAATCCTTATTAGCAGAAATTCAGAAATGAATAAAAAGCAAAAAGCTAGAGTTTATAATGAATTTTAAGTGGGTAACTTGTATCTTAGGGAAAAAGACAAAAGAGAAAAAAAAAACCAAAAAACCACAAACTCTGTAATAACAGACCAATGTAAATACATGCTATTAAAACAAAACTAAACACCATTATGCTAGTAAGACACTAGGCAATCTGGTTTGGTGCAGAGTAATCCCCATTTATAACCAAGTCTACCAAGGTTGGATTACAAATCAGTGTATTGTTGACAATACCAAGTTTTCTCTGCCAACTACATCCTTTAAACATTAGCAAATCCTACCTACTTCCTCTTGTGTCTGTCATAGAAACCATCCAAACAATGGGAGCAAGCAATCTTCACCTCAACAGCTATTGACTTCAAGCAAACTGAACACTTCATTCATTTTTACTCCTAGATTGGAAAGTCCTTGCTGTTCTCTACAGTATCTGAAAGCCTCGCCACTGATCGCAACCAGTTCAGGATCTGGCTCCTCCTCAGTATATGAAAATGGAGTTGAAACAATGGGAAACCTTATCTGAGGAAGTTAATGCAGGTCACCCTTCTCAACACGTGAATAATGACTTCATACAGATAGAAAAACACCTCAACAGAGTCTTACGAATGAGACAATAATTTGGAAAAAGCATCACAGAGAATACTGATTAAGTAAGAAAAAAAACATTCACCTTTTTGGAGAAACAGATTTTGCATTTTTGCTTTACACAACTTCTCATGTAACTGCTAAGAGTGATGAGGAGGTCACTTGAATATATAGCAAACAGGTCAGCTGAAGTGTAGAAGCAGATTCAGAATAGGGCAAAACTAACTTGCCTAACACAGAATTTCCAAGTAAATGCCTGTCAAAGTGATTCCTCCCTCTTTTCATGGAATTTTTATTTCTTATAACAACGGAAATAGTAGAGTAAGAAAATGACAGTATTTAATATGCAATTGCAATTTTTTTCCAGTGTAAATGCAAGCTGAAGAAAATCATTTTGATACATATTTTTCTCCCTTAGAACTCAAAAACTTCAGTCGTTACAGAAAGCAGAAGGTTATGAGAAACTAAACTGGGATTTGTTTTTCAAATTTGATCCAAACAAGCTAGTTGTTATCTACTCTTCATTACACATACCATGAGCTAAAGCTCAAGGAGGTTCTTTGTGATAGGTATTCAAAGATTTAAAAGTATTTCATAAAAACATAATACAAGATGGACAAGATGGGGCTTTGGACACTGTGACAAAAATGAAAGGTTTGGAAGTGCAGGCATTTCTAAGATTTTTATGGTAGGAAGGACCACTTTCCAGTAGACGTAACATAGTAACAAAATAAATACAACTTTAAACAGGTAAACAGAATTTTAAAGCATTAAGGGGAAGCTTGACATGCTGGATCCTTAGCTAGTAGAAATATGCATAATGCCACTAATGTCTATAATAGCACATGAAGTTATGCTAGCTGTTGATCTCACTCACAATCTCTAAAGCCCACACCTAACTATAAATATATATATTATGTTTGCTTTTTGAAAACTGACTGAAGTGTAATAGCAACTCATAATTGAAATATTCACGGTCTCAAACTAGCTTTGAAGTTCAATCCCTACGTGAATAAAGTGGACAGTATATCTAATCTAAATTAAATGTTTCCCTTAGTTACTAATACCAGTGCAGTTTCACTAGTTAAAATCATTATTACTGAAAAGAAACACAAAATCCACAGCACTTTAAGGGACATTTAATCCTGCTCAGTGTTACGACATAACACATGGTCTTGGTAGGATCAGTTCCTCTGCTAACTTCCACATCTTTGCTTCAAGAGTTGGCTAACTGGGTGATTTCTAGGCAAGAAAGTTTCAATCATAGCTTTCCAGCACTGCTACTGTTACCCACGTTTCTAACTCCTTTCAATGTTACAAGTTCCAACTTAAGACAACAGTCTACCTCAGGTTTAAAGCCCATTTCTCAAGCAATGAAGCTAGAAATAAAATGTCACTAATTTTTATACGTGGTCTATAGACTGTAACTGTTTCAGTGGAGCACTTCAGTTTTCTTTACATATTCTGAACATCACATACACACCTCCCTACCTATAAACAGCTCCATAAATGAAATTTGTGTAGCAAACCATGGTTTGGTTGCCTCTGGAGTGGCTATGACTTCCTTCACCGGTTTACACTTCACCACTTCTGGCTCAATTAAGTGTATTAAACACCTGAACCTATGACAGCCTGCCCATCCTCTCCCAGGTCTTAAAAATAAATAAGTAAATAAATAAATAATAGTTTTTTTAAAAGCCAGGTTCTCCTGCCAGGCTGCCCAGGCTGCTGCCAGTAGCAGGGTGAGTACTGTGCAGACTTATAGATTATATATAGTAAGTCATTATAATAGAGTTTGAAGGCAGGTTTGGATCCTAGAGAAAACAGTCACAACTCTGCTACTTCTGCAGCAGTAATTTCCCCATGGTTTTGGTTATGTTGATCTCCACTGCTGTTTCGCAAAGCCCACAGCTATATGCATTATATCCAAGTATATGTCTGAAACTCAATAACCTTTGCCAGAGTAACTCTCCAGGAAGCTCTCCTGACCTTTCCTTAAGATAAAGAAACCAACTGAAATGAAGAAATAAATGTTCCTTTGATAATACTGTGTAAGCTCTGGCTAAGGAACATTGAAATACAACAGCATTAATAAAAAGGCCATATTAGGAGAATTTCTTTATCAACAAAAGCAGTGACCAGCTTCAATGGAGCTTTTCATTCACAGTTCACAAATTATTTTCCAAGAATCATTGACTTGTTGTGTAACGATAATTGCAGGTTAATAGAAGCTCTAACTGAACTTTGTACTCTTACACAAAAGATGTATGCAGACATTACTATATTTGGACACAGCTCCATATGTAGGATAACGTATCTGATTTTCAACTTGTAGAATAGCTTTGGCCTTCCTATTATAATTTAATTTTTTAAAAGTCTTTGAAGCCAGAAGTGAAAAAAAAAAAAAAAAAAAAAAAAAGAAAAACAAAACCCCTAAACTGTTACAAAGGGCAACTTTAAAAGTTTAGAAGGGACCATGATTGTTGGTATATGTACAGAAAAACAAAAATTTTTTCCTGTACAGGAATACTATCAGAGTCCAGGGGATGAAAAAAGTTCATCCCTCCCCATAAATTCTTCTTGAAACAGTTTCTAAATAACTAGAAAAAAATACTCTAAAAGATGTATAAGAAAACTCAAGTCTGAATTGTTTTTTGGGTTAAAGACTATTTTAATGCAATTCTTTCTAATTTCTCTATTTTTAATCCTAACATTTCAGTACATGAATGCTGTATTTAACACCTATCTGGTTTAGAGAACTGCAGTAATTCACTCTAATACGTTAAATTATTTAAGTTATGTAGCAAAATAGAAAAGCTACTATGCGCTCTGCTGCAATCAGCAGGCACTGTTTAGAAGAGTCTTCTAACAATAAAGAGAAGCCTTGCCATGAGGAACCTCCAAGAAGTCTGTGGCTTTGGCAGATAATGCTTCTCACACCATTTCTTTACTATGCCTGTGCAACCACTTAAAACCACAGAACAGGTACAGCAAAAAGAACCCAGTGAATAGTAGCACTTTCACAGGTAAAGGCAAGATCTGAGGAGTACAGGCTAAAAAAAAAAAAAAATTTGGACACATGTTAATTAAGTACCGAACAATGCAAAGCATCCAGCTTAATGTAACTCCTGCTCCCTCCCATTAATTCAAAGGGAAATTTTTTATGAGCAACAAAATGCCACATGCTAAGATGACTTACAAACTCTTCAGCAGTGGTTCTGTTTGATTGATTATGTGGAGAATTTTATTTATTTATACACAAAACATACTGAGCAGCCTGATTTCTGCTCTGCAGAGCTGCCTCCTATGTCCCACAGCACCTGATCCGTACCAACTCAACACGCTCCCCTCCTCACTCTACAGACAGAGAAACTCCATCCATCTCCACAACCTGAGTTTTTCCTTACTTCTCTGGGGCTGTGGGGTGGGAATTACTGGAGAGGGCCCCCTGCTAAAGAATATACCTTCAGCCCAAACAACTTCTTTTGGCTGCACATCAAAACATCACTCACTTTATCTATTCATTGCACTGATGTCACTGATCAGTGAAAGAAGATATCACATGACCACAGTTGACACAATAAATAACAAATATGAAGACCCAAGTATAAATACACAAATATTTTTAGGAAAGTGATGATTCATACTATACTTACAACTTTCAGCCTGATAGTCTGGCACAAACTGCTCGTCATTGTCAGGTACCTGAGCTGAAGAAAGGAAAACAAAAACAAAAAAACAAACAAACAAAAACAAGGAAAGAATTAAAAGAAGCCATTAAAGCATAAATAAAGACTTGTGCTTAATTTGAAGCACAGCAAAGATTAAAACCAGGATTTTTTTTCTCATTGTTGAGTATAAAAATCAGGCAAGCGCATCATTTTAATATCAGATAAACCCTGGGGTGAAGCTGTGCCGTGCAGTGCGAGCGCACAGCAGTCCCGGCACAGAGCGGCAGCGATGGGAGGATGCGAAGGCTGACACTGCCACTGGCCCTGCCTCACTCCCTGCACCAGGGTCTGGACCTACTATGCCACTGATAAAATCCATCAGTGCTCATTTTCAAATTGCCTGCACAGAAATACTGTGTAAAACCAAATCCTAGTGTTTAACACTTAGGCATCTTTAACCCTAAACTACCACACTTTCGGCTTACTTAAAAGCAATTCCAATTTTTCATGGCAGTCAGCCAACACAGTAGGGGTTTTCTTGTTATTGTTTTAAATACTCAAAAATAACTATTTTACCAGACCACAGAATTCCCGGTTCAATGACATTTCAGACATTAAAAAAAAAAAAAAAAAAATATTTAAAGCAAGTATCATTTATTGACATCCATTCACCTTGTGTAAGATAATCTTAGCTTTTAGGAAACTTTCATCACAAACCTGAGCTATAAAATACAATCATTTCAGAGTCTGATGTTATACAATTTTTCATCTGTGGTATCACAGTTCCTTTTCATTGTCTATCTAAGACATTAGCCATCTCTTATACTGTGTTGTAAACTCACTTAAACCATTTAAGCTGAAATACCACTGAACATGTATTATAGGTGAATACATATGAATAACTGCAGAACATTATACATCCGAAGAATTGCAGAACATTACGCTGAGAAGCGGCATCCTCGGAGCACAACTCATTCTGGGTTCATCCTGAGAGAGATACAGCTTATCATCTCTGAACTTTGGCATCTTTTCCTCTACATACACTAACTGGAATCATTACCACAAAGCTACATAAAATTATGTTTGAAAACATTTTAATTGACATAGTCCTTGTCTAAAGACAAGCAAATAATACATATTATCTTAATTGAAAATTAAGATCTGCCATGATGTGGTTACCCAACAAGATTGAGAGGTAAATACTAGTTACAGAATCATTTATCAAAACTCTGACTAGCAAACCGTTAAATACGTTAAATGATAAAATATAACTTTAATGCCTTTCAGAGCACTTTCTAGTTTAGGAAGCATACATTCCCCTTTATATACATCCAATTGCTACTCACTTTAACAGAATTTGTTTTAATTAAAAATACATATTTAATTATAATTACTCACAATTACTTTGAATGTGCACTACAGTACTCTTCATGGATCAGATCTCCACTCCTTATTCTTACTCAGGAAATATTTTTAGTGACTTAACTGAGTTTTTTTCCCCTAGGTAAAGAGTTCAGAATCAGGCTCATTTTACTGAAAAATGATTTGCTCTTGGTTTTAAAATAAACATTTAAAGTCCTACTGTCTTAATTGCAGCAAATACCCCTTAAGAAAAAATGACCTTGGGAAATCTGCAAACACAGACTTGAAAAGAAGTGTGAATAAGATAAATACGTGAAGTGTAATTAGCATTACTCTGAAAAAAAAGCATAGCTGTTATTGCTTTGTTGTTTGGGTTTTTAATTTAAAAAACAACAAAAAAAACCCAACAACAACAAAACATTACAGTAACCTATCCTTTTAGAAGGAACCAATACCTCTGAGGATGTGCTAGCACCTCAAAGTCTGAAGCTGTATAAAACACGTCTTTTACCAATCCAAATATTCCCAGTGTTTTTGATGCATTACTTTTCTCTTTCCTACCGAGAAACTACAGGACTTTTACCAAAACTGAACTCAGGGACAGTATGAGCTCAAATGCTAACACTCTGCAATCTCTGACATTTCATGCAATGCACTGCATGCAAATGTTAGGCATTTTCCTTATAAAAACGCCAAATATTTGACTGTCACAGAAGAATCCAATTATGAAATGAAGGTATCCTACTTGAATATCAGTTCCTAAGGATTTCTTACATTTCCAATTGTTTTGAAGGGTTTGCAAGTACATCCAGAGTTAAAGTAATCAAGTTAAATTCTTGTTTAGAGAAGACGCATGCCACCCATTTTTCTTAATCCAGCTATCATTTTCAAATGCAGCAAGGTTACTATGACTCTAATTTTTTTCTACACGCATAAATATTTTTAATATACACATATGCACATGAACACACACACACATTTACGTGTTCTGGGATATCTGAAAAAGGCTAAAAGAAAACAAAAACCCTTCTGTTGAAAACTGTGAGGCTACATTTAGTGATTGTGGAACTGGGACAGCAATCTTATATAAGTTTCTAGAGCGTACTCTGTGTACCAGACTGCTTCACCGATTTTTTAATTCTGGTTTTGTCAGTTTAACTTGACTTACTCCAGAACAAATCTGTTGTAGAGATATATGTATATATCAGTAAATGAGGTCCACTTTTTTTCCAGCCAAAGAGTAAGAAAAAATAAAATACATCTGGAGGAACTGTCACGGAAAACCCGTATATTACTTGGAGATACTATCAGTACCCCTGATTTTGTCTGGAGTAAACAAGAAAAAAATACTGCATAGATTGCCAAAATTTATGAAAGCATATTTAATAGAGATCAAGGTGCACTACTTTATCAGTACTTTAGATATAAATGGAGATTACGCTGTCAAACTGTATTTTAAATACAATATTGACATAGCATTAAAATACTCTGAAGGAAAAGGAATACAGCAAGTTAAGAAGTGTTTAAAACCCTGCCAAATATAAACAAAACAAATAACAACATCCAAAATGTTCAACCCAGGAACATACACTTCCTACTGGAATCTAATTTTAGTAGCATCAGTACCTTAGAAACGAGCCCACAAGCCTATACAAAGAAATTAAAAGGACCTGCTAACTGTTGGAAATGAGAACTTACATTATTCCTTCATTTAATCTGATTTTATTTTTAAATGAGCAGAACTGAAACTCACACATGATCATACTGCAGAAACGCAAGCAACCATCATCAGTCCAATACGCACACTTCTTCCACCAGCATCTTGCTGTGCGAGCAAGGGCAAATCATTGGGATACATGATCCCATTACTCAAAGGGAAGAGGGCTTTTGTACCTTGAGTTTGGATAATTACAGGCAGACTTTGTAGCAAATTAAACAGGCAGGTAAAGACAATTCAGACTGAATGTCCGAAAGGAAAACATAACTTGCAGTATTGCAACTATCTGCACATTTATATACATACGCCATTCATTTCCTCTTTTATTTTATTCACATAAACCATAATTCAGCAAAGCTGACACAAAATCTTCATTGGTCTTCTGTTAACATACTCAACAGAAGACACATACCACCAAAACTTTTTTTACTTTGCCATTCAGAGAAAATTGAAAAAGATAACTGAAATGATCATCTAACTGAATGAGAATATTTCCCTGAGCTACTTAATTATGAAGGCTTGAGAAGACAAGGATATTCCAAAAGACTAATAAAAGGTTTTGAAGGATATTAAGCACGTGGCTTTTACTGCTAATAGCAGAAGCAGCTACATTAGTTCATTCCACATTCAGAGCCATCAAGTCTCAGACTCCTGAAGCAGACACCATCTGCAGCATAAACTATCCAGCTCAGCCTAGATTATTACCAAAAGTTTTCTTTTCCTTCTGATTATAGCTATAACGTCTCAAGAGGATTTGGGAAGCCTACAGAAATGTTAATGCTGGTCTTGAGGATGTTATCAGCTTAGATTTTACAGTTTCACTACCTACTGGCAGGTAGCTGGCAAAAGCAAACATTCAGAGCACAAAAATACTTAAGACTTATTTGTAGTTTTTAGAGCTTTAAAAAGCCTTTGAAAAGCTGAACTGATGGCTCATTTTGCAAAAGGAAAGCGACTGGGGAAAAAAAAAAAGTTTAGAACTAGGGCCTGTTAGCTTGCTTTCATTGCAAGTAAACAAAAATAAAAAGTCCCCATTTAGAAGCATCCAGGACAAAAGGAGTTAATATTTAATTAAAACCAGCTCTATCCACTGTAACAATGACCTGGAGCCAAACAAGGCAGAAGATGTATGAGTCATTCTTTCTGCCAGTGAATGAGACAGCTGATCTCCGAAGCAATTCCTCAAGACAAGCAGTCAGAACTGGAGTTCTGCCTCCATTCACAAAAACACAGTCCAGCATGAACCATGTGGCCCCAACCACAAGCTTTTCATGTCACACCCTTCCAGAAAGCTACAGCAAAGTAAACTTGAACTTTAGGCATAAACACGCTGATTTCACTGCTTTGTCTCAAGATGCAGCACAGACCTGCTGAGGAACACTATTTAATAAACTAAAAGTTAAGGGAAGTATAAAGGGCTTAAATTTAACTCTTCCTTCTCCCAATCACAAACTGCTTCAAAAGCTCAGCTGCACTCCAGGGAAAGGTGTTCCTGTTAAAAACCGGAAACTTTCCAGAAAAACAAGAAGCTGCAAACCTTCTTGCTTCATTTCAAACTTTATTTTGGGTAGCAGAACACTTCCTGTGGTACTGTGCTCTCTGACCTCATGCATCACTTTTAGAGTTAAGAGCAATTAATTTTAAAATGTCAATCCATTTATTCAAAGGGGCAAAAGAAATTAAAATTGACAGGAAATTATACATGAACAGTAGTATTTTGGCTTCAGCTAAAATAAGACTTTGGGCCTCAACAGTAATGAGTCTATTGAATTTTCTTTGATTCATTGTCACTTCTGAATATCTGAAAGATTGTATAAATTGTAAGTTTTCCTGNCAACTGTTTCTAACAAAGGAGCATTCAGAAGGCAAAACAGTGACAAATTTCAAGATGGTAAAAAAAATTATTTCCCATAGGCACTGGATTTGCTGTCAAAACAACCCAAACCCCTTTTTACATAACGTGAGAAGCTCTGACTAATAAACTTAAATA
>VZZY01016983.1:5738-23318 GCA_013400335.1 Eurystomus gularis | reverse complement strand
GGCAGAGCAGTCCCGCCAAACTTCGCGGGAGCCCGGAGGTGAGGAAGAGGTGAGGAAGAGGTGAGGAAGAGGTGACCGCGGCGAGGGGCTCCCGCCCCAGCGGCGGAGGCTCCGCACCTCGGGGCCTGACAGGATCGCGCGGCATCCCGGGGTTCTGGGTCGACTTTTGGGTATTTTTTTTTTTAGCTGAATCATAGAAAGCAATTGTTATTTCTACTAGGATGACATAATTTCTAGGTTTTGTGGGCAGAATTTGGCAGTGCCCCGGCACCGGATCTAGGGGGGGTTTTGGTGTTGTGGTGCCAGGACCGATCAAGCTCAGGATTTCTGAGGACTTCTCAAAGAAAGTGAGCTCTCTTTGTAGAGAGTGGCTGCTGGAGGGGCTGTGTCCAAAAACTCTTCCCTTTCTGAACTGCCAAAATGCACCAGAGCAGATTGTATGGTTTCATAACAGCTATATTTGTCCTCTCTTTGAGCGCTGAATTCCAGGTATCACAGGAATCAGGTGGTAAATTTAGGTATTCGTAACACTGCCTTGCTGTGAGATAACGCAGTTTCAGTTTTTAATGCTCTGATGTAGTTCAGCAATTAACGGGCAGAGCCCCAGGCTAGCAAGTCCAACTCTGCCCTCAGCCCTTTCTGAGGGCTTTCTTTATAGCTAAGGGCGTAAAGGCAACTAAAGAAACCTGCTTTTGCATAAATTGCCTGCAGTGGTATTAACAATATTGCGGTTACTTCTGCTGTATTACTTTGTTTTGAAAATTGCAATTGTTCCACTACACTCTGCTGTGGAGCATGTTACTTTTGGCCACAACCTTTTTTTTTTTTTTCCCCTCCTTTTCTCCTCCTTTCATACTGTTCTCCTCACTTTTCATACTTACTTGCCACCTGTCCTGTCCAGCCAAGGAAGAGAGAAAGGGAAGCACCATGCTTCTGCTGCTTCTGTCCTTCTCGTGCTGCCTTTTTAGGGAAAATGTCCACCACCAGCAGCTTATTTTCTGGGCTCCTGCTCCTTCTGTTTCCACATACACACCCCAGCACACCTGGAATTACAAGAAAGTAATGATATTCTAAATGTTGTATAAACTTATAATCATGTTATTGTGTTCTTGGCTAACTCTGAGTCGCTGCTCGTGTAAGCCACTTTCTTGATATAATAGGGGACTAAAACTCTACCAAATGCTCCAGGTATAAATGAAATTTCCTGTATAATGAGGCTATCATTTTCTTATATATACCCATATCCAGACTAGAGCAGCTGCTGAGACAGGGATGATGGCCTGGTGGGAAGGCTGTGGCTACAGATCTGGCCCTGGGGAGCACATGGTCACTTTAACACCTGGACCAGCAGGGCTGATGAAGCTACTGCCTCCAGTTGTCCACCCCACCCTGCTGAGTGGATGTCTGAGTTACCCATCAAACAGCTCGCAAAGAGCTAGACTTTACCATGTTCTCTTCTAAACCAAAATCAGTGATGGATAGTGTTATCTTTAAATGTCACTCTAAAAATTGTTGGTATGTCAACCAGGCAAGCTAATTAAACCAGCATCAACTGAAGTTTTTGAGGGACCTCAGACCCATCAGGCATTAGGTACCCCTGGGTCCCATCCTGCGCTTCCCTACACCATAGCCTGCACCTCACAGACTGCTGGCACAGCACCGTGGCCACCCCCCAGCACAGACAGCCCCATGGCCGCAGGCTTACGCTCTGGTTTATGGAGCTGGAGGAGGTCTGCAGTCTGGAACGGACGAGCTCTCCCATGTTCCTAGTTGGGCTGTAAGTCCAAGAGAAGCCGTGCATTAAAGGAGCTGTATTGCTTGCTGTCAGTCCCCGCACCACACACCTCTTCCATCCCTCCTCCCCTCATCTAACCCTTTCACACATGCGGAGCAGGAAAGGAAGAGTAAAGCTATTTTGAAGCCCTCTTTATCCTCCTCTCTGTTCATCCACTGTGCTGAGTGGTACTCAGGGAAACTTCATTAACTATTGAGAGGTAAGATGCTAACAGGAAAAGAAAAAAAAACCAAAACACAAATCACCACACAAAAAAACAACCCACATACCTACTGGCAACCCACTCCAAGGTCTGTGTGCAGAAATGTAGTCCTGTACCATCACCAGTCATACCTGTCTTACATGTAAAATGCTGTGGGCACAGTAATTATTTTGTAATTTTGCATGTATGTCCAAAATTATTGCAGCTTTGTTTTGCTTTAATAAAGTGTTTATGCTTTAACTACTATTTTCAGAAAACAGTACTCTTAAGTATCTTTTTCTAAAAACAATCCTTTTAGAAAACTAAAAAGTAACCTTAAAATCACTGAAATTTTTAGCTGGAAAGACTGAACAGGTTTTACCAAATTGAAAATCTTATTTTTAAATGTGCTGAATTTATTTTACTAGAAAGAAAAAAATATTTTAAAAATTCAGTTTTTCTAATGGTATTGCTTTAAAAGCAAGATATTTGTTTTCTTTTATAAACAGACATGTTCAATTACACTATAAAGCTTCACTATAAATTGAAAATTATTTATTATTTCCATTTCATAATGGCAATACATACTTCACACACTTATCTGAAAGAGGACAATGAAATATATATTTCTTGCTTGATCTGACACATTATGGAGCTACAAATAATTGCCGTGACATAAAAAAATAGGAGTAAATCCAGGCAGAGCAATGAGACGATTTGATAAACAGCAGTTTCTCCTGGAAAATGTGAGAGGAATTTAGCCACATTTTCAAATAAAGATCTAAACTATCATAATCCAGTAAGATAAAATCTAAACTCAATATGAAAAAAATAATATGAACTGACTTGATAACAAGAGAGAGAATTACACTCAAAAATGCCTTATGCTGAAAAAATAAACCTTTTGGATACATTCATAAAATTAAGATTAAGATTACACCAAACAAAAGCCTTTAGAAAAAGGATAGGCATAATTGAAATATAATAGGCAAGTAAATTTCAAAACAGCATTGAGTTAAAAAAAAAAAAATCCTACTTGTTCTTCTGAAATTGTTTAGGTAACTATTCCTTCCAGGCATTTCCCCAGTGATTGTGAGGTACTTACGGTCCTGATACACAACAAAAGAGATGCTGTCAATCCAAACGACTGTGGAGCAGCAACTTTTAAAACGTAGTCTATAGCAGACTCCTTAAAGCAACAACTAAGTATGTGATTGACTACAGCAAAACCATGAAAACCTAATGAGATTTCTGTCTGGTAAATTAACCCTTGACCACGTTTTAACCTCCTGATGCTGACTCTTTCAGTAGGTTAACAGTGCTTATTTTATCATGACGCTACTGGCATACAACAAAGTAGTATATAATAGCAAAATTAAAAAGAAAAATGAATAGGGTAGATATTTGCTCAACAGCGTGGCTTTTTGTAAAGCCTTTGGTTCAAATGCAGGATCCAGGACTGAAAATTATATTAGGAAAAAGGAAGGTACCAGTAGGAAGAAAACATATGATGATTACATCCATATGCTAAACTATCAGATATGGAATTAAAAGTACATGCAAGGAAGTATCTTCAAAGAAAGCAGGAAAGAAAACAAAGAAGTAATCCCAGTTTGACTGCTTTTAATGTATGGACTAACTAATGTATGGACTTGCACATTGCATACATCACTGTAATTTAGAACTAACATTGGACAAACCTAGAGATCTCCATAAGTAACTGCATTTAAATGCCCATTTACCTGATAGGGCAGTGCAAGGCAATTTTCAGTAAACTTTTATGTACTAGAAAATTATGTTAGTCAGGAAAACTAAAATTAAGATATTCCACAAACAGTGCAAGAAACCAAAAGCTCAAGCAAATCTTTTATTGCAGAAAGGTGAAAAGTAAATTTAGTTTATTTAGTTCATCATAACTAAGACTTCGAATTTACAGCTGACTATAAAAGCCTTAGAAAGGAGAAGGCCTGGCAACTCTTAGAGCACTGGCCCATTTTTTGGAATAAAGTAACCTCAGTAATTCTCTGGCTCTGCTAGTAGTCTTCTGGGTAATCCCTACATGGGCAACTTACTGGTTTTTTTGTGCCTATAAAGCAAGACAATGATACTTTCTTCAATTGAGAAGTACTGTTAGAAATAACAGAAAGTCTATTACTATTGATTGTGGAGATCCTGGCTGCACCTAGCTCCTTGGATTGTCCTAATCTAGCTCCTGAATCAGTGAAGGGCAAAAATCATGCTACACATACATAGTAACTTCAGTAATAGTTACTACAAAATGGGAGTGGATCATCTAGACTTACAAACTGATGCTCAGAGAAGAACACTCAGCTTTGCATACCATCACAACCAGAGCAGTAAGAAGCCCTCTACCGTAAAACACCAACAAACAAGTTAAATGACAGTTTGATTGACTCATATAAATCATCACTATCCTGTCTCAACAATGCTCATTTCCTGAACAACTGAGCAAATCAGAATAAAAAAGATACTAGCTCAGGACCTAATGTAGCAATATATGAGTCACTGGAAGAACAAACCAAGTAAAAACATGTGGATGTAAATTGTAATAGGTTCTTGCAGTGAAGTTCCCAGCTTGCTCTCCTTGCAATTACACTCACAAAATGGTGAGCCATGATTAACTGATAATGAAGTAGCCTAGAAGTCATTTGGATATCAGGCCAGTCAAAGAATTTGTGCACAACCCCTAATCTCACAGATGGCTTTAATTTGCATGTCCTCCCTTACGAATACCAAGGGAGAATCATACAAACACTTCAGAATCCTTCACATACTTATGTGAGATTTCTGCCCCACTATAGTTCATAGGGGTTGTAGAAAACCTCAAATCTCCTGACACTGTTATAGTCTAAGACAAACATGAAGGAAGGAAAAGGAAGACAAATGCTTAACAGTTGTGTTTGCTAAGTTGGCTTGAAAATCTGTCATTTAGAAGTTGTTCAGTACACATTAAATGACTTTGGTCATGATTTAACCCCTCCTGACAGCCTGAAATCCAGAAGACACAAAGATGGTACAAAGTGCCCTTTCAGAATTGCAGACTCTCACTCAAGATCACTGTTGGACGTGCTCAGAGCTCGAGCACAGATATTAACATAGCAGCAAGAGGTCTGTAGGAAAAAGCAGTGCCAGTTATTAAACAAGTGACTATCATGACAAAAAAAAAACCAAACAAGCTTTTGGATCCAAGGAAGAGCCTTACTTTTATCTGCTCTTTTTTTTAGTAACTGCATCAACTGAGCTAGAAAAAGTATGACCTCTCTCTCCAAATATTCATTTATGAATGTTGGCGGTTACAGCAAGGATCAAAGCTATTATCATTAGCAGGCAATGGCTCTACGTCACATTATTGTCATTATTATACCTGCACTATTAATATGTTAACTGTGTGTGACTCTCTTCTCTTTATATCCCCATCTTCCCATCTGGAGCTACATATACACAGGTGAAATCATAAACCCCTATAACCATTAAGATCCAGCCATCCATTTTTACATGCCTGTATCCCAAAAGAAGGAATACTAGAGTCAAAGAAAGATGACAAAATCTAAGGCCAGCTCCAAGCACATAAAATAACAAGACACTGAAAAACAGGTATAGATTATTTGCAGAAAGAAAAAATTAAAAGAAAGTAAATAGTATTTCTTAATGCTTTTCTAAATAGTAAAGGTCTGTCTTAATAGCAGAAACAAATAATAAAGACCTAGGTAAACCATGACATCAGTTGAAGAGCATCCTTACTGTAAATGCTGTTTCAAAGACAAACCCTGCCCCAATCTGTAGTTAATTAGGAAGCTGCTTTGCCGCCAAGAGGTATGTGTTGCCATTTGCATTGAGGTGAGGAATTAATTTTTTGTGTCCATTGGCTGTAGGGAGCATGTATTTGTTATAGAGTAGCTAATATAGGAGAAAAGGCCTATGTTGACCTATGTGAGGATAATCAGATCGTATACATTATGTTCTCAGTTTTGCCATATTTGATACATTCTGTAATTCATAGTTGCTGAGAATACCAGCCTTGCAGCAGCGCTCTGTTGTGCCCGTGAAGGTGCTGAATAAAGATGCCAGCCTGTGCCCTAGAGAACATAGGTGTTTGTTCATCAAACAGAAATTAAAAAATGTTCCCCCCTCCCACTCCAAAACAGTATCCTTGAGAGGCAGAGGTAAAAAAACAGCCAGTAGCTAGTTACAGCTTCTAGGCTTCTACCTGTGCCAGACAGAGGCATTTAAAATCAGAGATTTTAAGGCAGCATTTGAAAGAACACAATATAGGAGGTTCATGAGCTTTCTGTGGGAACTTTTCCCATACAAAGCAGAAACTAGGTAGCAAATGCAGGGCACCCCAGGCTTTCCTTATGGCTACCTAGAGCAGACTGTATCACAGTTGGGTTAAACTACATTGCAAAGGGCCAAAGGCAGACTGCTTCAGTGCAAGGTGGTTGAGAAGAGCATGGAAACCAGTGTGAGGACGGCAATGCAGACAAGGAGCTAGTCCTTAATAGCACTACATGGCATGTGCAGGCAGAGGTGCCAAAAGAGAAAGTGAAGTTCAGCGATAAGAAAAGTGAAGGTAGGCAGAGACTGGGAAAAGCTAGTATCAGCAATGTTGATATTGAGGACTAAACAACTCATGCAGCCATGTGGAAAGTAAATTCCTCATTGGGAAGCAATTCCAGGTGGGAAGAAATCACCTAAAAATGGAGCCTAAAATTGTATGTGCAGATGAAACAGGATGTACAGGAACTGCAGGCCAGAGTCTCTCCAAATGAATTGTGCGAGTCTTCACAGAAATAATAAATGTCACAGAGGATATACCAACACAATAACATTTGAACCCTTAGCATTATAAAACATAACAGGCACAGAACATTTAGAAGCAGGAAGTGAACTTTTCACTCAGCAAATTTAACGTGCTTAAAAACTTTCATTTGCACCTCCCAAAAATCTGTTAGCAAGATAAGAAAGCCTAATTGCCCCTGTTTCTGGAAAGAGGGAAATTAGGCCTTTGCAAATATGCCAAGGATCAATAAGAGGGACAAATGTTGCATGCTGGGAGGATTTCAGTCATATTCAAGGACTTCATTGCTTCTCTGACCTAGCTATATTGGGTCACCAAACTCAGCTCTGATTTTATAGGCTTCTTCCACATAGAGTGCACAAGGTTATCATCATTCGCAACTTTGCAATTCATTAGTTTTCAGTATTTGAAAAAGAGGGGAGAAGGAAAGAACATGCAATCTTTGAATGTTAGGAATTTCATTTTTTTCGGCATCAAGTTTTAATAAGGCACTCTTTTCTTAAGTTACTTGCTCATATTGGATGTTATTTTGTCACAAAGACTTTTTTGTCTGCTTTGAAGAATAGATTTTAAAATCCCCCACTTTCAAACAAACAAGCAAACAAACAGGAGGTGGAATTGAGGTTATATGCAACAAGGGCCAAACAGGGCAAATGTGGTCTAGCCCCACCTGCTACTACTGCTGTTACAGCTACAGGTTCACCACAGGGAAGTACTGCAGCATAAAGCAAGCTGCCCAGAAAAGGAGCATCTTGCTCTCTGAAATATCTTGCTGTAGATCCAACACAGTTTTAGGCTTTTCATGTATGCACAACCATAGAAGAATTCACCAGTGACTTTCCATTATTGTATATATATATATAAAAAAAAAAAAGTGTTTCTATAACTAAAATAGTGTCTTTTCAGAGAACTGTCTGCTGCCTTAATAAGCAAACAGTGTGTGTACTATCCACAAAGAGCAAGAAGGATTCTTTTAGCACAATGGCATTTCATGGTCTTACGTTTTCTTCTACCACATTGCAGGCTGGAGTAAATGTGAAAAGCCTTTTTTACATAAGGAATTCCTCATAAGATATTCTATTTCCTTTGCAACTATATCCTTTGCATATTTCCATCTATTTCCTTTGCATATTATTCTACTTATTAATTTTTATCATAAAATACTATAACTGAGTAGTAGCACAGAGATTTTCTATCCAATGTCTGTACAACACCCTGTCTTATTTTAAAGGGGGAGGAGATTTTAAACAAATTTTCCACTGATTTTATTTACTCTTTACTGTAGCTTTATATTTGGTCTCTCTATTTCTTAGGCTGGCATGGTGTTAAATTGGGTGGTACTTGCTCTACGTAGGAGTGTGGAAGTAACTAAAGTTTTTCATGAGGGGTTTTCAGAGTGTTTGCAGGAAAAAATGTGCTATTGTGAAAAAGATCCACAGAAGCAGCTACTCTTAAAATGTCATGCATAGACACAGCAAAGGTTGCACAAAGTTTCCAGTACTTTTGAAAAAGAGTGCTAAAATAAAATAATAATAATAAAATCAGTTCAACAAATGCCCGTCAGTCTGAATGGAAATTTTCAGTCTGGCAGAATTTCAGAAATGGAATGGCAGAACAGAAGCAGAAGGATTTGACATTTATTTGCTTGTGTTTCGAAATCACATCTTGGTTGAGAAAGAGGAAAGAAGAAATAAACATCTCTAAGAAAAACAGCAATATAAAAGGTACAGTTTATGTCTGATAGGACTCAGATTATGTAATTACATTATGCCATTCGTATTATGATCCATTTTATTTCTTAACCTAAGATTTAAAATACAGTAATCATATTTGGCTTTTGAATATAATAGGCTTCACTGGCATTCATTTTTTCATTTTTGGTTTGGGTTCATCTTTATTTATTGTAATTTTAGTTTCAAGTGCTAAGTTTAGCTCTCTTTCAATCTTAATTGCTACGTTTATTTTTCTTTTTAATTTTAGAGGCCTGCAGTGCAGTTTGAACTGGATATTAATTAAATTCCTGGTAAATCACATTCTAACAGGAAATGATGGAATCCCATTGTGAACAGGGCAAGGCTATATTTAAAAAACAAAAACAACAACAACAACAAAAATCTTCTCATTCAGTTAGAATCCAGTGCAAATAAGAACAGAAGCTCAGAATGACATAAAATTCCTCAGATTGTAGATTTGCCTCAAGAAAACCATAAGAATGTAAGACTTCTTATATCTAAGGTTACAGTCTCTGAAATCTGGTACTTTATTCAGGATGTTCCTATTAGAAACTCAGTTGACTCTTTCTATTATCATCACTAGGCTTTCAGTGATGGCCTAAGGAAGAAAGCTGGCTTCTATTCACATCTTACAAAGGAAAGCTCAAATTTACTAAGCACAGTCCCATGAGTCATCGTGAATTTTTTTTTTTCTGCATAGGGAAGATACAAAGGACAACATACCTGAATTACAAAACTTCCTTGCTTGCTTTCATTTAATGTTTACTTGTTTTATCAACTCTGATTATTAAATTACATTTTCAAATACAATTCAAAAAATTGCAAAAACATGTACCTAGTGTTTGAGGGCTGGCAATGGACTCCTAGTCAAAGAAAAACCTTCAAGGGAGGACCTTCAATCTTCAAGTTGATACAATAATTTTGTTGCCTCATTCTCTGGGCTAGGTGCCATTTTTTACTGTCAAGTTCTCTTCATAGGTGTCAAGATACTAATTTTAAAAAATAAAGGATACAGGATGAAAATTATCCTTGCCTCCCAGGGAGGTTCATATCATAATTGTAGATGCCATCCTTGGTACAAGTTCCTCAGATGACATAGGTACAAAAGAGTGGTAATATACACAAAGAGGCACCTGTACACACAGGCCAACCTAAAATTATTCAAAGCCTAAATATTCCATTCACAATTCTACCCTTAGGATAGTAAAAATTATGTACTTGACAAATATTGGTCAGTTTGTTAGGGTGTTCTTGGACAATGCTCAAAAGCTTAATCAATGGGTAAATTGTTAGAGCCATGCATAATACAACTCAGCTCAAACTATTGACAGTAAGGATGCCATGGTTATAAAGTCAAATTAATTTTAAAAATTAATGCATCATTTATCAAAGATTAAGCCATCAACAAATTACAATGGTTAAATGACAAAATATCTAAGTATTTTGGCTGACTCATGTAGTAAAAATTTGGATGCTCGTAAAAGTACGTATCCATATTCTAGAGTTAAATATTGAATCCAGACCAGCAAAAGTAGAAAGAGAGTAAACTAAGCCTTGAAAAGTAGAAAGAGAGTAAACTAAGCCTTGAAACCAAGAGCCTGAAAAATTAAAGAAAGTTAAACCAGAAATTATTTCTCTAAAAGAAAGGTGTCACCTCTTAAAGAAAATCGATGTCAGATAAATGTTTTATACAAATGCATGGGAAAACACCCTCCCCACCCCTTTTAACATCTTCTCACATTTATTCATACATGAATGTATTAACACCTTTTTATTATTAAATGGAGCTGAAAGTTTCCCATAAAGAACTACAATAAATAGAGCTAGAATTAAGATTTCCTGATTTATACTCTACATATCTTAATAGAATAAAAGAGGGAAAAGAAGACCAACCTTAAAAAATGGGGAAGCAAGTGTTTGGAAATTCTGGATCTTCAAAACTGGTGAACAATTTAAGAGCATTATTTTTTCAAATGTACCATTAAAAACAAAAAAAAAAAAAAAAGGAAGAAAAAGGAGACACATCAATCTGTTTTCTAGGCTCAAGAAAACATCTTTGATAGATCCTATAGGATCTCTTTATAAAAACCATAATTAAAGGTACTTTTTTGTCCTTTTATTCCTCCCAATCCTACAAATCTGTAGCAAAATGTTAATAACAGTCATGATGATTGATTATGAGGTCACTCATATTTCATATTTATCACTCATGTCATTTTATTATTTATTCTGAATCAAAACATCTTCTCTTCCCTTGGTCAAAAGCAAGATTAATCTACTCTCTGCCAAAAGTCTCTCAGTAAGTAAAAAATACTTTCATCATCCAAAGAGTAGTTATTCTTAAGCTAAATATTGCTAACTAAGCACCAGCTCGGTGTCCTCCTTAAAGAAACTTCCACTGCACAAACTTTTTACACAAATCAAACATTTTCTATTCACCTACCTGATGCCTCCAAGGCACTTGAGATCTGCATGCATGTTTGCTCATTTTCACTGATATGAATATAGAAAGATTTATCTATACTTAAAGCACTTTGCACTACCTGGTTAAAAACACCTTTCCTTGCACAACCTAAAGAGGATCATGAGAGAATCTGTTGGTTTATAGGAGTAGTCATTCTGAGAATTAGTCGTTTTTGTAGGGAACTTTTCCTAGATTTGCTTTCTAAACTGTAATTTCTGACTCAGCTTGAAGTTTTAACTGAAACTTTGCTTCTCCAAAGAAATCAGAGAATTAGAATTTAATTTCAAAAAGGCATTTATAAATGAAATTATTACTTAAGAGAGCCATATCGGGATCCTAGAAGATCATCCTAAATTTAAAAATAGGACTAGAAATCCTCCCCTTCCTTCTTCTGTCTTGTACCAGCACACAGAAATCAAAGACATACAGGTTTGCCAAGACATTCTTTCCATTGTTCCTGTGTTAGGATTATGCACATAGTCCTATTTCCTCAATCAGAGAACCACTGCCATGAGTGAAACCCGTTAGAAGCTGCTGTGAATTGCCTGCCAACCATTTACTTGGCCCTGAATTTTACCACTTACTGAAAAAAAAAAAAAATTAGGTAGATTATCTAAGTATGATGCTAAACATTGAGAAAAGTGACACTATCTAATTTACTTAACCAGGACTGTTTGGCATCTCTAATCCTGAATTGTCCTATCTGTTGGGTGTGGGGCAGCTCCTCAGTACAGACTTGAAAAATATTTGAGACGTTTTCTCATACAAGTCACTTCATCTATTACTACTTTAGTCCAGTTTTTTATTTGTTCAATTTGTTCTCTGTAGTACTGTATATTGTATCCTGTGGAGAACTAGGGAGGATTAAAGCTACTCAGTCCACAAGCTCTAAATATGATCCTCTCTCTTCTCTAACCTTAATTATTCTGTGAAATTCTCATAGTTACCACCATAACTTTAAAACCATTCCACAGCCATTAAGCAGATATATTTGTTCTTGTTTTTAAAGACACCTCTCACAAAATTGTACGTTTCCTGTGTGCTGTTGCATATTTGATAATAAGTAAACCATTGCAAAATGTTGGGTTGGTGATTGGGCTGCAGCTCCCCTTTTAAAGGTGGTAGATTGGACACTACGTGTCACAAGCATTCTGGTGCTTTCTACATCAAGTTTTTCTAGTTTCACCAGGAGCATTTTGCTATATTGGTTCTCAGTTAAATTTATTAGATGAGGCTCTTTTTTATTTACTTATTTTCAGTTAAGAAGTCCAGTTTCAGGTTTATCAAAATGTATCACTAATTTGTATTTCAAATATTCCAGATTTCCTCCCATTAAAAAAAAAAAAAAAGGTAAAAACGTACCCACCATTCAAGACTGAACAAATCAAAACATTTTTGTTTTGACACTTAAAAAATACCAGGTTTCTTTCAGAAGTGTCCTAGACGCTTTTGAAAAAAAAAAAAAAGTTTGAAAATGGTAGGTAGAAATATTTCAAATTACCCTATATTATAGGTTTTAAGTTCATAGACATTTCTGATGACCGGATTTTTAAAAATATTTAAGCCATTCTGAAGTAAATTCACCTTTCAGGTTTTTGAAACTGCCCCAAAAGAAGTCACTTATTCGCATAATTTTGATCCAGAATGTCCAGTGGCTACAAAGAGGGATGCTGGCCTAATTTCCAATATATGGTAGAGTAACGAAGGATGACTGAACTAGTGCTTCTGTAATTGTTTTAGCTTTCCTCCTCACTAGAAAAGAGGAACTGTAGACTGCACTGATTTCTTCAGAGCTGAAGAAAGGACTTGTTCTCAAGTCACAAAAGACAGCCAGTGTTTGTAAAATTCCTTTGACAGCTTTAGAAAAGCTATGTGATTTCATCATTTTTCAACTAATGGTTGCTTCCTAGTGGCTTTTGATTCTCCAGAAGACACCTGATGATACAGAAGTAGTTTCTGCATAAACTAGCACAGGCTCTTTAATAGTCTTTCCATGCTACTTTGCTGCAAACAGCATAGACTATTAGAAGTAATTCATTATAACTCTAAATATTTCTCATTTATTCTATGCCTCTTTTTAGCAATAGATCTTTTCTTGCATATGAAGCAGTCAGCTAAATGTAGCTTACAGGGTTGTGCAGCCTATGAAAAACTTTGCAAACCCACCCAGAAAGCCCTTATCAGAACTTACATTCAGAGTTTTCTTCTGAAAGCACAAGCATCTCCCTGATCAGAGCTAAGAGAGACCAAATATTGACATTTACTTAAATAAGAAAACAAATCAACAATGAAAACACATCATCTTGTAGGGAAACTGAGTGCTTTGGGAAAATGCTGGAATGGCAACACAAAAGTATCCACGTTGCGCATTTAAAAAGTAGCAGGTTTATATTAGGTTTAATATAGCAGAGAAATCTGTGCTGCCAGTACTGTCTGACAAATATCCCTCAGCTTTTCCAAGGGGAACACATCTAAGGCAAGAGTGCAGTTGAGTCTTGATGAGCATTTAGGCTTAGGCTTCTGAGCAAATACAGTCAACAAGAAAAGTGTTCTTGCCAACTGTAGTGGCGCTTTTGCAAGACCACTAAACACAATTTATTTTTTCTGACCGAATATAGCATTTCTTATATTTGTCAGGCTTTCCATATGGATATCATCTGCTGTTCTGAATGTTTAATTGGGAAATATAAGTATATGGAAACATGTTCAGAAGCCCTATCTTATCTGTACAAACATCTCTAGAATCAACTACGACAAAAATACATGTAGCTTTAGAGTGAAACACTAAACAACTCACCTCAGCATGAATACAGAACTGCATTCATCCTATTTATCACTGTTAAGATAAATATCAGAATGACAAGTACAAAAAAAAGAGCTGGCTTACTGTGATGAGGATACTGTCAAATGCTGTTTATTAATAGCAGGGGTTTTGGTTTGGGTTTTATTGGGATTTTTTTTTTTTTTAAAACAATGGTAAAGTAACTGTTATAGTAAAAGAGAAAGAGCTATCAAAAGTGGTAAATATCAAATGAGCCACATCTAGCTACCCTAAAGAAGAGATTTAGAAAACTGCAAGACCTGACCAATTTATTCCATAGTCATCAGCTGCATGACTTCTGGCACGATCTGAAAGGATCATCTCAGCCTTTTTAAAAAAAAAAGAAAAAAAGAAAAAAAGGAAAAAAAGAAAGAGAAAAAAGGCTAAGAATGTTATTGCTTTAACTGGTCACATTTTATGAATCACCTTTTGAGCAGTGCACATTTCAGTAATTCTAAACCAAAATTTACGAGGTTTTATTTTCATTTTAATTATTTATACTAGTGTGATTTTCTAGCCTAACTTATACTAATTTTCTTACTCTGACTAAATTTTCCATAGAGATGGAAATTATGCAGAATGAGTTCAGGCCTTTTGTCTAGCATGACAACTAGAGGGCTGTCCTTGGTAATGACCAGTGTAACTAATACTAGTGGGGTCTAGAGGTCTTGATGTGGGACTAGGAAAGCACATACTTGTCATATGCAATTATTTAGTTTTGTACTGAAGGACAGAAGGCAAATCTTTAAATTTTCTTTAGCCTTTTTGTTCACTGAAACTGGGAAGATAAAGAATATTCTCCTGAAAGGAGGGGGGAGGTGTAGAATATGACCTGAGGAGTCTGATTTAAAGGAATTACATATTTTTTTTCCCCAGGGAGATGGGCAAAACAAAGAGCACATACAATAAAAAAAATAATGTTATCACATCAGTACTAGACAGTCAGATGGAATGAGCATAGCCAAAATAACAAGTACTTGACATTTTTACGGTCAGAAATTTTGCTTAAGACTTTCACATATATTTCAGAATTTCAGTGAAAAGTTTTGAAAAATGTTGAAGGTGATAAGAAAAACTTATTCTCACTTTTCAAGTCAAAACGAATTTTGATGTTAGATCTCAGTTCACACACAGCACACACTAATGATGAGGTGATAGCAATGACCATATTTAGAGTTGAGCTCAGTTTGGCTTGGCAAGCTGTGTTAATTGTGTGTTCCAGTTTCCCTAATTTGCCTACCATTTGGAGTAAATGAATTCCTTAAAGTGAAAAGAGAATGCAATTCAAGTGTTTGAGAGGTTTTTATGCAATATGGTGAATTTTGCTTTTACTGTATTTGAACAGAACAAGTCTGTGGGAAGAAACAAAAAGACAAAAAACAGAGTACATCGTATTTTTCTTGACCATACCAAACTAAAGAGACTCCTAGAACTTTCCCATGTTTCCCAGAAATGTCATTCACACAAGGAACATAACTCTGCATGCTGAGGGACTGAAGCTGGGACCTCATCCCTGCGAGTAAGAGTCCTCCTAGATTCACAGTTTAAGTGTTTCTGAGAACATAGCTTAGCTCTTTGGCATACCACAAGTATGCAGCCGTTTTGTTAAAAAGTCCCAGCTGTACAGCAATCAACACACATTTTAATCCATCCATTCTCTGCTATGAAACTGCAGTAGAGCAGAATAGATAATTTTAACAAGCATCCACTGCATTCAGTTATAATCTTCACTTGAGCCAGTACTTAATTTCTTTAGGTGATAAACCAGTATATCACACAGAGATGCAACAAGACTGTAAATCTTGGATCTCTAATACAGATTAGAGAGGGATTTATGGGAGGCAAATGACATAAAAGTAGGACGGTGATAAGGATGTTACCCATGCCCAACAATACTATTCAGAGTTATAGATTTTCCTTCTTGTACAATAAGACAACAGCTAAGGTGCTACACAGTACATCTCCCCCTACCCTCCAACACTGCAGTTGTCCCTAAGAGCAGAGATCAATCGTTAGTTGCATCATACACACATTCAATCTGCACCGCTTGCAACTGAACATGTGTGGGGGTGGTTGTTGTTTCCTTGGTTTGGTTTTTTTAAAGTCAATAGGAAAATCTAGGAAAAGGTTTCACTAAGATCTCCTTTTTAAAGTACTGCCCTCATGCAGTAGAGAAATTTTTTAGAGCATAGCCAACTGTGAAATGGTATCTGAGAAAATGGTCTGTTATTTATCTGCACAATGACGTCCCGAGTTTGCCAGTATCTTAAGGGACACTTCCTGCAACTTCTCACTGGAGTGACTGCTTTTCATTTCTCCTCTTTGAAAACAAATATCTGTATATATCTAAAGGTGGATTTTTTTAAAAAAAAAAAAAAGTAATAATCTTTAAAGTGAGCACCTCAGATACTCCATGCTGCACCTCAGAAGGTTCTACCACCTCTGCATGATGGCTTGCTCCTGGGAAAGTCCTGATCTCCCCTTCATCTGGAAGGTTTCCCTGCCCAGTATCCAGCAGCCATGCCAAAACACACAAGCACCCTTTTTCCAAACTACTTGGCTTTTAACAGACTGCAACACAGAGTCTACAAATAAACAAGGCAAATTGAAGAGTCCGTGAGGGAAAGTTCTCAGTCATGAAATTACACATACAGCTGTTTTTTCCCCTGAAATCTCTAAAGAAACATTCAGTTTTATACATACATGGACTTCAAAACAGACCATTCTATCTAGACATGTAAAGCCAGATTATCTCTCCTTGAGCTATCCTTTTTATTCACCTGGATATATTGTGCAACACATCCTCTGCCAAAACGAAACAATGCAAAAATAGTTATGCTGGAAATATTTATTAAAGTATTAGTGTAATTGATTGATGAAAACTGGCAATTGTAACTTTAAAAATATTCTAACAGAAGTAGCAGATTTTATATCAATAAAGTCAACCCATGATTTCGGTTTTATAGTAAACTGCAGAACCACTGGCATAAGTTTTAAATTCTCATTCATCTTAAAAATCTGAGGATTTCACCTCAGTTTTATCTGTGAACAGATGTGTTTCTCACATCCAAAATCACAGTGAAATGTAAATTAATTAGAGACTAGCTTAAGCAAAAAAACCCAAAATTATTAAAATATTTCTGATAGCATACTACAGAAATTGAAAATAGTATAAGTATGCCTCATGTATTTGCACATAAATGATGGATTTTTAATTTTGTCACAAAATATAAAGTTTCTTTCTAAATTTCAGTCTAAAAATGAAGCTAAGAAGTGCGTTAGTATTATTAGAGAAAATTTTTAGGATCAAGACTTTACTTATGAAAAATAATCCTTTGGTTTAGAACATTCTCATAAGTCGTTAATAAATTAATTTTATCTCTATGTTTTTGAAAGGAAATACTTTCTATTCAAAGAGTTAAAACCATGATTTGGACTGACATAAAGGTGACTAAAGAACAATGGATGTGTGGCTCCAAACCCATATTGAAATCAATAGGGTCTATGCATTACCAATATATTCAGAAGCCTAAAGACAAATATAAATCTACTCGTGAATGCCAACAATTTGTAAGTAAATGTTATTATCAATGTATGTGAATGAGACTGTGTTCCCTGTTTGGGGAATTTGATCCACATCTGCTCAAACAAGTTAAAAAAGGCCCTCCTTCCTATGGATTTTCCAATAGACTGCATAGAAACATCAGCTTATCTTAAACTACAGCACTACTGCCTGCCTGAATAAGTGCTGTATATTAAGTTCCTTA
>VZZY01016982.1:0-19290 GCA_013400335.1 Eurystomus gularis | reverse complement strand
ACTGTATGTTATATTATTATAAATAATAATATATTACATTATTATACACAATAACTAACCATCCTAAATTTCCCTTGCTAGCATTTATCTTCACATCAGGGCCAAAGCATAAAACAGGAGTCTTGCAAAACTTTACTGGAATTTGAACAAAACCTCTTTCCAGAAACCTATGTTGCTATCTTGTGTTCTTTTCAGAGGCCTTAGAAAGCCTGACATAGTCTCAGTAGACAGTTAATTCTCAGCATCCATAAGAGGTTATTTTAACTGCACAGTAAAGCCTTTGGCATGTAATGGCTCCAACTCCCATTCTTAAGACAAAGATTGATGGAAAAAGGAAAGAAATGTCACAATAGGAACCCATTCTATTGACAGCAACAGCAGCAAGAGAAATGACTGAGATAGAATGCATCAGTTACCACCATGGATTTTTAAAACTATAAACTTTGTCACTTTGAGTGTAACAGGTATTTCAAATGGCAGTGCTACTTAACAAGAGCTGACCTGGAACCAATTGCCAGCCAGAGCTCTGAGTACTCCAGAAAGTTGAATGGAAAATGCCAAATGGAAAACTGATGGGAACAAAAGATGACCAAAGTTAAACCATGTAAGTAAAACATCTCTGCCCAGTCCTAGCAGCAATTCTACTCCAGCGTTTTCTTTAGTATCTCACCTGATTTCTGTTGTCATTTAATTTCAGTAGGCAGCTCAGCCCCACTGTTTTGGTCACAAATCCAAAACACAGCACCATACAAGTTACTGTGAAGAAAATTAACACTATGCCAGTCAAAAATCAGTACAAGTACTTACAGAGCTGCCCTATTTATTGTCCAGTTATCAATAACATGCAGCTCTTCACCAATAAATCTTGCCTGTTAGATTTCCTCAGGTAGTTCTGTCCTCGTTATCTCCCAAAGTAAACCAGTCACATTCAACTTATTGTATGTAAAGGTCATTAAACAAAGACCTTAGCCTTTCAGTTGTTCTCATAGCAAGGATAAAATGGAAGATCTTGAGCATATGTGAACAAACGTAAGGCTAGGACATGTCCATGGACACACCTCTAATGTCCCCTGTTCAAGGCCATATTTTCATTTATATAGTAAAGAAAATTAGTCTTCTTCTGTCAGGAGTGATAATACAGGTATCTCAGATAGAAAAAGAATTAAATTCATCTTAAGCAAGAAGTTCTGAAATTCTTAAGACAAAACAAAGCAAAACTTGTATTTCTTCAGTGGCAATCAGGCAGCAGTCTTCCTTTCTCCTTGTTTCCAACTATTCTAGTAAATCTAAAGACAATAAATATAACGTGTGACCAAAAAAAATATTTTTTCTCCACCGAATATGTCTAAGCTAATATACCACTTTCTTCCACATTTTCTCAATGCACCAATTAAAAAAAAATCCATGAAAAGTGCACATATTGATATTCTTACCACTCATGGGTGTGATAGTAGTATTTCATATATTCCCAGTGAACTTGCAGAGCACCATTGTAAACTACTCAGTATCTCAAGGACAACTAGCTTTGCAGATACTCTTCTGTCCTTATTTGTGGCTTTTTCTGTTTGCTACAAATTAATTTAGAACTTTCACTACTCTTCTAGTAGTAAAGACAGTCTGATGAGAGTTCATCCAGTCTATGTAAGTATAGGCAACATTGATTTTTTTCATGCTGAATGTCATTTTTGAGTGTTACGGGAGTAAGCAGAATCCTCACAACCCCTAATACTTACTTCTGAAGTAAACAAGCACAGAAACACATAAAATATCTTACTTCCTACACTTCACGTGTTCTTTGCTAAATCCATTCAAAGTACCATTCTCTCTACTTCCAAGAACTATCTCCAGTTAACATCACTAGTTTCTTCCCTGCTGCAAAGGTCAGTTTCACAAGGCTGAAGGTGACCAGTGTGACACCTGCAGCTGTTCTTTAGTCCTGAAGTAAATCCATCACTTCTGAAAGCACTTTCAAAACTGCCCCTCTCAGCATTCCAAATCCTTCTTCACTTTATCAATCAGTATTTAAAACATTTTTTATTTTCTTTTTTTTTTTTTCCACAACTACCTTTTGTACTGTGAACATGAATTACTTCAGCACACTAAATGAATCATCCAATTTTACTTCTTCTGTCACTTATGAGGTACCTGCCCACTAGCACTAAACACCAGAGAGAGCTTGAGCTGGAAAGGAGCTTCTTAGCCTATAGCTGATCCTGATTCAAGTAGTTCTTTTATAGTCCCCCATGTAAGACCTAATCTAGCCACACCGGGTGCACGGTCAAAACCTCTGCTCAATGAGTCACAGCAACATTACCTCTTGACTAACCCAATAGTTTGTCTCAGCTGGAAGAAATTATTCAATGTTCCTGCACTGTCTGCTCTTAGGGGTTACAAATACTAGACCACAAAGCTAACTTGGCCTATCTAGCAGGGGGGACACTTTCCATTTAAATGGCATCTGGTTTTTTCCACAGCTACAAAAAATGTACAGAAACAGTACCAGCCATTATGAATCAGAGAACGTTCCCTAGATTTTTCCTGCAGTTGAGATCTAAGCCACAGACTGAAGTGCTGGGGCCTGAGTTGTAGGCCTCAGAATGTTGTTTTTCCTACTGGCTTCATGTGCCAGAGGCAGAACCTGGCCCACCTGTGTCTTTGTGGCTCTGCCCTCACCCAGGTGGTTGTGGTTGGGGTGGTGGGTGAGGCCAGGATTATATTAACCAGGAGCCAATTAGCTGGAGAAGCTTCCTGTTGGATGTGGCTTCTGTTGGGGCTGATTGCATCTTGCTGAGCTCCTGGTGGTGCCTTCCATGTGAAGGACACTGAGGGAGCCATCTCTGACTGTTGTGTCCAGCAGGTGATGCTGGCACCACAGTGGGCAGTGGAGGAGCTGGGCCCACGGGAACCTATGGCAGGGCTGTCTGAAAGAAGACTTGTGAGGGGATGTTGCTGAGTTCAGTGTTGGCCTGTGTGATCAGGCAACTGATGGCAGTGTAAAATGATGATGGCTGAACCAGCACAATATAGACATATTATGTCCGCAGCTAATTTGTAAACCAGGCAGGAAAGCGATTTCTGCATCTGCTTGACTCCAGAAATATATTCCTATGGCTCGCCATCAAACTACTTGGGTTTTATAGCGTTGGAAGTATCTCCCTTTGGTCCTTATCTCTGTGGGAAGTGATAGCTGTTTCTGCACAACAGTTAATATATCTCTGCTGATTGGAGGATGCTATATTTGTAATGGGTATCTCCAGCTCATCTTTAAAGATTGAGTCTGCCAACGTGCAACAGGAATTTAATGCAAATGAGGGAAAGAGAAAGTATAATGATAGATCCACCATCATACATATCATCTAGCATTTTCTGCCAGAATACATGAAGCTAGAAGCACAGATATCTGGACAGCTTCTCCAGCCTGCAATTTTTGTGGCATTTGTGGAGTGTCCCTACCTCTTTATTTCAGTAGGAACTCCCCAGTGACCAACAAGCTGCTGAGACTTCACTGGAGACAGGATTTGGAGTTTAATGAGCAGAGATTCAGCAAAGCATGAGCAGCTAATGATGTAGATTGGAAGCCCCATATTGTTTAGTGCACTGCCAGGTGTCAATTGCGATTCCAGTTGTAACTTAATATCATCTCAGAGTAAATGATCTGGTATATGAAAAAAATAAAACAACTGACTTCATTAGGAGAGGGTTGATCTCATGAGAATGCATTTTACACACAATGCAGGATTATTTATTTTTTAACTTGGTGTGTTGGAAGAGAAACAAAACCTGCCAGCTTGCAGGGAAAATAACCAGAGAGAACAGATGTACTGTAGCATATAGAAGAGATCAACAGAGAAAGGGCAGGGCAAAACACTGTGAAAAATCCGTTGGCTGGGAAGTTGCCACATCTGGACCTTTAAACGTTATAAGGTCACACATATTTTCATCCTCCTGACCCTCCTCAAAAGAGAAAAAAAAAAAGAGGAAAAGAAAAAAACCCACAATTTTGAAAAGCATTATAATTCAGGTTAGATATTATTTAAAAGATGTGCAGATGGTGTGCTTAGGGACATGGCTTAGTGGCAGACTTAGCAGTGTTAGGTTAATGGTTGGACTTGATCTTAAAGTTCTTTTCCAACCTAAACAATTCTGTGATTCTATTCTATTATTTAGAGTTTCTGAGCTTAATAAACTCCAGATCAAGGTCCTGTCTGGTTTGGGTCTTCCCTACTTCACAGGCTACTAGCTGGAACTCAGCATCCCTGCTCTCTCTGTCAATCCTTCATGGATATACTGCCTTCTATGTTCTCATCTGACCTTAGCTACCTGCTCTGCAGACATCCCATTGAACTGGATAAAAGCATAAGATGATTTTCACCTTTTAACAAACCATCTTTTTTGTTTGTTTGTTTTTGGCTTGGTGGTTGGGTTTTTTTTTTCTGACTGAAAGGAATTAAGGAGAATTCTTTACACTCCTTTTTCATCCCACGTGTCTGTTTTCATGTGTACCCATACAACCCATTATCAGTTTAGTCAACACACCTTCCATTTCCATTTTAAACTGCCAATAGTCTCAACTTTATGACTGCTGAACAAAGCTGGAGTTTTTCTGGCCTTTTTAGTGTGCAAAGATACTCTGGCTGAAATCCTGACCGTGCAGATGGTCTTTGCCCCATATCTCCACCACACTGCAGTCTCCACTGTGGTCTGTTACAGTGCACTGAGTTGTCCCAGAGGCTTGTTCAGAACACAGAATTCCTTTGTTTGTGAGGAAGATGATTTATTTCTCTTCAGTTATTCTGTAAAGAAGAATCAACACATTCCCAGACTTCTAAATGCACTTGGAGAGCTGTGGGTGCAAACAGAGGGTGTTGTCAGCCTTAAAGGAAATTAATTGAGACTGACTGGGAAAATAACTACAGAAACAACAGCTAGAAACTTCCCAGTTTTCTTTTTTTCTTTAATATCTTTGACTATTGTGAGAGGTAGCATAGGTGTGTTATAGAGTGTATGTGCTACTGTGATAAACTGACGCAGTCATGTGTAAGGTTTTAGTCCGAGGCACATCAACTGAGACAGGGATGTATAATTGCTTTGCAAATCCCATTACAAGGGGGCAAGATGAAGCAGGTTCTCTGACTTGCAAAATCATGAAGTCTGATAGAGGTTCATTATAAAATAATGCTGCTCACAGAGTAGGAAAATAACAAGGCAACTCCACTGCCCTCTGATACTCCTCGCATATGGATCAGAGTAAGAAGGAACTGCTGTCCAGCAGGAGGTGAAGATTCAGCTGCTCACAGTGCACATTTTCAATCTCCTCTGAGACTTATTACTGATAATTCCTATAGATCATTGCAACAGCTGCTGCACTGATTCAGATTGGACCATCACCATTTCATAGGAAGCCATGGAAAATACTTGAAATTTCATTCTTAGAGCTGCAACGAGCACTGCAGTTGAGCTTTTTTATTTTTCAAATGTAGGTCAGTCTCTGGCAACTCTTGCTTTGCTTCGGCTTAAGCTAGATTTCCTTTCTTCTTTCTCTGTTTAGATTTTCTGTTAAAACATCTGACAGGAAAGATGCTTTTCTATTTTTGCTGTCTTTCAGTAGAGATATTAGAAGCTTATTACTTCCTTAATGTGGTAAGAGCTGAATCGTCTGATTTGAGTGTGTTATTTTTCTTGGTAATGTCTTGTTAGAGTTCATGCTAATGTCAAACTTAATCGGGCCCTGTAGTTTTATGCTGTAAAGTGTTATTATCATTGAATTTTCATACTGAAAATTTTAAGTGCATCATTTCCTATTCAGTTTTAAACACTTACTTTCAGTGGGAGACATCATTTTAATCATTACAGCCTAATCCAGAAAGGCACATTTACAATAGCTAGCAGTCCTTGCAGGAGCAACTGAAGAAAAGGCGTATTTCATAAATCAAAATTTTAATCTTGGACCTTCACAACAAATTATCCCTGGCTTTACTGTATGGCCCTTTTCATGCTGAGCTGTTAAATGGTCTGAACTGTGAGCAAAACTGTTGGTTACAGTTCATTTATAAGTCTCTCCTTCAGGGTCTGGTCTTCAAAGCTCTGTGTAACCACCATATTATCTTAAGTCTCAAAATAAACTGTCATCTCCATAAAATTGATTTTCTACACAGTACAGAGGTAAAAATCAGGTTTTGATATGTGTTTCATAAATAACTTAGATTAGATAGAAATCCCCCTCAACATAGCTGTTTGTTTGGTGCAGAAAAGCTGAAAGAGGAAAATACAGAAATTTTCAAATAGAAATTTTCAAATGTATTGTTCATGTATATGTGGTCCAGTAATTGTAAATAAAAGAAAAAGAGGAATAGATAGGTTTGGGAAAATACAGGTAATACTGGCAAGCCAATCAAAATACTGGTAAGCCAATCATTTATTGGCAAATTTTTTCCAGTTCCTACTGCAACTGAAAAAAAAGAAACCCAACAAATTAAAATGAGGTTCACTTTGCATAGGAATGAATCTTTGCAGTCATAATGGAACATCACAGGAGGGAAGGAGGGAGAAAGGGAGGGAGGGAGGGAGGAAGGAGGTNAAAGGGAAAGGGAAAGGGAAAGGGAAAGGGAAAGGGAAAGGGAAAGGGAAAAGGAAAGGGAAAGAGTGCATGTACTCTTGTACATTGTACACAGTGTGTGTACAATTTTCTTTTGACTGAAAATGTAATAATTTGACTGAAAATGTAATAATTTCAGAGAGAGCTTTTTGGGCTTCAGTTCTTCAGGAACTAAACAGGCTCTGCTTGTGGGGTTTTTTTCTCTCCCAAAGAGAGCAGTCCCACTCCATGAAAATGTCCCTTCTGTCAAAGAAACAATTTTCTATCAAAATTCATTTCTGCAGAACAATTTTCAACTGTTGCTATTTATTAAAGCTAGCACAATAATAAAAATCCCACGTCAGCAGTGCTCATTAGTTGTTATTACTTAGCTATTATTTTTACCACTCCAGCTGTCTAGGTGCTTTACAGACTTGTGGGAAGCAAGCCGTCCTTCCCTTGAGGAGCTTCTATTTAAAACAGGCAATTCCCAAACAAAGACAAGGAGATGGAAATAGGAGGGGACGGTGCAATGACATGACAAAGTCATGCTACTATCCTACAGAGGATCCATTTTTTGTTGTTTGTTTTAATTGGTTCATTGGCATATTCATGGACTCCAGGATCAGTTAGGTAATGCCTGTCTCTACGCAGGAGATCTAACATTTAAGCGTGTTTTGGAAGAAGTGTGTTTAAAAAATGACTTCTTGGATTTGGAGGAGAAGAGAAATTGCATGTCAGACTAAATAAAGAAAGTGATTATCAGCATAATTGTGCCTTTCCCTAGGGATAGGAAACATGACCAGGCCATGGCTGCTCTGATAGCCTGGGAAGGAAAATTGACAAGAGTCATTGGTTCATTTTCACTGTAAATGAAGCTTGACAGAGGATCCAAGACCTCTCAATAGATCAGTGTGAATCACTAGGCCATAACTAGGCTGCTATTATCTGGTAGCAAAGCTTTCCACTAACTATTCTAATGCTTTTTTTTTTCTGACAAGTTGAATAAGAACACGGCAAGACTGGAAACAAAGCCACAGCTTCATTGCTGGAATCAAACCTTTCTCCAAAACTAAATCAGAGTTAGGTAAATCCCAAAGTTCTGGCTAATTTCAAAAAGGAATTACAATTTTTAACTGTTAATACCAAGTCTTCATGGGAACAGGCCTTCAGGTAAAATATGGTTAGATGCTGAAGTGCTACCCAGTTCCAGTGAAGGTGGTCTGTAGGTGGAGATCTGACTTTATCCAAAACTGTTTGGCTCCTGTATTGCTAGGCTGAATACCTTACACAAACTCTTCTTGAAAGTGAAACATAGTTCCTCCTGTATTCCCCAAATCTCTCACTACAATGCATCAAACAGATACACATATAATATTTTTGTAGGTAATGTGCTTAGCAGAGTTCTAAACATTGTGCCATTACTGATCCTGGGCATAAATCCTGCTTCCAGAAAGCATATCCGAGTAAATAAATAAAGAAGAAAAGAGGAATAAAAAAGATTAATTATATGGAAATGGTTTGTATATATTCCTTCTTTTAACAAGCAGATAATCAGTACTGTAGCATTTCCAGGAAAAACCGTCAATTTTAATTTATTAAATTCTTAATAGCCTCCAACAAACACTGAAAATAATTAACAACCTTGCTACATCAGACTGACAATTTTTAGAGATGAGTGAGTTTGATTGTCTTGAGAGTGAACAAATCCAGCTTCAGGAATTGAAGCATTCAGCTAGAACTCCAAGTATTGCTCTGTGGGATTTTCCTGTTTTGGAGGGAAAAGAATAGTACAGATGAAAGAAGACTGGGAAGAGTGGAGGTTTGAGTAAAGAATAGATGAGTGAGATATAATTACTCTGACAAACAGATGAATATATATTTCTAAAATACACCTAAGTGACATGAGAGCATAAGTTCTGTCTTTAGATACAAAATGGATGGGCAGGAGTGTATTTTAAAAGATTTTTAAGTCCTTTGTTGCATAAAATCACTGAATATTTAGAGGTCTCCATGTGTTTAATTGTCATCTTCATAAATTTTAATAAGATACAGATACTTGTATCACAAGTTTGAAAATTTTTCTCCTATGGACAGTAGAATTAAGTCTTTATTTATATGTATCAATTTATTCTTTATGTCTTCTACTTTAAAAAGCTGGAAGAAATTACTTTCAACAACAAAACCCAAGTGAAATGAAAGATGCAGAGGCAATCTTAAATAAAAGCAAAACACAACACAAACTCTGGACCAGTATTAAGCAAGTGACCTTAAAAACCATCTTAAAACCCATGGAAGTCAAACAATTTGTAAAGAAATATTTACTGAATCAGAGCAAGATGTAATTGAGGAAGCAATGATATAGACTACTGATTCCCTAACTGTAATCCACTGGGGTTTTAGTGGTTCAAGAAGCCATGATAAGTGATCCCCAGGTGGTTCATGAAACCTTGTAATTACGGAAAAGTGTATGGTGTTTTGAGGGCTGACAGTGTTCTCTGAGCTTTATGAGCTTGTGGTGACTATATTCAGGAGGTGGATGAATACGCATTCTTGGACAGGATCAGGAAAGTGAAAAAACACAGAATGGAAGGAAAAGGTGTGTTGGCAAGTGATAGTGTGATGGATATAGACTGTGATGCTCCACATCTACAGGTCAGATGTATGTGATGTCCAATTTCTGCAAAGATCTCCCTTACCTCATGAAAACCCAGTTTTCATTTTCTTTCATTCAATTTGTGTTTTATTAAGGAGATCTGTAGTCTCAGATATGGAAAAGATTTCATAAATTATAAATTATATTTTCTTAATCTGGGTTTTCCTTCCATCCCTCCCTATGATTGGAGACACAAAATCCTTTGTGAATCATGAACTGCAAGTCAAAGTCCCTTTGCTGGAGAAAAAAGATAAAATACCCTTTTTGTTTCCAAGTCAACTTCATCTTAACGAAAGGGTCATGGTTTGACAATCCTGCATTCTAACGGCCTCTAATTATTCGCACAATGGACCAAGCACTAAATATGCTATCATGAGCCTTCAGATGCTGCCTCAACTTTGTGCTTGAAGAACCAGTGTTGTTTAATACATTCATTAATGATATTGACAGTGGCACCGAGGGCACCCTCAGCAAGTTTGCAGATGATACCAAGCTGGGGGGTGCAGTTGATGTGCCAGAAGGATGAGATGCCATCCAGAGGGACCTGGACAGACTGGAGAGGTGGGCCCAGGTGAACCCTATGATGTCCAACAAGGCCAAGTGCAGGGTCCTGCACCTGGGCTGGGGCAACCAGAATTATCAGTATAGACTGGGAGAGGACATACTGGAGAGCAGCCCTGTGGAAAGGGACTTGGGAGCGCTGGTGCATGAAAAACTGGAGATGAGCCACCAGTGTNGTATGAAGACAGGCTGAGAGAGTTGGGGCTGTTCAGCCTGGAGAAGAGAAGGCTCTGGGAAGACCTTATACTGACCTTCCAGTACCTGAAGGGGGCTACAGGAAGGCAGGGGAAGGTCTGTTTAAAAGGGTTTGCAATGATGGCACAAGGAGAAATGATTTTAAGCTAGGAAAAGATAGATTTAGGCTGGATATTAGAAAAAAGTTCTTCAACATGAGGGTGATAGATCACTGGAATGGGCTAGGCAGAGAGGTGGTGGAGGTCCCATCCCTGGAGTCATTCAAGGTCAGGCTTGATGAGGCTCTGAGCAACCTGACCTAGGTAGAGATGTCCCTACTTGTGTAGGGAACTTGGACTAGATGACCTCTAGAGGTCCCTTCCATCCTAAAACATTCTATGATTCTATGAATCAATTGTAACTGGACATTACAAAGCAGTCTACAGGTATGATATTCTTCTTATCTTTAACCATTGGATATTTTACCACCCATACTAAACTAAACCACCAGACTTTACAGTCTCTCCTGCTCTCTGCAGTCAGTGGAGAGAACAGTATTTAACAGAGGTATCCAATATAGGTAGCCACTTTGCATTTTTTTACAGTGAGCTAGAAAGGCAGTCCAAACTTACCCTCTATTGATGATTTTTATGCTGAGATCACGTGTTTGTTTGATAAAATGCATAGAACCAGTCCACTATGTCTAGAATACTGAGTCAAGAAAGACATCCATAAAAACTGGAACAAGTTCAGTAGAGAGCACTGAGATGGTCAAGACAGAGCACTTACACAGTGAGGAGAGGCTGAGGAACTGGAACTTGCTCAGCCTGAAGAAGGGATAGCTTCAGAGGACCTAACAGAAGCCTCCCAGGAAACTTAAAGAAGGTCATCAAGAAAATGAAGCCAGGCTTCTCATGGCCTTGTAGTGAAGTCAGTCTAAAGACCATGTATATACTTGTATCAGGGCCTCTCTTCTGTGACCATAAAATGAGTTTGTTCAGCTTTTAATTTAAAGTAACATTTAATCATTTCCAGCTGTTCATTCTCTGGAACTTTCTTCTCTGCCTTAGCAATTCAAGTCAGATGTATTTAGACACAAAAATCACTGTAGGAACTGGTGCTTTATAAAAAAAGAATAATGATGGTATATGTGGCGGCAAAGCTGTGACAGGAATGGCCACATTTCGATGAGAGTGAAAGTATTAATGAAAAAATTGTATTAATAGCAAACTCAATATTTTGGAGGGTGTAGGGCAATGATGTCATCTGAGATGAGCTTCACCTAGGATATCTGACTTAAAATGGCAAAGATATTCCCTGAAAGCTCCTTTAATTTGGACAAAGCTTTATGCTAAGATCCTGGCTCAGACTCTGGCCCAGAGTGTATCATAGCCTGAACTATCTAAAAAGATGTAGGTTCCAAAATGTGTGATTTACAGACATGTGGAGTAGATGGAAGGTCTAATTTCTGAATTGAAATACATCCTGCAAATTAGATTAAGAAAATCTCATCTCGGTTGTGGCAGTCACAGAGAGAACACAGATCTTTTTTCAGAACAATATTCTGGTTTAAGGCATTGGTTACTCTTTGCTAAGTAGCCCAAATCAACATATTTCCATTGCTTCCAGCATATCCATTGAAATTAGGACCTGCAGCCATTCAAGTGTTTTCTTGGCATCAGTGCTTAGTGGGCTCCCTAATACAAAGCCTGTTTGCTAACAGATGCAATTGGTTCTCCAATGTACATCATCCAGTTTTCTTCAGCATTTACCTGCCTTGGTTATCTTTATGCAGCTAATTTACAGATGCAGCAAGCCATGTATGATTTAATTTAACTGAAGGATCCATTTATCCCAGTCCCACTGCCAAATATGCATAGCACAGGAAATAGTGACTTAGTATTGCTAGTGGTGGCTTTGTTTGTTTTCTTTTTTAACTGTTATTATTGGAATAATTCAGGTTTTGCTTTGAAGAATGTAGTCTTTTGCAAAAGTGAAGGACACAGTGATTAAAAAAAAAAAGAGGGTTCTGTTTTCTACCTATTTCTGAACTGCACTTGGAGTGGCGATCTGTACTTAGGTTCTTTGGTGGGTTAACTTTGACCCATCACCAGGTGTCCACCAAGCCACTCTACAACTCCCCTTCCATCAACAGGGCAGGAAGAAAATATGACAAAAGCCTTGTGGGTCAATATAAGAACAGGGAGATTACAGAAGCACAGAATCACAGAATCATTGTGGTTGGAAAGGACCTCCAGGGTCACCAAGTCCAACCTTTGTCCTAGCATCTCTCTAATCACTACACCATATCCTCAAGCTCCGCATCTATTTGTTCTTTAAACACCTCCAGGGATGGCGACTCCACCACCTCCCTGGGCAGTCTACTGACCAGTTACTGTCATGGGCAAAACAGATTTGGACTGGGGAAGATGAATTTAATTTATTTGCAATCAAAAGCAGGGTAGGATAATTAGAAATAAAAATAAATTTCAGTACACCTTTCCTCCATCTCTCCCTTCTTGCCAGGCTCAATGTTACTCCCAACTCTTCCACCTCCTCCCCCTGAGTGACGCAGGGGGACTGGTACTGGGGTTGCAGATAGTACATAATGCTTCATCTCTGCCTCCCCTTCTTCCTCACACTCTTGCCCCGCTGCAGCATGGCCTCTTTCCCATGGGATAAAGCCCTTCACACACTGCACCGATACGAGCCCTTCCCATTGTCCTGGTTCAGTCAGGACAGGGTGAATTCGGTCAGCAAGAGTCACTGCCGGGCTACCCTACACCCCGCCAACCCCATGGCCCAGCGCGGGCTCTGGGCTATTTCCGGTTCCGGGCCAGTTCCGGGTGAGGGCCAGTTCCGGTTCCGGGGCGGTGCGCGGCAGGGGGCAGCTCGGTCTTGTCTGTGCGCTGGTGCCGTTTGTTTTGTAGGCGTTCTCTCGCTGTTGCTATGGCTGTTGTTGTCCTGATTGTTTCCCGTGTGTTGCTGTGTTAAACTCTCCTATCTCGGCTCACANCTGCTCCATTGTGGGTTCCCCACACAGTGGCAGGTCCTGCCAGAAAACCTGCTCCTGCGTGGGCTCCTCTCCATGGACCACCGATCCTGCCAGGGTCCTGGTCCAGCATGGGCTCTCTATGGGCTGTGTCAAGGGTAGGGGCTGTGCCAGCCGCTAGAGAAATGACAGACACTCTCTGTTACACCCTCTTCCTTCCCAAAGGAGAAGAGAAATGAAATAAGGGAGACTGAAGAGTTTGAAAAGAAAATTAAAGAGCTTTAATGAAAATAGTAAAAATAAAATGAAATATATACAAATGTATACAAAATCAGTATTGAACTCTGATGGTAATTATGTCACCATCACCACCGGTGCTGTGGAGCAGGCACTGGGGATGTCCCAGACTGGACTCGACAGCAGACAAGAATAGGATTTAGGAGCTGGATTCTGGAACTGGATGTAGGAACATTGCTATCAATGGAAAATGAAATAAAAAAGAACTATAAAAGAAGAACTTAATGTGAGAATGTATAAATAGTCATACTAGGTCATACTGAAGGTCCACATAGCCCCATATTCTCTTTCTGAATTGTGGACATGCTTACGAAGTTAAGAACGTAACAGCCATCAGGTGCTCAGAGTAACCAACCACCCTTTTGGAATCTCTCTTCTTGGAAGTCTTCCAGATATGGCTGGGAAAGCCTTTGCCAGCCCAGCGAGGACAGTCTTGCTCAAACGAGGAAGTTGTATTAAAAGACCTCCAGAGACTGATCCCAACCAATTATTCATTATAATGATAGTTTTCTCAGTATTTTCCTCTTCACTGATTTGTTGTGGATCAAGGAAGCCTTGAGCCAAAGATGATTTTTATGTAGTGATCTTTAAATAGTGGCCTTTATTTCTCCCCCAATGTTTTAAATGAGAAATAATAAGAAGACACTTATCTGTCAGAAAACAACCAAACACTTTCCATGGTAACTCCACTACTAGACAATCTGTTCTGTGGACTTAGAAAAGGGTGGTGGCAGAATAGGATTTTCCAGGTCATTTTTTCACTTTTTTCCATGATTTTCAAAAATACATTTCCCAAATATTTGCCCTATACTGCAAGCACATTTCCAAACAGGAGGGTTTTGCAAGTGACAGTTTCCTTGATGACCTGATTGTGTGAGGGAGCTGCATGACCAGACACTGGGAGTTTTTTATGTGCATGTTCTGATTCATTTTTTCACTTCCACTCTAACATTAAGTAAATAACTGTCATGAAGACCAGACCTTAGAGGGCAGCTTGTCTCCAGAAGGTATCATTCCACTAGGCAAACCCACACGAGAACTTGTTGTGGTTACCAGCTTCCCTTTCGTATTAATAAACTGCTGTTATTTGTGGCTTAATATATCATTGCTCACTGTGGACTGAAGGAGGGAGGAAATAATTAGCTGCTGGCAAGCACGTGGGAAGGAAATTCATTGTCATCACTGACAAATGGAAGGAGATGCTCTCAGCCACAAATTAAGTCCCACACGCATTCTCCAAGTCTCAAAGTTCAACCCGGAGGACTGCACGATGAACTGAGTACTGGAGTGTCACTGAGATTGCCCAGCCAGGATCAGGGCTACACTGACACTGTGTAAGCAGCTGTACAAACACATGCCCTGAAGTATATTGACATCTATGAACTCTCAGATGATTTTTTTACACAGGGACAGCTCTGGATTTTTCATGAGTACAAGGATAACAAAGACCATGAGGTGACTGAACAGCAGTGAATAGCATACTATTCACTAGTAGCATACTAGCATACAAAGTAGCATACTTTGCCTCCTCAAGTTTCATGGTTGTGTCTACTGCTGGTTATAGGTCTCCACTTTCTCATGCCCCAAAAGTCTTTATGACTGCCAAATATGGAATTTCAGCAAGGTCGATTTGTAATGCTGATGTCCCTTATAAATAATGTTGTTTTGTCATAGGGAGACAAGATAAACCCATGAAAAGTCAGCAGTCCAAGGATAGTCTTAGGAAAGGTGAATGCACAATCCTACTTACCCCCATCCCCAAGGGCTTTGACAAACCATGAGATATGATAACAACCCCAAACTCCCACTGGAGTCTTTTTGCCACATTTCTCGCCAAGAGCCACCTCACTTGTTTTACTCTTCTGATCTCTGTAAGGGCATGTATGAAATTCCAGACAGCAGGTAGGCAGCTGGTGGGTCATGACTGCTGCTTATGACACCAGTAACGATTGTCCTCTAGGTACCTTGTGTTCTCACCATCTGTCTGTCATATTTGCCTGCTGTGTTATGTTTTATCTTTGCATTGCAAACTCTTCAGGGTTGTATTTCTTTTGACGTATATTTCTAAAGTGCTAAAATGCAATAGGCTTTTACTTTAAAAGTCCTGGACTTGTACTGTTTGACATATAGAGAATAATAAATAATAATAAACTATTTTTTTAAGTAGTGAGAAAATTAATATCTGGGTTAGTCATATTCTCAGAGAGGTGCAAGCCTGTTCCTACCCTGATAGAATTTATAGCTTATAGGAAAACTAATAACTTTCTGTAATTTTCAAAAGAAAAAAGTTATTATATCTAGAAATAAAATATTAAGGAAAGTGGGCACAGCAGCTGAACTGGAACATTAGTTACACCTCGTACGTACGATTTTGCTTTTCTTTCCCACCAATATGAGAGTGCTGGGCACATTCACATGTGATATCTATTTCCCCTGTTGCTCTTTAATAACTATTGCTATATACCTTTTTCTTTGGACAAAAAGAGTAATTCTCCTATCCATCACACAAGCTGTAACTGCATGTAGAGAAAATAAAAGCACTGGTATTACAGATGTATCTTTGGTTGCACTTATTTCCTTCAATGTTAATTCTACTTTTAACATACCCCTCAGCAATAACTGCTGATATTAAGCAATCAATTAAATGTAAGATGGAAATTGAATATCTCTGGTTTTGGAGTGCTGCAACACTTACTAAATGTACCATACCTTGTCATTGCACTGGAGTGTTTGAAAGAAAGTATTTTAAACTGAGACTGCTCCACAATGGTAGTTTTTCTTGCAGAAATTAAAGATGTTGTAAAATTCAAAGCGCTGCAGCCCAAGCAAGCACTTTCTGAGTCGGTGTGCTTATTGTAGTGAAACACTAAGAAGTGGTAGTGAAGAGCAAATTAGACATGTACATGTGTTACAAGAGCACAAAGTATTTAGTAGCACTCTGCTGGGCTGCAGGCACAAAAATCCAAGCAGTAAGTTGGTTGTTTCTGAATCAGAATATAACTAGAGTCTTATCTCCAATTCCAAGCATGAAAAAACCCAAAACCAAAACAACCGATGCAAATTCACATAAAAAAGCAAATGGTTTTGAATCTGGAAAAAGTGACTAACAAAAGAAGCTATACACAAAATCTACAGCCTCCCTTTATTCCTTTATAAGTACTCCACCCTGAAAATAAGTTCTTTAGTAATTGTCATCTGTCCCTCTCTGTCACTAGTAAGTAATAAATTATCCTTCTTGATGCCAAGAAAGACCTGCAAAGATTCAGGTCTTGGTGGAGGCATCACTGTATGGAACATGGGAAAAATACAGAGGTACAGTAAAGAGTAAAACACTCTTAGTCTAAAAAGATCTACTAGCAAGGAAAATATTTTTAGATAAAAATACCTTATTATTACCTTCATCTACATACAAGCTGTGTAGCAGAGGAATGAATTGCATCTTACTTGTTTGTTTATTTTATTAGTGGACAACTTGTGGGCAATGCCTGTAAAAAACCATGAGTTCAGTGAAATTATCTAAAGATTTACAACATCCATTAATCTCTAAGAAAGATACACAGGGAGAGAAATGTTGAGTTTCCATTTTACTGACAATGTAACAGAGATATAGCCATGACTGGTGATTTGCCTGCAGCCACCCAGCAAGGCGAGCATGGAAATACCACTTAAAATCTCAGTGTTCACATCCTTAATCTGCTCTCTCTGGTTTTTTTTCTGGCTTTTGGGATTTTTTGCATAACCTCCCAAAGAAGTCACTCGACTTGGACAAGCTGCTCAGTGTCACAAGATGGGGCAGGTGTGTAGAACAAATGTGATCACCGCGGCGGAGGCATTTCTTTCCAGGGCAGGTAGTATCTTATAAGTGGTGTGTATCAGTGATGGAAATTGTCACCCTTTGTGACAAAAAATGAATGACACAGTATCACCACTGTAAAGAAAAAATCTGACATTTATAGCGAGATGATATTACAGTTGGATGGTTCAATAACATTTTTTCAATTCTGATTTCTGAGTTTACCCCTGCGTAGGATTTCTCACCATCTCTCTCTACTGGAAAATACTGAGATCATTTCAAGTACATTTCATATCCTACTATAAATAACACCACTTAAATATTCATCTGCAAATATGTGTTCTAATGAATTATATAAAGAGTACTTATGATTCACTACAAATTATTGGATCCTGAAGCCCTGTGAAAAGTATCTGATTTTGAAAAATCCATGCATTTATTTTTTCATAATGTCAGAAAAATAACAAAGTTTGAGTCATTTTTTGGGATACATCTCTGCCACCTGAGGTTTGGTCTAGCATTACGGAAATCAATAGGAGCTCTTCTGTCAATTTTATTATGTACTGGATCAGACCTGCAGAATATTACGTATCTATTTGCATTGATTACAGACGCTTTTTGTTCCACTCCTCGAACTGGCTGCAGTATTACCACTGCTTTTTAAAAAAAGGCAATGTAACATATCACTTTGAAAGATTGTTGCCTTCTGGTCATAGTCGGTTAGGCATAAACACGTAATTTCTACATTTTCCAGATCCAGCCTTATACTGAAACACTACTCCAAAGCACATTCCTCCTTCTGTAACGTCATTATTTCCATCACATAATTGTCCCTCTCCATGTCATTGACTTCTTTGCATATCTAAGACTGCAGTTTTCTTTGTTCAGGGCTCAGGCTTCATTTTCTCATGCAAAGTAGTCACACCAAATGTTCTGAACCTACAACTTCCTTAGCTACTCTGGGGCAGACTCCTGTCCTAATAAGAATTTGTTACATTTTAGAACTGTGAAACATAATCTTTGAGGTCTAAAAAAGATCAGATCATTGGTGATTGTCAAAATATCATGAGAATTAAGAGCAAGGAGATTACTGTTGCCTGGGGATCACAGGAAGGTGGGAATAACTGGGACCAGGACAATGCAGATTAGTAAAGAGAAAACTGGGCTGGGACAGGGATTCCACTTTTGTCGCTGGCTGTGTGGTGTGGTGTCCTAACTCAAGCTGAGCTTCATCATGGTACATCTGATGTAAGTACCACTTTCATGCAAAGTTACAGGAACTTTCTGAGAAAGCTGAACAAATTTTGGTTTGTTCAAGGTTGAAAGCTAGATGTCTCTTAGTTTTGCCTTAAATGCTTGCTCGTAATTTAATCTATAACTGGTTATATGATAAAGGCCTTTACTACAGAGCTGAAGTTGCTGTTCACAGCCAAAAGGAATTTGGAATTTCCTATGTCATGAAACCACAACAAAACAACAATAATAAATTATTATTAATAATAATAATATATTTTTAAAGTCTTCATAGTTAAATGATTACAAAGTGATTTTATTAATAAATGGTCATAAAAAGTAAATTCACTTACACTGACTGTTGACGTGCCTACAAGGCTTAGGATTTTCCACAGGTATTCCACTGGAAAACAAAAAGAATGAACTTAAGTTGTAAAATATCACTGAAATAGCACAAGTCAAAAGCCAACAGAAGTGTTTTAGGGAAGAACGCAAAGAAACATGACTAACCTTCTTTTTAAAGTTTATCAAGGGTCCTGTTAACAGCATCTTTTTGTGTGTTCCCCAACCTCCCCTTTAATAACGTCTACTGACATTTTGAAATATGACAGTTAGTCAGTGAAACTACAAATAAGCAACCCCCCCAGCCAAGTTCCAAATAGGTATATTAGGTTCAAAGCTATCATTTCTGTTTTGCATAATTGACATCATTATCTGTCAGGTTGCTGGGCTCAGGTTTGCAGTCATTATGAGATCATTAGAAAAAGGGTTGTAATAAGTTCAGAAGGCCAATCGGCTCTATTCTAATCACTGGAGAAGAGAGTGCTGATAGGGGCCTCAGGGAGAAAGTATTGAAGCAGCTAGAGGATTTTTAATGACCGAATCAAGTTAGGAAAATCACCACCTGTGCCTCAGTGAACAGGATAATTTCAGCTTGGAGTGAGGGTGAGTGTAAAATGGGTTCGTAATCACTTTTATTTTTCTCACCACTCTTAGTTGATTTTTTTTTT
>VZZY01016981.1:189199-292715 GCA_013400335.1 Eurystomus gularis | reverse complement strand
CAACCTCAACCAGTCTGCAATTCTGCGAAACACAGATTTGATCGCCTCCTTTCTGAACTCCTATAATATAAATCAGTAAAATTAATATCAACAGTAGCACTGATATTATGAAATATCTGAGCATAGATCTACTTTTCAATGAGAATTGCCTATGCCAGAGAAAACTTTGTTGATGCTGAATCTCCATTAGCTATGGATAATGAAAATGGCAAGTCACAGCAAGGATAAGAACTAACCTTATCTTTGACATTAGACATATAATAAAGTTGATCACAAAAGCTGTAAAAATCCATTTCATCACTATGATTCAGCATCAGCCCCAGGACTATCACATTAGTCAGTTTACATACAGCCTTTAGATTACTTAAAAAGTTAGAATCTTAAAACATCAACTGCTAAATTAAAAAAGGGAGTATCAAACCTCAAACACCCTCTGAAACCCCATACAATGGCAAAAGGAGCATCTTGTACAATCACCTCACAATCTCTGCTCTCCTCTGATCCAACTTAACTAAAAACCTTTTAGTCATCTTTTCACTTAACTTTCAAAAATCATACAGACAGCCTCTTGCTTGAAATTGTACGACTTCAGCATTTGTATTACCTTCCTTCAATCCATATTTTGAAAATGTGCCTCGTGACCTATACTTGTGCCCTACTGCAGACTAGTGGCACCCAAACCAACACAATTAGCTTGTCTCAAGGTTCTGCTCTGCGCAAGACTGTTTCAGTGCCAGTCCCTCCTGCAGGACACCTTGCTGTTCTCTAAAATCATACAATCATTAAGGTTGGAAAAGATCTCTAAGATCATCAAGTCCAACTGTCAACCCAACACTACCATGACCACTAAACCATGTCCTGAAGTGCCATGTCTACACGTTTTCTGAACACCTCCAGGGATGGTGACTTCACCACTTTCCCAGGCAGCCTGTTCCAATGCTTGACCACTCTTTCAGTAAAGTAATAGTTACTAATAGTTACTAACTAGTAGTAGTTAGTTACCCTACCGTTAGTTACTATAATAACTAGCACCATAGTAACTAGTTACTATAGTACTAGTTAGTATAGTAATAGCTATTATGTTTCAAAAATATTAGTAAACCTGGTTCTATCTTCTGCGTTTAAAAATCACAGAGAATGTCAACAATATTTACACAAAAAATACTGTATATTTAAATATATACAACTCTGCACGCAATTACATACACACAAACTTTGTGGCTAATATCATTCTGTTAAATGCAATGCACCTTGTTTTACTTCATGTAATGAATCACTTCAGCAGGGCTGCAGGGGACATTGTCATATCTACTGTTGTCTTCCAAAAGATACTTAACAATAATTTTCATAAATTATAAGATATTGCTGTTTGTGCACGTCAGCGACATCTCTCGTGGCAGAGATGAGATGTGCCTGTATGACAATGTACAAACAAGAAGTCTTTGAGCATCTATCCACTCAATGTCAATAAGATTCTTCCAGCTCATTAGCTCCTAAGGCTTCAGCTATAAAACAGGACTACCGGATACACGTATCTTTATTTTCAGGTTAAGAAGGCAAAAATATCTAAGGACTATATCCTGAAATCTTACTAAAGCCTGCCAATTCACAGCAGACTCTGCTGCTTTACAGGACTCCAATTTAAGACCAACAGTTGAATATTCTTTCCCAAAGTTCTACTTTTGAAGTCCTGAGGAGCTCTCTAAGGAAAAGGCTGCTGTAACATCTCAAAGTCTATACTGGATTTTTCAAAATGAGTGCCTGGGAGGCAACCTGAGGGACTGCCACTGTATGCTTACCTACTGTAATTATGCCTTCAGGTTCCCCATTTAGCAGTAATGATGTATTGTGCTACAGATGCTTTCAGCACAGAGTGAAATGACATAGTGAATGCCATTTATTACAAGCAGTTTATTTTGATAATAAAAAACCTCAGCATTTGCTGATAACTCTGTACACCCAATCGGTTCTCCGATTCACCACACGTTATCCATGTGCAAGGCACACGAAAAGGTTATAAGGATTACCATTTAACTATATTGAGAAAACACGGGATTTTTAGTGCCCAAAGAGACTAAATTCTACGGCTATTAAGCAAAGTAAGTGTACCAGTATTAGACAGGGACTAAAAACACCTTTAAAGGCTTAAGATCACCAAGACACACATAGGAATTCACCTCCCTAATTTAATGGGACAGTGTCACAGGGCTATTGGGTCATTTGAAAATACTGTTGCAGTATCTGCTGTGAGACTGGAGAAAAATTTCACCTGTTTAATGCGGGTCCTTCACAGGTGTCACCCGAAACAATGAGGGAGAGAAATTGTTATCTTCTTCATAATAGAAAAATAGTAAAATACAATGAGGAGTTAGAACAATTATTTAAAAGAAAAAAAAAACCCAGGGAGAAAAATAATACCAAACTTCTACCTAAGTCTGTAACACACAAAGTGCTCTGTAAATTTGAGGACAGAACCCTGTAGTTAAATCCATTGAAGAAGCAGATTGAATTTAACTGAAGAGTTAAACTGTAGCATAGCAGGCAGAACTGGAAATTAAATGAAAGCACTAGGAGGAACGCAGTCTTGACCATCCCCCTCCTCTTCCCAAAACAGAGATGCAGCTTCCAGCACAGAACAAATAGGTCAGAGTCTGTAACACCTATATGCTTAGCACTGAAACAAAAAGCAAAGTAATGTCAACTTTTTCACCTTGTCTTTTGTGTCTTCACTCAATATGTTAAGTGCCTAGCTCTTCAACAGAACCTTTATGAAAGAAAATCACCATCACCATTCCTATTTTACAAATGGAGACCACCGAGGCTTTTGGGAAGGGGAGGAAGACAGATGACTATTTGCAGTTACCCACCAGTACTACCTGCAGCAGAATAATGACGCTCCAGAGTCTCACTGCAGGTAAGTGTGCTCTGCAAATTAGTAAGTATAAAAGCAGGGAAATAAATCCCCCAGATGTTTCACAAAATATACCTCATTCAATTATTCATTTATTCTGACAGTTTCAGCTTAACTTTAATTATGTTTAATATTCCAGAATATTCTAATGCTGGAAGACACTAATGCATATTCTGTCTGGGATCCCAAAAAGATAAATCAGTCCTTACTAAAATCAATGGACTTGCTAAATTTATGTAGCATTAATAAATAAATAGACAAACAAAACTCAAGCTAGCCCCTTTGTTTAGGCCAAGGGCAGCAGCAAGCAAAGCAACTGTTTACACTATAGTCTCACTACAAGAGCCAGAAGCAAGCTGAAAGTAATGGAATCTCGAAAGGTAAAGAAAAAGAAAACCAGAACAGGCTTTCTTTTGAACCTAGCTCATGGATGCTTTCTGAAGAAAGAGCAGGCTTCTGTGCTAAATATTTATGTATCTTTTGGGAAAAGCACTACTTCTAATTTTTGCTTATGAATAATATAAAGATAACATCACAATTTAACTCCCACCTTTTCATCCATGGTTTAGTATCTGAATGGAATCATGCTAAATATTCCAAATTTCCCTTCCAGACAGGCAGAAGGAAAATCATATGTTAAGAAATGCACTATGAAAGCGTTTTAAAACCCAGCAGTTTCAGTGTTCCTTACAGGATCTGATCTTCCAGTAATTTTTCAGTTAAGAACAAACAAGGATTTTCTTCACGCACAGCAAGGCAAAGTGATATTCAGTTTGCACAGCACTTCTTTTCAGACAGTACATTTTAAAAATGCTGCACCTCTAGTTCTTTTGTTCACCCCAGCAGGGTCAGATTCCCCACATATGCTCTGTGGAGCTTTATATAGGGCAGCTTTGAGTAACCTTGTTAGAAGAGCTTCCTGTGGAAATCATGTTGCATTTTGTTAGGCAGCACTGAAACAACTGCCTAAAGGTACCGTACTGTCACCTACCACTGGAGTATCTGAGCTTTGCTTACATTTTTTTTCTAATGATAAACACAGGACAAATACCTATGTATTTACAACAATAATTTGAATATATACAAATGGGAACTACATCAAGATGTCCATTTAAAAAAAGCCTTTTCTGTGGCCAAGATACTTGACTCAATGCTGAGAGCATTAGCCTCACCATTTCCCTTAGCGACAAATTAATCAATATACACACACGTATCTTCCTGTAGAAGGACATAAGCATTGCACAACTACCTGGGACAATGCAGCTGGTTCAGAGTGACTGGATAGGACTAACAGCTCACAAGTGATACCTCTAACATTTTCTCACGGTTCTTCAAAGACCACGGTACTGTATGACCGGAGATGGCACTGCATCCACAAAGAGAAGACAGGATGTGGAATACACAACGAATCTTACAGCTACAGAGCTGCAAAGCCTTTATTTGGCCTTTGATGGTGTAATGAAATATGACACAATCTTTACAGATGTGACCACATTACTGCCCGTTTACTCTGCTACTGATTCCTGCTCACTTATCCCCATGGTGGTCTGAGCCCTCAGACCAGCTCCTGCCTCTCCTCCTCCCTCCTAGAAGCTCTGTCAGGCTCCTGCTCTCTTATCATCCTACCATTTCACTCCTTGCACAGTGTAGATTATTTCTGAAATCTCATCATTTCTGAATGCTATTCACTTAACTTTTAAAAAACAAACAACACCCACCCTCCCCCTTCACTCCTCCAATTCTTCTATTCTCAAGTAAGGGGTATCTTATGAAAGCTTAGTAGCTAAGCACAGGAGACCAGATTTCAAAATAGAAATACTTCCTTCCATGAAGCCATGCTTTCCTCTTTTTTTAAATGAGTAAGTTCACTTACAGACAACATACCATTATAAATCTAGAAGTTTACAGACTTGTAAATGTTTATACATTTACAGAATTTTACAGTTTACAGAAATAAGATCTCTGTCTATCGCCCAAATCTGTAACTATCATATCAAAAACTCAGCCTTCCATATGCAGAACTGTATTTCCACATGGAAATTATACAACTGATAAAAAGAATTTGTTTATGGCATATAACAAAATAGTTAATATTCCAGTGACACTACCAGTATTAATTCATATGTGAAACCTGATTAATATCCTAGCCTTTTCAATTTTAATTGGAAGATGTTGCATTATTAACATTTATCTTGCACAACTTAGCATTTTTAGAGCTCCCATGAGAATGCCTGCAATGAATTCTTGCTAAGAATCCATGAAATTGGTCTAAAATAATACATAGGTCATTGTAGTATCTTCTGATCACCAAGAAAAACTTCACAGACATAATTAAGCCTTTGTGGCTATCAAGCTATATATTTATTTATTTTAAAATACTGATTGACCTTCTAATACAGCTTTCCTAAGAACTTTTAAATCCGAGTCTTGCCTATTTTGTGGGCTGTATCAAGCCTCCTTTCTTAGGTTGCTGAACTGCACACTAGTGTCAATTTTAAAACCTAGGAAGCCTGCAACTTCAGCTTCCTTCCACTTGTCTCAGTTGCACAGTTATCAAAGCCAAGTGGCCAGAGACACTGTTGCTCTTAAGAATGGAGCAGCTAGACAGCTCAAAACCAACAGAAAAGTCCTTTGCTGTCTTAAAGGCTTTGGGTTCCTTTGGATCAGGTTTCAAACAATTGAACACAACATCCTAGTCCCTCCAGAAGAAGTGTCAAGCCAGACAATGGGCTGCACTTCTGGAAAGGGAAGAGGATACACAAAGGAAAATACTAATTTAACCAGAAGTTAGGCTACTGAGACAACTGGCTGTCAAGCGATTCCAGCAATGAAAAGAAAATAGAAAAAGATAGAACCAATAGCAGAATATATTGCTGGAGACATAGGGCTGAACAAAGGACAGCAGAAATGAGAAAGTCAACAATTATTGGCCCAGGAAAAAAAACTTATGTGCAAGGTAAGTGAGATCAACGGCCCTGGCAGATGGTGCAGGATGGCAGTGCCCAAGCACACAGCAATGCAGACAGTCCTGGGCCACAAAAGCCTCTAGCATCACTATATTGTTAGGGAGGAGCTCTTAAAGCCATTGTGATAATCCTAACATATACACTCAATGACACTGGAGTAAATGGTGGAAGCCTACTTTGTGAACGTTGCTGTAAATATACATTTTCTTCTCAGCATGAATTAGTCTATTAAAGCATCACGCACACACACAAAACCCAAAAATCACCTATTGGCACCAATCCCAGTCATTCAGGGAAAACTCCGTGAGGAGCAATGATGAGTAACAGCATGCATATGTGCGTACGAGCACACCATAGCTGCAGCCACTACTGGGCACAATGCCCTTACTTGTAACAATTCTAAGCATATGTCCTAGGTAAGAAACAGGAAAAAAAAAAAAAGTAGTTCTGGGAAATAACTGGCACAAAATTCATCCCTGGGCTCAAATACGCAGATGTACTCATATTATCAACAGTCATTCCAGGACTGTCTAAAAAACATACCCAAAAGAGTAATTCTGGAGTGACACCACCTGAGCTCATTATTTCTGGTGGCAGATGATATCCCTTTTTGTAGCGCTGGATTTGGCAAAAATATCTTAAGTTGACAACCTCAACTGACCATTCTAAATCTGCATTCAGGAATTTCTATTTTTAGCTGTTTCTGGAACCAAATACCAAGAAATAACAACTGTTCAGTGTCTTTCCAATTCATGCCGCTCACTTGTGGTGCTTTAAATGAGATTTCTAAACTCAATCTCAGGTTTTAGTATTCATATGACAAAATATTACCCTTGCAATATATTTCAGACATACACTGCACATAGACTAGGTCTCAACAGACTTGTATTTTCTCCTTCCTCAGAAAACAAAAATTAATTGCACAGCAAACTTAAATGCATGCAGTCTGAATATTAATTTGCGTGTGCTTCTACTACACACAGTCTTTTCTGTTGTCTTTCATCCCATCTGTTCCAGCAGAGAAAGAAAAAAATCATGGCTGAACCAAAAAATACCTTAGTGCGATGTCACCAGTGTAGACAAATTAATTTTTTTTCCTTTTCATGTTCAGGATGAACAATAGAAGTAATGTCAACATAGCATATAAATGACAATCAGAAAAGCAAAGGATTTGATTTCCGATGTTTGACTGATTAATCTACCTGAATGCAGCATCTAGCTGCTACAGCTGAAATCTCCTCTTCACTTTCAACAGTAAAAATTGCCCAAATGGCCTAGTTTGTTGCCTCTCACTTACTGCAAAGTAATCTGCAAGCATGCCAAGTATGTGCTTCTGCTTTTCTGCCAATAAACAAAGCATCAGTCTCAAGTTCTGATGCTCTAACCTGAGACTCTCAAGTTAGACCTCCTCCTACACACGTTGTTTCTCTATGTGCCCTGAATACCTTTGTGGGGATGCTCTGCTTACAGCAGAGGTGAGAAGAACTGGATTTCAATACCCAGTCAAAGACGTTCAATACAAAAATGAAACATCATCAGCTGGAAAGACCCAGAACAAGCTTTTAGTACCAAATCAAGAGAATCATTTGCACAAGCTGACCTCCTTTCAACAACTGTGCCTCATCTAGGGCACTGGGTGCCTGAATCACCAAGCCCTGCTGCACTTTCGAGCAACCCTTCTGCCTTCTTTCGAGAAAGACCTACCCTACGTTAGACACCTCACTCTAGAAGGAGATTCATGCCAGCAAATGCAAGAGGAGGTAGGCATCACCCTGCTCTAGAGGGAGCTATTTCTCCCCTTGCCACCTCCTACAGCATGGCTTGCTGGTCTTCTGGTCAAGCCACTGACATTTATGAGTCCCCGTCACAGAACATGAGTGGACAGAGGTATTTATGTGAAGGCCTCAGCAATTTTACCCAAGGAAACTGAATTTACTCACTCCTCCCTTTGATTTACCTTTTAGCTTGCACTTTCTTAATTGTTATGTGGTTGCAACTACGTTTCACCACTGCTGTGAAGTTTGTGACTTCTGAAGCAGTTGCCATTCATAAGTTCATACAGTAGAATTAGTGTTACTACTTGAATACAATGAGAAAGTTAAAGCAGCTACGAAACAGACCTCTAGCAGAGGACTCCAACGCATTTCTAATGTACTGTGAACAATAAAACTGTGCTTAGAAAAGCACTGAATGACTATTTTGGGAATGTATGCTTCAATACAGCCTGCACAGTGAAAGCAAAGCAGTGTGTTGTGAATGTGCTACCTATTTAAAATGACAAAGACATTGCTCTTTTCTTCAATACAAAATGTGGTAATTAAGCACCACATCAAAATTATTAGAGCTATATAAAGCACCGTGAAGACTAATGTAACGAAGAGTTAAAGGCTAATGTAATAAAGAGTTGGATTCTCTACAGTGCAGAATAGTAGCTTTTTAATCTATGAACCATATGCAAGGCAACAGATTTGTTTGATGATCTCTAGTGTGGTATACTCCATATACTTCTATTTGACAGCAGAATTCTGTTTTAAGTTTATATAGACAATTTAAAAAATGTTCTTGTATAGGACTAAGTCACATAGCAGAGAACTTACTGTTTATACAACATATACAGTGTTCAGTATTAAGTGCGCACGCCATCATTAAACTGCTATGTTATGTATAATATTTACATATACTTTGAATTTAACATTCAGTGAAGCTGCTGGAAAATACATACAAAACAGTTTAAGATAAAATTGCATGGAAATTTCTAAAACAAAGTCAATAAATGACTAAAAAGATTCTATGCTAGTATTTTTAAGAGTCCCTCTTATAACTACATTGTAGTCTTGAGAGTAGTCTCAAGATCATCTCCCACTCGTTGTGAGGAGCCTTTTCTGCAAAGAATGACTGGAGGCACTGGCTCTGTTTTGAAGGTAACATGCAATGATCCTCAACAAAACTTCAGCATGGATATGCTCAAATGACAAGTACTAGAAAAACGCTTCAAAAGGTACACTAGTAATATCAGCCCTAAACCCTGTGCTTGGCAAATACTAATCACAAAAGCAAAGTGAAGAACTAAGATATTCTTTTTTTATGAAAGAAATTGAGAGAAGATATGAGGAAGAATAATTACATTTCTTTAATTATGTACTAATTCCACAATTTAATGAAAAACTAATCTAATGACAACCTCAATACAGAATCTATTTTATACCCAACAATGGTACTATCTTACTGGAAATCAATTTAACATACCAAACAGCAACACCTCAGGTTATAAAACTCTCAGCCAGTTACAGATGAAGGGGCCTCAGTGGGAGTTAAGCAGAATATGCTGCTGCAAGAAAGAGTTATTACATATACCTCAGTACAACAACAGGGACCTGGGATTTTCCACGTTACTTCTGCCTCACCATATCAGGTGTACATTCATAACAGTAACACAGTTTAACGTCACTGAAAATGAAAACTTTAAAATGCAGGTAGCCTTCTGCATATTAGTGTAGGTAGTTACCCTCTTTAAGCTCTATCGTCATTTTAAAACATGAAGGATCTGATCATACCAAACCAGGTGAGAGTCCTGAACAGGACCATGGTGAAAGGGATAAAGCATATGAGAAACAGCTGAGGTGGTGGGTTTGTGTAGTCTGGAAAAGACTGCAGGTATTGTCCACAACCTAAGCAGGGCTACTAACAGAGTCAGTCTCAGTGACAATCATCACAAGCTGCAAGAAGTGAAATTCCAACTGAAAATAAGGGAAAAAAATTCTTCACCATGAGAGTGGAGAATGAGGCTGAATCCATCCTTAAGAGATTTTAAAATCTCAGATAAGTAAAGCTCTGAGCAACCCAATCTAACTTTTGAATGTAGCTCTGCTTGGAACAGCAAATTGGACCAAACGATCTCTAGACGTTCCTCCTAACTTAAATTACTCAACAGAAGATAACTCAATAGCTAGAGGCTGCTCAGTCATTTTCGCAATCAGACTTTTAAGAGATGCAAAAAACATTTCTAACTCTCTTGAAGTTCATTTAAAAAAGAAAGGATGAGAATGAAACTCCTAAATCAATCCTGCACTACTGTAGGAAACCACAATGTATCACTTAAACTCCACCTTACATTATGTTCCATAGCCATCCTCTTTGAGCAGTTAGGAACTATCTTGTCAGTTTGAGCCCACATTTATCACCAGTGGCAATGAATCCTAACTTTGTTTCAATTTTATTAGTAAAAGGAAACCTTCTGCACTAAGGTCTATAACAAGAATACTAAATAAGGCAAGATTAATTAGTCTTTGCAGTAGAGTACCTTTTTTCACAACCTTCTGTCACATCATCTTTGCTTAGACCTTTACTCATCTTACAGCTCTTGAGCAGTGCCAGCAATTCCTGAACTAAAGCTGAACTAAAAACGTTTGATGTGAAAAAAAATCACAACTTTCCAGATAAATGAAATTTTCAACATTTTCTTGTTCTGGTAAAACTAATTTTTTGTCCAAAGAATAGTATCTGGTTGGTGTTCAGCTTGATTTTTCTTTGTTGAATCAATGCATTACATCCTATTTATCCCATTTACTTTATCCAATTATTCTTCATACTTTAATTTTTCTTTATTTGCTTGCACTCCTTCTGTATTCAGCTACTATTCTATGGTAACTTTTAAGCAACCTCTTGAAAGAAGAGCTGTCCTTCTGTATTTCTACATCACTTAGTACAGCACTGTCCTGCTCCACAAATAAGCCTTTAAAACGCAACAGTAATACAGACACCTTTTATTAGGCTTGAAGCTGGCCACCACAAATTGCTCGGTTTTCCCACCATTTAATGAAACAATTCTATCTTTTCCTGTATTCATATGCCAATAGCGAATCTTGCTTCTAATAGATATAATGTCCTCTTTCTGAAACTTGCTACAATTCAGCTGTTACTGGGTTGGGGGGAAAAAAAGTACCCTTTCAAGACTTTTAGTAAATGGCACACCAGCTATTACTGATTTTTTTTTTCTTCCTTTTTTTTTTTTTTCAAACAATACTAAGTATGTAAAATACAACATGATGTATGCAGAAAGCCAGAAAAGTAAAAAATTCAAATTCATGGAATCAGAGAAGAGGAAAAAGGTCCTATTGCTACAGTGTCAACAAGGAAGCTTGAAGATGGCTGTGCTATCATCACCTTATTCATACAATGAATTCTGGTTTTCGCAGGTTTTTATACTCTTTTTTTCATCACTCAACCACACTCAGTGAGTAAAAGCAAATGGCAACCTCCACAAGGTTTGTTTAGAACATTCTTTAGGGGATTATGCTAATAACGTGGTAAATATCAAACAGCAGAACACCGCCTGAGTTCTCTTATGCAGGTAAAGGTAATTCAGCCCTAGTACTTTCAGAGGAGTAACTACTCTACCTGTTTGAGTATAACCTAAGAAAATGAACAGCAAAAATGTATTACCAAAAATACATAGAATAACTTTGATTCCTTCTTCTGGTCTTTTCTGTTTCTTTGTTATAATTAGGAAGACAACCTGTGCACTGCTTGTAGCCTGTAATGTCTAAGCCAACTCCTTTTGGTTTATATTCACACTTCATCCAGTAGATTCTACTGAACTGATTATCTGGTGAATTCTTATCATTTCTTATTAGAAGAGCTTACATGGAAATCTGAATGAAAGTTTTATTAAGATAAAATAATAGAACTGCATAAAAACTCAAGTGAGAATATAGATGAAATCCTGTTATCAGGTGCCTTGTTAAGGTTTCTAGAAAAAGCCAGTTTTCTTGACAACTTTAATTTAAATCCTGCAACTGGGATTTTGCTCGAAAATGTCACATCAAAAAAAAATTTACTTTACATTTGAGAATTTTCATGACAGGTATCTAGAGAACTTAGGGGCATACAAGAATTTGAACTGAGCTATTTTAATGAAGTACCAACTACAGAGCAACAGGCATCAGTTTCTCACACAAAGTCAATTCTTCCCAAAGGTCCTTTTAGAAATAACAACCTTGAATAAAAACTGCATCTCGACCTGACAGCCCAGCTGATGGAAGATGACTGCCATCATAGCGTGCAAGACAGATGATTTACTATTTCACAAAATATTCTGCATTAGACAATTGAGAACTGTGACTATGTAATCTCATTGCATCGGCTTTGCTGGTCTGCTAAGAAGGACTCTAGAAATAGCATGGGAATAAAAGTCCTTTTCTTCTCAAAATGGCCAAGACAAACTAATTCCAGAGGGACATGAACAGTGAAACCAGGAGGAGAAAACCCATCACATAAATGAAATTTCTCTGAGTTTCATTGACACAAAGGGAAGGTCTTCTTGCCTGATGACATTCAAATTAGCAGTCCTGAGAGCAAGTTTTCATTTACAAGACAAGAACCAAAAGGCAAATGGAAGACGGAGATCTGCAAAAACACAGAGCAGCAGCAGTTCACTGAGCAGACACAACTGACATGCAGGGCGAGGGAAGAGTGAAAATCTCTTAAAGGAAAGCTGTTAATGACTAGGGTTTTCCTTTCCTACAGGGAAAAATCCAGACTGGAGGTAATCCACATATACGTTCAGAGAGTATTAATACATTTTGGCCTGATTGTCCTGGCCATATAAACTTCCTCAGATATGGGCTAAAGTGTTTGGAGCAAACTACTTCTTGTGAAACTCTGTACTGTTTTATATCTGTATATATCTATTACAATATTTATTTAAGAGCTAACAGACTTACTGTATGGACTAGGATTTTGTAATTTACCTCTCAATCCCCCGCTTTTTTCCCTCCCCTCTCTCTTTTTTAAGGTCAGGCAGAGCTAAATTTGTCAGCAGGTGACTGTGCATGACTAGGATGACGCTGCCCTTGTTCTGCTCATTCCCACACAGAGCAAAGCATCTCTGCATGAAGTAAATCTGGGTCTTCTTGTTATCTCTGCATTCCCAATCATTCAATCTGAATGCTGCTGTTTCGTCATAAGCCACCTTTCTGTGATTTGGAGTGTTTCACAAGATTTTAAAAAGTACAATTGGATGGTTAATGGATTAGTCACACGCAGAGCCAGCCAAACTGTGACTGGCTGACAATAAAAAAAAAGTAAAAAGTTAGCAAAATGTAGGCAGTAAAACAATCCCTCAAAAATTTGATGGTCTATTACTATCTGATCTAAAGAAACATTTAAAAAGATACAACTTCTGTTCTTGTTTGTTCTGAGTACTTCCCATGCCGATATAACAGAAGTTAACAGATGCACCAGCATGCTAAAATTCCAGTATTCATCTGAACTCTTACTTGTGCTCCTGCCTGGTTTTCCCTGCTGACTGTTGTATTTATCTCCACTCTTCTTGGCTTTTTATTTGGTCTTAATCTGATTCCAGAATCTTTTTAATGCATCAAGAAAAATATCCAGGATAAACCCAAGCTGTGTCTAAGAAAGGCACACAGATCAACTTTCTCAAACCAAAGCTTGTTTGGGGATCCTTGCCCAGGGAAGACCAATGATATAAGTACAGCAGCAAGACTCCCCTGTACACATGCAGTTTCACTGCTCCTCATAACAGGGCCTCTAATAACATCAGACACCCGCAACAACGTATTTTATTCCCATAGTTTAATGTGAAGAGATGTTAACACACTTCTTGAAATAGAAGCTCTGCAATGGTGATCTCTTAAAGCTGCTATTTTCCAGTTCTACAATACAAATACTAAATGTGCATTCTTTTGCTTAAAATTTTACCTTTTCCTCTTAGTCCAACCTCCAGCCTTAGCCTTGGAGTCTCCACACCTCTCTCGACATCATGCAAAACTGAGTCTTGTCATTGTCAACTCACTGTGACCACTGGGGCTTCAGCTGGCCCATGGTTCTGGACCAGGGAAGAGCCTGGCACTCGCTGCAGAAGACTGACTCATTGACCTGACCTGCACATCGTTTTGACATTGACAAGATAAGATTGAGGGCACTTTTGCTGGTTTAATTAGCGGTCTCTGGCAAACAACTCAGATTATCAAGGTGTTATAATAAATACATAGTATCTAAGCATACCAGAGAGACTGGTAAATCACTGTCATACCTGAGCTGTCAAATTCTAAAATCTAATATTAGATGGCCATTTATATTCTTAATCTAAATATTTCACCGTAAAATAAAACACACTGGAATTTAAAATACAAATATTCTGGGGTTACATAGTTAAGTTCTGATAACTACTTTACTCTCAGACACCAACACTGACATTGCAACTGCCCGACTGCACAAGCACTGGCAAAAAAAGGGTAACATCTAACCATTTTCTCAGCAAGAATTTACAGTCTCAGCTTCATTTATTAAAAAGGGTGTCACGTATCATCAGTAAAGCTACTTTCCCTCATTGCAATGGAGAGGATTATCTATGTGGTTTGGGTTTCTTTTTTTTTTTTTTCCCATTTAAATGGGAAGACTACTTTTTTTAGAGAAATGAGATACCTCTGGCCAGTGCAGAAGCTGCTGCCTGGGACATTTGGCAGGGCAAGGCTACGACCTTCCTTCTGGAAGGGAAGCCTGAATAAGGACAGAGCAAGCCTTCCATCAGTGGGCATTAGGAGGGAAGAAATCAGATCATCAGATTCCACACTGGGATAAAAACAATTACTTAGAAGAGAACTGTCTGCAAAATTACACTGTCAGAAGCAAAATATCACACAGCCTCAGTCCTAAAGGTTGACTGCAATACTGAAATATCTGCCTCCACCACTGGGAAGGACTCGACGTGCTAAGTGCTGTACAAATACAGAACAATTAAATGACCTCTCCCAGAAAGCCTGCAATGTAAACACAAGGCAAAAAACCAAACGGATGCTGACAGATGGGGAGAGATGAGATAACAAGGAAGCACCACTAATCCCGGACTTGTGACAATGTCAGCACACCAGCACCATGGGCCGTCACTGCCCTTGGAAACTTTGCTTTGAGAAGGTTGCTTTTACTTTTATGAACTGGGTTCAGGAAAATCTTGCATTGCACAGGAGAAGGAAATTAAAGGTGAATCGCTTACAACAGATAACAGGTAAAATGCCTGGATTGGGGAAATACAAGATTGGTACAACAAAGAAAGGAAACATTAATTTTCTTGAGTGGTCAACTGTACAGCTGCACAGCATGTCTACCTGCCAACTTCAGCTTTTAAGGAATAAGTAGTACAAAAAAAGTGCTATGTTAAGCTCTTTACACTCAGCCCAGTGGATACAGTGAGCTGTTCTGCCCATGGGGACAAGTGTAGCAGGCAGAGACTTAGTGTTGAATAAGTCAGAGCTCACCATACTGCTCTTAAACAAAATACACCAGAGCAGCCTTGTTTAGAGCAGCTAAAAGCCTGGATCATCGTGGCATCATCACGTCGGAAAGAAGCAAGCAGCATCTCTAACAGGCTCACAACAATTTTTATCAGGAATGCTTCTGAGAGAAGCCAAAAGGATACATGCTTTGTCTTTGAATGCTTTGGGCATCCCCCTGAGGGTTAAGGCTGACACGCTGCTCTTGCTTTAGGCTGCTGCCGCCCCTTACCAGGCCTAGTAACATTTTCTCCAGACACAAACATTAAGCCAGTTGCCTTTTCATTCAAGTCCTTATCTCAGGCTGGCACTCAGAAATGTGAGTGATGTAACAGTCTGCGTTTGATGGGAAGAACTGTTGAGCTGGGAGTTGTCAACAGTTATTACAGGTACAAAGAGACTGTTATGTAACAGGAGACTGGAGAAAATCAGAATTGCGTAGTTTTGAGAAAAGGCAAAAGTATGTGATACAAACACAGTTTCTGAACAAGGAATACCGACAGAATGTTAGCTTTTGCTAAATATACTGTCACATGGGGGAGCATGGAAAAAAAAAACCCAGAGACAACATACACGAAAACTAGATTGAATAAATTTTAAACAACACTTATCTGTCAGACTTGTCTCTGTAGGCTGCAAGTTCAAAAAAGTCACAGCATTTAAAATGTATCAACCGGTAGTATGCATACAGCTAATAATCATGCCTTTCTTCAGTGTTCTTTACAAATATCTGCAGATAAGTTATGGAAGAAAATCTCCTCATAGGCTGTGTCACAAGAACATCAAATGAATTACAACATAATTCACAGAAAAAATAATTTGTTGGGCAAATAACAAAACATTACTATTATTTGTCACATTGCCCTTTGGTGGCTAATACACAGCCAGAGGATTAGAAAACAAGCCTTCCTTAATGCTATTGGAGAAATCTGATCCTACAAGTAAGGTGGCATCTCCTGAAGCAAAGGTCACTCTCTCACAGTCAAGTCAGTCTTCAAGCACAGTAGACAGAAAATATAGGTTTAGAAGACTGCAAGGTCAAAACCCTTGAGTAGTGATCGATAGAAAAATACTTGCTCTAATGCCTTCTCACCGCCTGGTCACAAAAGTTTTCAATCTTCTTCGAAGACTAGTAAATCTATGCCCTTTATATCAGTCATCAGCGCAATCTCCCTCATTTCTTTTATGAAGATAGTGCCATACTACTATCAACTGGTTCTCTTTGGCTCAGACATACAGTGAGCACTAAGATTCCTGTATTTACCATATCTAACATATATTGTTTTCAAAAATTTTATGTGCAAACACTGCAAGCAGTTAAACACACAAAACACTTCTATCAGTATCAACATGTAAGCTAGGAATGTTTTACGTGTTTCTACCCACACGTTGCAGAAATAAAGCAAAGTAAATTCAATCTATTTCTACATATTTGAAGAATAGTTTATTTTTAAAATCTGAGGTCTTCAACCTTCCTCTATCTAGAGAGACTCCATGTACTTCTCATTTATATTTAACCTAAAATTCCCCATCCTTTCCTTGAATCTCTAGAATTTCCCAGAGACTTTACACACATGATATACATAATTGTGGATACTAAAGAACTAACCCAACTTTAACATCAGTATAGGAACCTAAACAGAGGTGAGGACAAACTGTTAAGGAGTCTGTTCTTACAAGTGAAAACCACAGGGCCACAACAAAGCAGCTGCAGATTCCATGCTACGTGTTGTTCTGCTTTACTAAGGAGAGCAACTAAAATCTCAGCATTCCATTTTGCTCCCATTCTCCCCCTTTTGCTCCTCTCTCCTCACAATACCTCTAATTTCACCTAGGTAAAGATCACTCTTATAGAGTGGTTCCTGCTTGGCTATTCCCTTCTGCAAATATACATTGTGCTAGGTTTAGATGCCTTTGTACGGCTCAAGCAAGATTACACCAGGCAGCAATGTACTTCTTCTGACTTTGACAACAACATTAAAAAGCTGCTTGTTTAAAACCTTGTATAGAGCCAAACATTTATTTAGACACAGAAAATAGCCAATAACTTGAATTTTCGAGAAAGCTAATTGACATGGCAAAGCAGCCAAGCCATGTCATATAGCTGCACTCGATCATTAATTAGTCTAATGAACACTGAAACCCCACCAGATAGGATGAAGCTATGACTCAGAGCAACAGATGTGATTCTGATCTGAAACCTCTGGGGAGCATCTGTGACAGTGAGTGTAGCAGTCAGTCTGAAGAGCAGTGCCACAGAGGAAGACATTTCTGCCATGGAGGAAGAAATTAGTCTTTGAATGGCAGTTAATTTGTTCCAGACAGAGAATTTTGCTGTTAGGAGAGGAAAATGTCTTTTATGAAACCAGAATAAATCCCCAAACAAGTAAGTTATTTCAACTGTAAGAAGAACGCCTAGTTTAGAAAGGAATCATAAGCAACAGTTGCTTATGACCTCTTCGTAACTATATTTAGAGAGAATAAAAAGTAATAAGCTAATGCACAGAATCTATGACATACATCAATAAAAATATTAAAATATGTATGTCAAATTTACTTCAGTGCTTCTGTACGCAACAGTTTACCGCGCAGCAAGCACGGAATCACTGCAAGATTATGTTGTTCGCAAAAGCTGAAAGCTGATTTACTGAGAAGATGAGCTACAGATCAGCTTTGATACTGCAAGAGAAGATGAAAGACAGACCTTGAAGCTGCCCAGGCCAACAACAGTCATATGGCTCTAGCCACCCTGCATGACCTCGTACGTACAACTCTGAATGCTAAAAGACTCAGGGAGACCAAGAGCTTTACGGGAGCTGCACTACAGTTTCTTCTGAGCTAATAGCCCAAATGAGTCTCCCGACTGGGTTACAGAAGCTCAAAAGTATGAAATCATCACTGTGTGAATACTCCTGTAATATGGACACTACAAACACACCACAGGAAGCTAAAACGTGTCACTTAATGGCAGTAAATTGCTAGCCTGAGTTAGAAAATGTATTTAAAGCTTCCTGCAAGCATACAGACCAGTGCAGTGTTTTTAAGTCCTTGTAAGAAAGAGTGGAGGCAAAATAACATGATCTTTGCAGGAAGCTACTGATGGCATTTGTCCCTCAGCTGAATAACTTTGAGGAATAACTTCCCCTCTGGAAAAGAAAAATTATTTTCTTTTTCTGGATGGTCAACAGAACAAACACAGCTTTCAGAGCAACCTGAGGAAGAACAGAAGCCTTGTAACACATCTCTTCTTTACACAACCACTTGCTTCAAGACAGCAGAAATGAGTCCTCAAGATGGTTGTTGGAAAATCTAAAATTTCTGGGACATGAAATTGAAAAATGCATCACTAACAAGCATAATTTAGACTTCTCATTCTTTTAAGATCCCTTTTCTCCTGCTCCTCTGTGCAAATGGGACAGAGCTTCTGACTCAGCACAAGGCTAGGGTTTCTTTTAGTTTGTATCTCACTGCAGTATTAAATTGTGGTTACACGCTGTTTCAGTCCCTTGTTCTCTTACTCTGTTAAGGGCTCAGATGTAGGACAGAAGAAGGTTTTAAAAGGTTTCATTCAAAACTTGGTTAGAAAATAGTCACATTGGTCCAAGTTTTACTGAGATTTACTGGTTCCTTGCAGCCCCAACATGAGTTTCAGTACTTTTTACAGTACTTTTATCTGCTTCCCTTTCTTACCAATATACAAGGGCAACAAGTATTTCTTTAGTACATAGAAGGCTTTCGTTTTTTGCCAACTTTTCATTGTTTTCAAGAAGCAATTTCATTATTTTGTTACTAAATCTATGATTTAAAGACCTGAAGTTGAAAATATTAAGTTGCCACCTTATCAAGTTTAACTGCTTATTTTCTCATGTCCTTCCCCAGTCTACAAACATATCATAGCAACAATATAACTGGGTAAGTAAGAACAGGGAGTAGAGGGGGGGTAAGAAAACCCAAAATGTCTTAACTGATTATTTTTGTTCTGCTTTAGTTTCCCGCTCCTGTCTTCTAACAGGGTTCTTCCCCCTTTTTTCTAAAAAAAGTCTCTTCCATTCACAATCCTGACCAAAACCCTTAAGTTTAGGTGAGAAAGAGGCCTTCAGCAAGCAGAAGTTTGAGTCAGCAGTCCCGTATTTCTCTGCTCTACTTTTATGAAATGGAGAAAATTAATTAGTCGCCTCTACAATATTCTACACAATATTCTGTTGATAATAATGTAGTCTCACAATTTTTTTCTATTTCCAGGACATCTGCAAAATGTGCTTTGGGTGAAGGCAATATGCAAGTGACTATGAAAAGTAAGTATCACAAAAGGATTTTGCTCTTTCACAACAAAGCTCCAAACCCACACTCTGAAGTATTATTACCTCTCATAGACTTGTTAGCACTGTAGGGGGAAAAAAACCCCAACCATTTTAAGCAATCACACGTGAGTCCACCTTCACCTGCAGGGGTTTAGACTCAACTCACAGTTTTCCTGCTCTGACAATATCCGATTTTGGAAGACACTCCAGGAAAGAGCCACCCCCATCAAGATGAGGAGCCAAGTGCTGTTCAGTTTCCCCATCTGGATATTCCACTCGCTCCCTGGACTCTCCTCGTTACCACTCATTCTCCTTGCTGGCCTTACAGACAGCATAATTACTCAGCACAGGGAGAACGAAAGAGTCTCTTTGATGATTTCTTATTTCCTTCCGATTTGGTGACTGCACTACATCCCACACCTTCCATATGGGCTAATTTGACCATAATAATCTCTTTGTTTCACAGTCTGCTCACAATAACAAAGTCTTGATTAGCCTTTAGATGCCACCATGTTTTATTTACAATTCATTTCTGCACTATTTTCACTTGTGGTAAATCTTTGCATCACACGTAACCTTTCAACCTGTTTTTGTGTGTGTCTCTCAACCTCTGTGGCACAAGGCATTTTGACTAGCCTGCAGCAGCTTAACTCTTATTGACAGACTCCAAAAAATCCAATTTACAGAACCAGTTCCTATGCCCTTAAAGTAAAGGTGAATAAACAGATCTAAAGGGCATCATATCTCTTACTCCATGTTTGAATGAGATCAGTAATGTATTTCACTGAGGTTGTTAAAGTTGCTGTCTCAGGCAGCATCTAACCAGGTGACCTTTTACACTTTAATTTTGTATCTTTTCTAGATTGATTACATTGTGAGCTTCAAATTGTTTCACATACATATATTCCTTGTTTTTCATCTAAGGAGGAGACACTTTCTTATTGCTAAGAATACAGTCCAACATTTGAATAGTACATGCCCTCCAGGTTTTCAAAAGTGAGCAAATGTACAACACAAAATCCCCTTACTACTCTACTGTACTGTTAAGAAAAAAAAAATAAATAAATTGGTCACTGATTGGTATCTGATTTCCTCAAAATAAAAATACAGCCTTTACTAGAGATAATGAAAATGTACAATTCAACCAAATAATGTGTATTAAACATTAACAATTGCATTAGAAATGAATTTTGGTAAGAATATTAGAAAGGTAGTAACACAAGAGAAATTGCTGACACCGAACTGTGCTCCAGGAGCTGTCTAGACAAATAATACATTAAAACGAACCAACCAACCAACCAGTATTGCTATTTAGGGAACTTCCCCCAGCAATCATTCACAAATGATTTATAAACGACATAACTGCTCTGACTTCATTTCACTACTTGGCTTTACATATAAACAACATGAATGAGATGCATTTAACTGACTTAACAGCTACACTGCGTATATACTAGATGTAAAGCAAAGACGTTTTACTTCACATAATTGCTTTACTGTAATTGCTAATAACCCAAGCCATATGTTTCAGCAAAGACTTCGCTCTCACCCACGCAGTTCACACATTTCCTCCTGTATGGCCCTGCAGTGAAGGTAGTACTGGATTTGTGGCATGAGAGTTATTACCAAGGCAACAGATAGAAATCAACCAGCATTATGATTTCCCTACAGGCGAAAGGGAGAGTAGAAGCCAAAAGCAAAAAAACTGGGAAAAATTTCTACTGAATACACAAATAATTTGCTGCTATCATATGAAATTTATTTTTACTCATGCTATTCTTCAGTATATATTCTTATACATAGTAACACAAGACAGAACTTAAAAAAAGACAGGAAAAAAGAAAAATATTTTACTTCACCTCATTGAGTTAAAGGTCCAGCTCTGGGGAAGAAAAAAACCAAAACAAACCACAATAACCCCACAATCAAACAGGTGTTCAGCACCAGAGAAATAAACTTAAAGATTTATGAAATGGAAAACAAGCTAGTGTTTCAAAACAGAATGAGAGCCTTAAAGTGCCCGTTACAGTAGCTGACATTAGCACCCTGAATCTACTTTCTCTGCAATTTGAGAAGGGTTTTTGTTGTTTATTTTTAAACCTGAGAAATATCCTAATGCAAATAAACATCCACCTCAATATCACTTAATGTATTTGGCAACCCAGGATTTTCTAAGTTTGTCTAGGTTTTGTTGTACAGTTTAATAAGAAATGGATAGATTATGAGAATTATCAGAAGAAAGGTGGGATGCAGAAGTTTCATTTGAAGAAAATGAGCCTTTTCTTTTAAACTTACATTAATTTTCTATGATAAGTCTACTAATTCCAACACCAAAAAAACCCAAATATATTAATTTCTAATACACTATTACTGTAACAGTTTAAGCAATTAGAAATGAGTGTTTCCTACTTCCCTCAAGACACTCAATCTAATATCTCTAATACTAAACTATGTTCTGATAATCATTCTAGATTTTACTTAATTTCTTCCCATTACTCCCATTAGATAATACCTTGAACTACTTCCCTGATCTTCCTTGTCCTCAAACCTTCAAAACTTTTATATCTGAATTACCTATTCTTTGATCTCCAATAGTTAGGACAAGGATGTATCTGTAAAAGCCATCTTCCAAAAGCTCTGGCTACTCAGACTGACATCAAGCAAGCAGGTTCTTAAATAAAGGGGAAGATTTTACAGCTTTAATCTAGTTAACAACACCATTATGCTTCACTGGTTTGTTTTGCATCTTTTTTTTTTTTTTCCTTTAAGTGGCTTAAAGACATGATTTTCCTCTTCTATTTCAAAAGGAATGAGAACACGAAATGAGCAGAGAACTGGCATCAGCAGTGAGAAGCTTCAGCCTAAGAAGGAACCTTCAACTTTGGATTATGGAATATCCCAAATAACCCAAGCCACAGGTTTTTGTTTGTGTTACAGTGAATTACAAAGCTATATTTTTTAACTAACTCATATATATTTATGGCCATCACACAAGTCGAGCACAACAGGAGAAGAAAGATTCACTTTCTTTTTAAGTGGAAACTCAGCATAGTGCAGTTTTAGTGCTAGCAACACTGACACATAGATGACTTGTTTTTAATACTGATATACTCAATTACTTGTATCCTAACACCCTCTCACAATTATTTCAATTAATAAATTACAGCCTTTGGAGCTAAACCATCAAACCTTAAGCTGCCCAGGGTTTTGTAGGTTATCTCCAACAAGTATGCACTAGAATACTTAAGAAAAAGATTTCACTCTTTAAACAAAACTTCTAAAGCACATGAGTTGTCTTTAAAACACAATGAACAACATAAACTTCAGCAATATTGTGACAGCCTTACAAACGTTCAAGTTTATCAAACTGCCTGTTTGTGCCTCAACTACAAGGCACATCTATTTAGATCCCTCAGTCTTGTAATTTGCTGGCTAAGTATAAAATCAAAATGAAGGCTAAGGTCTACCCGCTCCTCACAGCTCTTGCACGGGTTTAGAGCTATTTGTCAGCAGTATGGTCTGCTATTTTCTCTCCCCATCCCTCTCCGTGACTCTAAACACCAATACTCACTGCCACCCACCAGTTTGCTTTCAGTTCTTGGACATAGCTATTGCTATCCTGTCATCATCACACCAATGTTTCAGCCACTTCCTAGCAGATTTACTAAGGCACATGCCCCGTAACGAGTGTAATGGGGAGTATTCCCTTCTCACGCCAGTATTTTCTAATGACCAAGAAGAAGAAACAGTATCAGAGCAGGGTCTGGAGAAATTATGGTCAGACTCCTCCTTGATCTGCACTGAGGACAAGGTGAAGGCAAGCAGAGGGAATGGAAAGGACTGCATCTGCCCACACGGCCACTTCCCAGCTGAAATGCATCAACAGCATTTGATGACAGGGTGTTTAACGCTGGTTACCTACTCCACCAGCTTCTAAAGTCCTGCTTGGAAACCGTTTCTGCCCTGTACTTCAGGTAATGCTTTCATCTCCAAATCAGTTTGTTCTTGGTCACAGTTCCAAAGCCACAGCTTCTCTCTTTAGGCTGCATGATAATTTTCCGAAGTTAAGTGGACCAATTTCCACAAAGAAACTAGTTGTTCAGTTCAGATCTGCCAATTTACTTAAAAATAAATAAATAAATAGATAAATAAATACATGTGTTTTTTAAGCTAAAAATCTATGCTGCAGTGCTTGGAATACTTACAGCACAGACTAGTTTCTATACAAGAAACTAGTGTAAAGAGAGTTAGAGACTGTAAGCTTTTTGGAGCTTTTATTAAAAATCTGTTTTACTTTTAATACACTCTATTTTAAAAGAAACAAGCTCAGCTGTGATAATAGTACACTGCCTATGGAAAAATGGTTGCTGAACATGCAAACCTTTAAAATACCAGAGTTAGGGTTTCATTTTCTTTCAAGTGGTATGAAACTGATACAGGCAGCTTCCCTAAACTCTCATTTAGAATGTTTTACACTAAGTAATATGCAATTACTTTATTTATTATCTATAATTTATTCCTCTCAAGAGCTGTTACACGTTAATCACATTATTTCTGGATAACACATAAAACAGACATTTGGTGTAACAGGAAAGTCACCTTTCCTAGTGTGCTTGACTAGACTAGACTTCTGCTTGTTTTTCCAAAAGTATTTGCAGTCCATCTAAAAAGCATCTGTATGCTATATAAGTCCAAAGATGCATCTCTTTTCTCTAATACAGTTTTTTACATTATGAGTTTGCATGCAGTACTATATAAAACATCCTGCAATATGAAGGAAGGATAACACAGTAAAATGAAGGGTCACTTCTCCACAAAAGGTTCTTGGAAGGATTTATTAAAACCTAATAAAATATTTAGTGGATTATTATCTGAAAAGCAAGTAGGCATGCAACACAGGGTTTATTTTTTGTTTTGTTAAACATCTTCTGAAGATGCAAAATGCAAAATTTAAGAGAAAAATATAAACTGGACAGCTTACCCACAAAAAAATACCAAAGGATGAAAACCCAAGCAGGTAGCAGCCTTAATGTTATGGAGTCATCAGAGAAAATGAGACTTGTCAGTTACCAAAACTTCTCAATTATCTTGACAACACTACAAAGTTCAAATCTGAAAAAACATTAATGTAATTGTCTCTTCTTTAGCCAGGCTTAAAGCACATTCGGCTCTGAGACTATTCAAGAACAACTGAGACAAGAAGTTACTGACCATGAAAAAATAAAGACTACATGGCAAGTCTGCCTGGTTATTACTGTGGGCAATTTAAACCTAAGTGGAGCCTACTTCAGTAACTGCTGTGCAACTTGGATGGCATTTTAGCATTGTGTAAGTTTGGGGGTTTGTTTTGTTTGTTGGTTTTTGTGGTTTTGTTTGTTTGGTTTTCAGAAGGAGTACGCTGCTTTCTGGATTTTGTTTTAAAATGCACAGCCACAGAGCAAAATAGAAATGTTTAAAATCTTAAAAATCAATGTTTGAACATAAACCACAAGAAAAATGTGAACCACTATTACTTTTTGCTAGTAGGACTGTAGTTTACGGATCTGAACAGCTGTTTTCCAATATGAACAGTCAATACTCTAGTAAAGTCTCATTTCAATGACTTACTCATTATCAATCTGTCATAATTTGTAAATACATTAATTTGTTAAATATAAATCTCCCTATGGCTGCTGATGCTGAAAAAGTAGAGAAGGAAGGTTGCAGCTGCTTGCGCTGTAATTCACAAACCAGGATCCTCACCAAAAAAAATGAAAGGTGTATCTGCAGTCACTATCCTATGCTACCTATTCAGTATTTCATTTCAAAAAAAGGTTAAAACTGTGATTTAAAGGCAAGTTTCTCGGTCTTGACTTTCATCATCCCTCTGGGGGTTAAGCCACACATCCCTGTTGAGCAGAAGCACTGAGCGCTGCTACAAGCCCTGCTCGGTCCTAAGGCTATGGAGAGGTGCACGCTGCCTCACGCTCACTTCAGTGAAGAGAAGCGAAGGTTTACAGCTCCTCGCAGGTTCCAGCTCTGCAATTGCTGCACAACAGACCCAGCGATTAAACCTGTCAGGAAATAGGCTTTGCTTCTATTAAACTCCAGCCTCTATTAAACTCCAGAAGTATCCTGGCTTCTTTCCAGTCCCACTCCTGTTTTCTTTCATTCTCTCATTTACATTCAGTATGAGACTCGTTCACTTTTCATGTTAATTGTTTTAATATCCTTAACTTATCTTCAAACCTTCAATTTCCACTTGTTACATAACCTCCTCTTGTCCTCTTTTCTTATCCAGCTTTTTTCCCCCTCTCTCATTGTTCCAAGCTTTTTTTCCTTCTCCACGTAGTATCCTCTTCTACGCCCTATTTCTTGCCAGCTGGAAAAAGATGCTTCTTTTTATCTTCTCAGTTTTTTGTTTTGTTTGCTTGCAGAGATTAAAAAAGCAAGACTGTTAGAGCTCAAAAGCATCTGCAGACTAAATCCAAACACCAACACATTTTATATGTGGATACACTTAACTTTCAGGACATGCAAGGATATCTTAAAAATAATTTTAAAAAATTATTAACTAGGAATAACAGATCGCATGCACCAGTAAAAACACAAGCTTAAAAACGCTGAAGACCATAAGCTCTCCCTGTTGACACATCACACCACTTTCTGTTGCAGAAAGCTTTTCTAACAGTGTGAAAAGATAATGGCCAATTACGAAATTAGCATCACATCGAGCTTAGCACTTCAACTACAGAACAAAATATTTTGTTTGGCTTTCATCGAATCCTCTTAAAGTTTCATGAGAATAAGAATAATCAAGATGATACAGCTGTTTCTTCAATTTTATCTCAGATTTATAGTCTTGAGAGCACAGCCAGCCTGTGTGAATGTCCATCGGCTTGCTCAAAACTAACAAGACCCAAAAGAACAGCAGAAACTCCAGCACAGGCCACACTACCTATGTGACATGACAATACTGAACCCCCTCCAATTATGGCTAAATTACTGCTTAGTATTAAAGATAGCTTAAGATTTTTTTTCCAAAAGCTTTCTTCCTCAGGGTTTGCTATTTTTAACTGCAATGAAGCTGCACTGTAGCAGAAATGTTTTCAGAGCCCTGGTCCTACAGGAACTTGAGTGTATAGCTAAAACCTCCATGTATTGATGTTTTTCATGAAACAACCTGCAATAGTCAAATCCTTCAAGCCCCATCTTCCTTCCACCCCCCAAAAAAGGAATTTCTTCATTAAAAAAAAATATTAAAAAAAAGAAACTGATGGGGAAAATTAGCTTCAAGTTTTACCTTACAGTGGTCCTTCTCTCCCAGGTTTTTAACTATGGGCCTCTGAGGGCTTGAAAGTGTCTCCACACCACTGTTTTACAAAAAAAATTGGGATATGCTACTATTAAAAAAGCTAATTTGCAGTAACTGCTCTCCTGGAACATAACTTCCTTCATAGGGCTTTTTCAGTCTCCTGTCAGCCAGATTTGTGACTCCAGGCTTGAAATATTGAGCTTCCATTTTCAAGATGAGAAAATGCCAGAATGGTAAGAAACTGAAAAGTTAAACTGTTTCAGACCTGCTCACACCAGCGTGAGAGATGCTTGTCTAAAATTGTATGACTTTATCTTTTACAGGACAGTTAAGCTGGCAAAAGCTATGACAAAAAAGAAACATTTTTTCTATTTCATGTACTGTATCAAACAACAGTGGTACCCTTGTTCTTAGGAAAAAAAAAAAAAAAGGAATCAAAGCAATAGCTCACTGAGCTTTGTTCTTTTACTGACCAAATTTATCATGCTAGAATTTGTTCCTCTGAGAGTCACAATCTCCTTAGCCTACTTTTACATTTTGCTTTTCTTTTAGATCCACCTCCTCAATGCAGAGGTTGCTCCACATGCCTTTCTCACCACTTCAGTAACATCCTGTTCACGATGAGTTTCTGGTTCCTCGTGGCTGGATGTTATACACATACCTGGCTGATTCAAAGACAATATGAAAGTATTTCTGTGCAAAAACTAGATCAGTTTACTGCATGATGAGATGAACAGAGCACAGTACTTAAAAGTCCTTACAGAAGTTCTTCCAGTTTTCCTCTCCCAATCCTCAAGAGAAATTGCCACTTTGTTGCTCTTGTTGGCTTCACTACCTATACTGAATTTTTCACCAGAAAATATACAATGTATTTCTGAAGTCTTAAGCAAGTAAGCTCTAGGTTTTCACCATTGTCTCCATGTGTTTCTTGTAGGTATTTTAATACTCTTTATGATCTCTTCTACTACTGGGTACACAGAGTTTATTTTTAGACCTCGGCAAAATTCCTCTATATAATTTCCTACCTCTAACAGCCATACATTTTGATTCAAATTTCTCTTTTCATAAATACAAGAGTTACACAGTAAAGCATACACAAATTGGAGAAGTATTAAATCATTCTACAGCTGTTTTCTTCCTTATATTTCATTTTCACTTCCCTGCTTTGTGATTTGATTATATTTAGTCTTTTTAAAATGAGTTTTTCAAACATACACATGCTCAATCCTATGGCCTTTTTCTTACAGTAAAATACAAGATTTAACCAATTATTTTACAGCAGAAATAGTGGAAAACCTCAAGCCAGAAGTTTAGAACATGTCAGGACCCATCATAGATGCTGCCATGTAAAGTTAACTGGTTGCCATGTAGAAGAGACCTATGTAAATACATAAGGAGAAAGGAGACAACAAGAAGCTAAATATCTCTGTCAGGGAAAGCCAGGCAACAGCAAGTTGAGGTCAGCAGCCTCTTCTCCTGCAACCTAGAAATGGGTATACCAAGAAATGAGGATTCACAGCAGCACCAAAGTCACAGTGAACACCAACCATCAAAGCATTTTTGTGACTGTTTTTGGTAAATGAGCTTGCAAAACCACTGAAGGAAAGTTTACACCATCCTACAGTCTCCAACCATAACCAATGTCTGTTTTCCTGCTGCAACAGAACAGCAATCCCACAATGGCACAATTAAACATCATGGACAGGAATGTAATGCTTAGAGAGTTAATACAATCTGACAGTTCCTTAAGGTACTATCAATTACTGCATTAAAAAGCAATCACTAATTTCTATATAAGCGAACCATCAATAGACAGCTGCTTACTTATATTTGAAAAATGTCCTTTCATAGGTGAATGTTTGTCTTGCATACCTGGTAACTAAAAGTTAAGTTATCCTGGATTAATAAGAAAAAATAGTGGATATTGCAAATGGTTCACAAGCAAAACCTTTAACAACAGTGCCTTCATGTGTTTATTACAAGCATTTTCTTATTTTAAAGCTAAGATTCAACTATGTTTTATAGTTGTAATTCTGTCCTCCTCAACATCTACAAGTAAATTAGGTCGATTCCAAACTATTTGTAAAACCTCCTACACGGAAAGGAGTTTAAGATTTTAAAACATGTGAAGTTTAAAATAAAGTCAACTTACCAGCATCATAAACATTGTGAGCTGTCAATTTTTTGTTCTAGCCTAATAAAGCATCCTAAAGCAGTAAAAACCAAAATGTGAAAATGACTGTCCTTGGCCAGAGGTTGCATCCACATCATGTTTAACAGCATGTGAATTATTTTTATTATATAAGTTTCCCTAATTAACTTCTAAACTTACTTCTACATTTGGCATCTGTAACATCCTGTGGCAATGAGTTCCACTATGTAATTATGCGTTGCATGAAAAAAGGTTTATTTTAAACCTACTGCTGTGTAAAAGCTAGCAGTCATCAAAATTGTGTTATAAGAAATCACGAATAATCATGCTCTCCTCATCTCCTCCATAACATTAGTAGCTTTATATGCCTCTTGCATTTCTTCTGAACTCATTTCTTTTCCAAGCTGAAGAGTCCTAACCATCCTGTTCAAATACAGGTTATCTCATTCCCCACATATATCCTGGTTTATCCTTACTAAAAGAAAGGACATCTGCAATTGTTTGTACTATTCCAGATCGATCATGGAGATGATCATGATATTTGTACAGAAGTATAATGCAACTTCAAGACCTCTTTTTTGAGTAGTAATAATATAGATTGCCATGTCTGTTAGTTAGCCAGTTCCCTCCTACAAGCGTTACTGTGTAATTCTGTACAGTTAATGCACTTGCCATTTTATTAATTTGTTATCTTTTATTACCTTCCCACAACTGTTCATGTTCACAGATTTGGAGTTCTTTATATTGTGAATGGTGTATAAGTACAAGCTGTTATTTTACCGTTTAGCCTCTTTTGCAGACTTACCAAAGCAGCAAAGCTCTCCATATAGATCCCTGTAGGAGTCTAATCTTGGCTCGTGATAACTAATCTTTTATTCTTATCCTTTTTTTCCTTACCTTAAAAAGTTATTAACCTGAGAGGGCTTCTCTCTTACTTTTGTGACCATCTGGTTTCTTCAAGAAACTAGCAGCAGCTGTCATGGACTAGGATGGTTAGTTCCTATGGGATATATCATTCTACCATGACCATGAACTCATATCCAACCAGTTTACAAGCTATAACCTGTCCACGTCATGTTGGCTACTCTTTTATTATTTTATATTCTCCATGTACATGTTCATTTTTCATATTTATAAACACACATCTTCTCATCTGATTCTATGACAGTTTTAATTAATTTTGATAAGGACAGAAAAAACTTTCTGGGCTGTAACTTCACGCAGATTATGCTACATTTCCAAATTCAGTTACTTTGTATTCAAATTACTCCAGACCTGTTGGGTGGACCCTGATTAGTCCAGGTAATTTGTTATTATTCATTTTAATCATCTTATTCTAAAAGTTCTCCCTCTAACATTTGAATTTCAAGCAGGCTATCTGAAACATCCTAACCAAGCTCCAGTGGAAGAAGCTTTATATACCCTCTATAATTAACACAAATGCAAAAAGAGTCTTTGTAATATTTGCTGCTGAAGATTTATCTTCTGCTAGTGTTCTCACAACGTCTTGATCCTTACTGGGACTCTTGCTTCTGATGTGCCTGAAGAATTTCTGAAAGCTCTTTCTGTGCCTGTCTTCTTTTCACACATAACTTGCCAGTTTTACATCCAAATGTTTCCCACATTTACTTACAATTTCTAATTTATAAAGTCTCTCTTTACGTGTCACAGTTTACCGATACTGAGTTTGGGGGTTTTTCCTCCCTTGTGATAGATGGCAGGTATTTAACATTTACTGTGGTATTTCTTGATACCACTAAAAGCTTTATCCTTTTAGCTACTCCTTTTAACAATTTCCTAGCAAGCTTGGCCCCTTCAGCACAGTTCTCTCCATAAGATGTTACTGCAATATATTTTACACTTGCTCCTAAAACGATATGAAAATTGTATTGGTTAGTTACTGTTATAGGGTAATTCAACATTAATTTCATCTTAAACTAGGTCTAGTGCACTATACATTTGTCAAGAGCTACTCCTCTCATGAGCTGACAGCTTAGCAAAAAACTCAATATATTGCTCTTCACTTCTACATTTACTGAGTCTTCTTTCTTGTGACAGAACCAGGTAATAACAGGAAATGTTTCCTCCTTCAGCATCTTACCTCCTTTAGCACTTCACACTAATTTTCCATCTTGTTTGCATGGTCAACAGTCTAATTCTCATCGTCTTTTGATCTATTTGCACACAAATTCAAACTGTAAGCGTACTCTTTTGTCTAGACATACATAGCTTTGACCATAAACCCTAACTTATAATCATGCATCTCCCAGAGGACAGTTTGCATTCTCTTCTCTGTATAAGTGTTTGCCCTCGTACTAACACCCTCTTGTACCAATTTTCTGAGACACCAAATATGTCAATATCTGGAATTCAAACCAGCATTCCAGCTCCCTCACTCAATTTTTCACATTTCAGATTTTGTCCAGAAGCCCATCACAGAATCACAATATTATTGAGGCTGGAATAGACCTCCAAGATCATCAAGTCCAGCCTATGACCCAACACCATGACATCACAACTGCTACTGGTCTAATTGTCTTTTTCTTATACTTTATAAAGAGAAGCAAGCAGTAAATACATACATGACGGTGTTAATCCCTGACAGTTGTTGAAACATCTGCAGACCACAACCCACAATTAAGGCTCTTCGAGTTGGAGGGTATGTTAGCATTCTGCAGATCACAGGTCCAGCTTAAAAAAAAAAACACAAAAAAACAACAACAAAAGAATACGTAATAGTTCTTAAGTGATCGCTATCAAGACAATGTTCCCAGGCATAACAGGATTTGCTTAGTTTCAAACAAACTTGGATTATTGCAATTATGTTTTAACAACTTGGATCGTTTCAGTTCTGCTTTTCTGGACTGTACTACAAAGATGATTTTCAGGAAGCCGAGGCAAAAAAATGGAACCATTTTTGTATACAATGTGTACTACCGGTGGCAAATGTACAGCTCTCGTATATTACACTAACATATTGCACATCTGTTGCAACTGAATGTACTCACAGTCATCACAAAATATCATTGTTCCCTTTCTAAAAGCTCCCACTGTTACTAAGAGGTCATTTCAGAAGTGTCACTGGTCAGATCGGGATCTTGCAGATAAGATGTTCTCTCTAGTCCTCCAGAGACTCAATTTCCACAAATTAGTTGCAAGTGGGGTACTTTGAACGTATGGGATAGATCTGTTCTGTATAGCTTTAAGCCCAGCAGAAGGAAAATTAATCTTTTTTTTTCCATACCTTTGGTAGCAATGGTATGAAGCAGCATTCAGAAAGCAGAACACAGTTTCTCAATGAAAAGAAAACAAAAATTTTCTGGAAAACAGAGAAAGTTTTCTTCTCTGTTTGTTTTAAATTTTCAAACTATCCTACAAAAAAAAAAGTCATATGGAAAGCTATATCATAGCAGGCAAAAAATTTAAATGCTTGACTCCACTGTTTTATTTCTCCCTGTCCAGAGTGGTGTTCAGGGCAGAACATAGTCTAGTGAAAAATTCTATGTTTTATACATATTACCGTATCTACTATATACACTCAGAACACCTACTATAGATCACAATATGCTGAATTCAAAATAGTTGCCATAAAAAAAAAAAAAAGAGATGGTGAAGAGGATCTATATTTTTATATTTTCCAAGTCTTTCCTGAACATACAGAAAATTGTCTTGATTCAATATAAAAACCTATATTGGTCTCTCAGTGAAAAATGATTTACACACAGAGTTTCAACTTCAGAAAGCCACCAACCTGTGAACAGTTTCAAGGGTGGAAATCCAGAAGGGAGTTTAGATAACATTTTCTTCATTGAAAGATCACCAGACCTGCCTAAGAAAAACTTACTTTCTTTACAAAATGGTGGTATTTCTAATTTGTATCTCTATTGTATCATCACTGACTTAACTTTGCTTCTTTATTAACAGCAGAATTCTGTTAGTTCTCCAGCTGGTTTGCAAGTAACATTCAGACAGTACACAGCCTCACCTCTCCTGCCATCTAGCCACAGCACTACCTTCAAAATGTCTCCAAGCAAAGTCAATTTACATATTAATAGAACTAATCTATATATCTGGTGAGATATTCTCAAGCAAGACACATAGCATCACTGGGTAGACAAGCATATAAATGTGTTCAGTAGTTAAAGTGGAATTTTCTCAGTGGAAAAAACAGTAAAACCAGCACTCGCTACCAGCAAGGAGCAGTCCGGAGCTCAAGACATACTCTTGAATTTCTCCTCAACTCCAAGCTTTGTAAAGAAAAAAGGATTTAGTAACAAATGCAGCTACGAACCTTAACTAACAAACAGCAGCCCTCTGGTTTTCATACTCAACATCACACCTGAGCACAGAGGCTTTGGGCTTAAAAACCTGTATCTGGCAACAGATTCTGCAGCATTGAACCCAGGCTGCAGAATGCCTATGAGAGATCTTTCATTCCTCATAAACTTCATATGAAGTTCTTAATGGACTTCAAAATTCATCTTTATCTTCAAAGGGTCTTACAGCTAACCTAAATCTTGAAGTCCACCATCAACAACTATGCTCATCAAATAAGCTGGAGCTCCACAGCACGGGCTGTTAGGAAAGGAAGCAGAAATGTCCTAAGGAACTGATATGTTTTTAACAATTCTTGATCCACTCAACTATTTGATGAATGTTATGTAAAACTCTATTCACAATACAACATTGTACAAAACAATTGGAAAGAAGACATTAAAATGAATAGCTGGAAATGAAAGCAGCTGTTCTCAGACAATGGCTTGCAACTCAGAGGGAGTCATGAACTATCAACAAAACTTCATCACATAAATCAGTCTGTATGCCTGAAGTGGGGCCCCGTAGAAATTTTAAGACCATGTAGTAAAGTTTAGAACTTTGGACTTCAGACCTTTAGAGCACCCAGTCAGCTAAATTCACTAAGTACTTGGAATTGTTCAGACTTCTGATTAATTGTACCGGAAAGATGATGCTAAAAATCTCCATTCTGGTTCAAGCCAGAGATTTAAAATTTTCACACCAAATCTGTTCCATGGCAACCACACATATCAATAGGCATACACAAAACTAAAGGATTTTCTTTCATAAAATTCACAGCCTTCAGGATAACAAACCAATAAATGGAATGAAAGAAAAAAAAGAAATTGTTAATCTCTACATTAAAGGAGCTTTACAAACTCCACTAAAAGAACCCAAAGGATTTTGGCTGCTTTTAAAACAGAAAGTGACTGTGAAACTTTTAATTAAAATTACCTAGCCCTAAAACTAACTATACTGTTTTTACATTTTCCTATCATCAATCCTGCCATCCATCTTCTGTTGAGTTTATATATTACAGCCTTCTTAAAAAGAAACAACTCCAGGCAAAACATGGTTGTTAACAACAGAGAGTTAGTCTAAACTAAAAAATTTAAACCAAAAGTTTTCAGAATGAAATACACTTTTCTTCTGCAAATAAGTCTTCTGAAAACTGAAATTCTACTTCAGAAAATTCTGATAACCATTAAATCTGATGTCAGTTATCACAATGGATTAAAATAGCACAAAACAATAAAATCATTACATCTTTAGAAAACGGAGCAACTTAATTGCTTACAGAAGGAAGCAAATTATGCAAAAGATACATCACAAAAGAAAAAATTGGCATTTTTTGCAATGGAAAAAATAGACTTTTCTCCAAAAGTCACTGTTTTTTGTTCATAGTACTTCTGACTTAATTGCTGTTGTTTTCTCTTCAACTAGGAGATTTAGAAACATTCCTGCATTTGAACCACTTCATTTGAACTTGTGAAACCATCAAGATGTTTGTTTTCCTCCTTCTAATCTATAAATAAAAATGCAGTCAAAAGGATGAGACTTCCTAACGTCATGAATTATTTCATGAGACTAGATTTGGTTGGACTCCTTGTGCTGTGGTTTCAGATAGCAAGTTTACTTCATGAATATGTTTACAAGGGTTCAAAATATGCTACACAAAAGGGCAGCTGAAGCTCACGCTATTGAAAGTGCAAAATGGCAGCAACAGACAAAAAGCAATGGAAAAATAAGGATCCTGCCGTAGCAGGAGGTGACATTACATGAAGTGGTGATACATGAAGTGCATTGCTGTGGTCTAACTGGCTTTTTCTTAGCCTGTCTTTCTAAACTAACCAGACATTCATCCTTGCAAGAAAAACACAAAAATAGGATTTGGAAATTTGGCCTTACATCCAAAAGAACCTTATCAGCTTACACTGAGCTAAACAGGAGGGCAGAGCGGAGCTGTTCCTCTCAAATCATTACTTCTGGAAAAGAAGTGATGCTTTCCAAACCTTCTATTTTATGAGTGGTCATCTGAAACTTTTAATGTCAGTTTCCTATATTTTAGCTGTTATTCTTGTTACTAGACATAAACCAGAAGTAAGTTAGGTTTAGAAATTGTGAATCACTTGGTAATGCATTTTGATTTTCCTCTGTAGGTAAAATGGATTGTACGGTGATCACAGGAGCTTGGGTGTGATCCACTGCCCACTAAAAGATGTAAATACTTTTCAAAAGTGACAAAATAACAAACCCTAGTTCTAAAAGAAGACTAAATAATGAAAGCTAAAAAGCAGAAGAATGGGTATTAATGATATCTCCTTCTGAAAATGTACTGCATATACTTCCAGGGAAATAAAAATATTGTAGATAGAAATAAAGCCAAACTAAAAATCCTCCAGCAAATGCAGCCTGGAAGCCTTGTGATTTCCATTCCTCGAATTATTAGTACGATACCTGGCAAAATTTCACAGCCAGGAAACTGTGGTTAGAGACTGGGCTCTGCCAAAGTTATCTGCAGGTTCAAACGTTCTTTTGCCAGCTCATCTAGGTAACAGCTTGTAGCAACAGCTTAAAACTATGTAGGGCTCCTGCCAGCATTTTGGGCTCTTGCTGTAGAGAAGTGTTGCCAAAAAGGCAGGCTTAGCCAAGCAACAAGGCAGTCACTCATCAGTTTAGCATCAGTTAAGCTCAAACTTCAGATTAGTTTCTTAGACCTATTCTTGTCCTAATGCCAGTCAATACCCTCACTTCCACCCAGATAAATCTCCAAAGAACTGGCCTACAGTTAGAGATGGGAAATAAATTTTAAAAAAAATTAAAAAGAAACTTCATGCTAGTGATCTGGATAATGAAAGACAGACACGGGAACAATTTCTGTTTTGCCTTTCCTTACAAAATGACAGCTTCCAGTTCAGCTTTCTCTGCATCAGCTGCAGAACATTCCTCCACCTAAGGCAACTCCTCTGAAATACCTGGACCTATCTACTATTTTCTGCCTATGAATGACAAGCTTAAGCAAACATGCTTTTCCTCTCCTAGAATATTACATGATTATTTTCTGAATATACCAACTTCATTATTTTTTTCTCTTCTGTAATATTTACCAAGTCACAAGAAAATAAAGTAGCTTTAAGATTAAAACTGAATTACTTATCCGGAGAAGATACAAAACAATTTTACCCAAGTACCAAGCTCTTCCTCACTGTCTCGCAATGTTTCAAGTAACATTGAAGAAACTGCTCCCAGAACAAGAGGAAACTTCCTACCTCATACAGTTCTCTAATACTTTGAGAAAGCTCAAGAGGTTGCTTGCTTGAGTTTGTTTTGGCTGTTGTATTTTGTTGTTGTTTTGGGATGGTTTTCTCTGGTTTGTTTTTTTTTGTTTGTTTTGTTTTTATGGCATAGACCCCATCAGCCAAGAATGGGAAAGGACTGTCAGCTTGCCTAATAACTGAGTCTTGGGATTTTTCACAGCAAATATATCCAATGGTATAACATGACAGCCTGCTCTAAAAACAAATAAAAGCTAATTAGACATAACCACTTTGGTTCCAGAGAATTAAATAGCGCAAGGAGTTTTTCCATGCAAAGATGAACTGAAAGAGGGTTTTTGTTTGCTCAGGAAACCTCAACTTCAAATAAATGGTCCCTCCAAATGATCTTTTTAGTGCACATACTGAGAATAGACACAGTAAGAATAAAGATTTGATCTGTTTTGTTTTGACAGCAAGTTGAATTGGTCTTTTGGGAATACTGGAAACAAAACCATTTTCTTTTATCTGTAAAAGGAAAAAAAAAATTTCTCTTGATACCACATTCTTTGATATAAAGCTTTGGTGACAGAAAATCTATAGGACTGAGTACTTGCACAAAGGCAGCAGCAGTTACGAATACCTTTGAACAGGACAAGAAGCGGTGGTAAGTAGGGAAGCAAAATCAGGAGCACATTTTGGCCTTGTATGATGTGTTCTGTACAGAAAACAGAAACTACCATAATGAAGTCTTTTAAAACTGGAGAAACCACGACAAAACATAACAGAGATGACTGGCCATTTACATGATGCCAGTGGGAGCTGAGAGAAGCGGCCACGATGATCGAGGAGAGTTTACGCGGGTGAAAGAGGGACCCCAGTGTAGGGCTGTCAGACCTGTGGAGCAGGGGAATGGGGGGAGGTAGTTACCCATTTCTTTGCTAGGAAAATAAGGGTAGGGGCAGAGAAAAGCTAGGATCACTTTGTGCTTTCCTTCTAGCTGTGGCAAGCACCTTAGAAATAATGCAATGGGTATCGAGGCAGACTTGTGCGTACCTGCAGCCTCCAATACATTTCTTTTCATGGTCTCCTCTAGAACTGCTTCCCACAGGAAACAGGAATGTGACCGTCACTTAAAGCTGGAGAAAGCAGGTGAGGAAAGATAAGATGATGTAGCCAGCATTACGCAGGCACAACCAAAATAAGCCAAGTGTTGTAACAGCCTGAAGAGCTTCCCACTCCACCCTCTCATCAAGTAACGAAGCGCAGCACAGAGCATTTAGCGATCTGGAATTAGAAAGATTTTTTTTCTTTCATTTTAAGTTGAGGAAAGACACTTCAAAGAAAACTGCAGTCAGTTTCACGAGTGCTTAAAAATTTTCTTCCCCCTTTTCTTTTTGTGTTGGTGTTATCGTTGCTGTTGTTTTCCAATTAAAAGTGCACCAAAAAAGCTGAAAACTCAGAGTTCCTTCTAGCCCAGTCAGTAACCTACTCTCACGCTGCTCTTCCTAGTTGTTATTGTATTGACACTCATACAGATATTTTATTTATTTCCTGGGAAACACACTTCAAGCCTTATGCTTTTTGCAATTTTTTTCTGCCAAAAATCCTACTTTAATGATATTATTCCCCCTCCCAACCCATCTCTTGTTTCCAAATAAAATACTTCTGTTCCGGCCCTAAGCCAGTAGTTAAACAGTGAAAACCGATTTCTACCTCTTGCCCTCCAAAAGAATGAGACATAGGGACACATTCTCAGGAGGGAAGGGGAAAAAAGGGAAATGTAATAGAATGGAGAAAGGAGCCTGGAGGTCGATGAAACTCTCCATGGGAACTTATGGATATAATCTGTTGAATGTTCACTTTTTTTTTCCACTTTATTAATAGCGCATCAGGTTAAGATAATCTCCTTAAATTATTTTTTTTTTTAAACCCAGTTTATCTAGGGGGCTTGAAAAACTCTCACTTGTTAAAATTCAGATGCCATTAGCATAAGAGCTTCATTAAAAATAAAAGTATGAAAAAAGTTAAATTAGAGATGAGGCTTACAGTTCAACTGATTTTAAAAACCTCTTTTAAAATCAGTATCGTTTTAACACAGCTCAGCCAGGTTCCAAAACTACCAGACAGGAGAAAAATCAAAAAGTCACTGTAGGTTAAAGTCCAAGTACTTTAACTTTGGCTTCCTAACAAGACAGCACCATCAATGGATGTATAGATGACAGACAGCACAGCAGACCAGTTTGAAGCTAAAAATAATGTGTTAAGAAATTACTTCAACCTTTTCTTTAAACTTGAGCACAAAATCGAGTTCCACTGAAGACAAAAGGACACACTTAAATGTTTCACTGAACTGCACACCAAGATCATGCCTTATCTAAAAGCACTAGTTAATTTACTACATTTTAGTATTAACCATATTCTCTCAAACTCAAAGGGCTCCAAGACAACCATCACCACTCAACAGCATATTTTTCAGCAGAGAAGGCCAACCACCTCCTGGGAGAAGGAGCAGGCACATTTTCAGCAGGTCAAGAGAGCAGTTTTTCCTTCTACGCAACACTTGCAAGACTCAGAGCTTGAGCAGCACACCACAATTCTGCATGAGTCTGGAGGAGAATGGCGGAGGTGGACGGAGCTGGAGCACATGATATCAAAGGAGCTGCTGAAACAACTCGGATTGTTCAGCTTTAAAAGAGAAGGTAAGGGGAAAAGCCTCTGCTGTATACAGCTACCTAGCAGAAGGCCAAACAGAAGATGGACCCAGGTTCCTCAGAGGTGTTCGCAAGTAGGACAAAAGGCAACAAACAAGTTGGAATGCAGAAAATCTGGACCAGATGTGAAGTCTTAATTTTGTACTACAGGAGTGGTCAAACACAGAAAGAGATAGGCAGACAGGTCATGGTCAAAACTTGACTGAGAAAGTTCCTGAGCAAGCTGCTCTGCTTTGATTAAGGATTGGATTAGACAACCTTCAGAGGTTATCTACATGTATCTTACATGAAACCTACATCATTCTAAGATATGTGCTGGTACTGGTTATTACAACCAGTAACAATGAAAAGGTAAGTTTGGTACTTCATGGTAATTAAAAAACGGAAATAAAACCGAATATTTGGAATTAAGAGACCAGCACAACACTATATGATAGTGCATTTTATGCTACTTCTGTTAAAACCTTACTGGCTTTCCAATGCGTATTAACAATAGTATTTTCACAATTATCTTAAGCAAGAGTGATCAAAGAGCATCCTTACATACAGATCCTGCAAAACCCAGCCACCTCCATATTGCCAACACCAGAGCCACCCCTTTTTTGCAATTTCAGTCCTAGGCTTCATTAACCAAGAACCTGTCAGTCACACGAGACTGACAGCTCTTACCCTGCATTTATAACCTCTGCAGAGAATACAAATCAATATTGAAATCAGCAAGTGTAAAATGCTCAGCTGACAACTATAACTGGTATGAAATATGACATAGCAATAAGGGAGACCTTATTTCAGCCTTTCAATAAATAAAGGGGGCTTATAAGATAGATCTAGAGAGACTTCTTATCAGGGCCTGTAGGGATAGGACAAGAGGTAATGGTCTTAAACTAAAAGAGGGGAGATTAGATTGGATATAAGGAAGAAATTCTCTACTACGAGTGTGGTGAGGCACTGGAACAGGTTGCCCAGAGAGGCTGTAGATGCCTCATCCCTGGAAGTGTTCAGGGTCAGGTTAGATGGGGCTTGAGCAACCTGATCTAGTGAAAGATGTCTCTGCCCGTGGCACTGGGATTGGACTATACGATCTCTCAAGGTCCCTTCCAACCCAATGGTTCAACAATTAAGAGCTGTAGGCAGTTGTGGTCCCCTTTGCTTTCTCACCCTCATCTCAAAAATGGGAATATGGTAGAAATGGGGAAAGAATGAGAAAAAGGCACAAAGAACAATCAAGTTAATGGAACAGTTCTAACATATAGCAGTAGTAATACTAGTTTTATGAGGCCCCTGGGTACTAAAATGCATATACAATTATACCATATTAATGTATTTATGTCTGGATTCACAACAAGCTAATATTAGCAGTCTATTTAGGGTGATACTGCCTTCATTAGTATCATAGGCCTCAGCTTTAGCTTCAAGCTGAAGGAAAAAAGATTAGGAGTTAGGAATACAATAAAATTTTCATAAAAATCAAAATTGGCACAATGAAGGTGAGTAGAGAACATGGCTGTTTCAGGTTAAGACAGATAAAGATCTGTATAAAATGTCAGAGCCAAAACCAAAAGCATAGATGTGATCCACCATGCATTGGCCTCTTATAAAGACAAAATGGTGGGGAAATAGCCCTTGGCTGACACAGCATGGCCATTTTTACCAAAGTGTGAAAAATTCACAGTGCAGTGGATGTATGATTCTTGTCTGTGGTCCAGAAGACAGCGACAAAGGGCCAAATTTTTGTTACTGCTGAATATATTTTGCTGGAGCAGCAATTCCAAATCAACCACCAGCTTAAGTATTATCACTGGTTGAGTTACTAATAACTTACAATATTAAAATATGGAGAACAGGGCTGTGATCCTAAGAAGTGTTTTCATCACGAAAACTGAAGATTATAAAAAGCTGATGTTCACAACAGTTTTAAAATCTTCCAGTTTCTGGAGGATTTGCATGCAGCCTACGTGAATTTTCATGTTTTAGTCATGCTGGAGTTTCAGACTTAAAGTAATAATAAATATAACACAATAAAATGTGATTCCTCATAATTTTGCATCAGATATAATCAATAGCATCAATGCAAAACCAGCATGGAAGCAGTTTACTTTCATTTGCACTACGGAGAAACAGATTACTAAACTCTTCTTATTTATTTTATAATGCTCAGTGTTGGCAACAAAATTCCTCCAGCAAGATGCACAGACTGTTTTTAATGTACGTTCACCATTAAGTAAAGTCTTACTGGTTTCCAGGACTTAGAGAGAGACTGCCCCTGCATAACTTCAGAGAGTTCCTCAAGAGTAATTCTTTCCAGTGAGACTGACAGTAAATAGCTGGATCTATGTACAATTGTTCATACAGCTGAAACATTTTTTGTCTGTTGATTAACAGGAAAACATAATATGGACCTTACTTTCATTACATTACCGAGTGGAAATCCTTCTGATCATTTTCAACGTAATGAAGACAGAGCAGCATTGTCTAAATGCCATGTTTCTTAGCAGTTTCTTTATAAATATAAAATATTTTAAAAGGCAACTTTTAAAAAAGCTGTTGAAAATCCAGTAGAATGTAAGATAATGATTGATCCCTTTTCCCTCAGCTAAGTATGCACTACGAGGCAGAAGCATGCAGGAAAAGGATCTTCTCATTGCTTCTGTTCAGCCTTACAGATCTAGCAGACAGAAAGTAAGATCATAAAGATTCTATTAAATTATTTAGAGATCTGAGGCACATTTTTCAAAAAGATACAGGAATTCGTGAGAGATTTCCTCATGAATTTCAGTAAGTAGAATTTTATGCCCTCATCAAGTTAACCCACCATCTAAAAGAAAGGACGATATCCAAATGATAGACATCATCCAGAAAACGCTAACCTAGGTGTATGTATATAAAAACTGCTATCTATGATGCATCTCAGTCTCTTCTTGTACTTCCCTACTGAACTCCATCTGGTTTAAAATTTCAAACAGAAAACTAAGTTTTGGACAGGCATCATGTTCTTAATCTGTGTTTCTTGTGCAGCAGCTTAGAGCTGGTCCTTAGAGAAGGTGGCCCCAGTTACAAAAGAAAAATGGAACCACGAAGAGAGAAGCCAAGCCCTACCCAGAGCCACCATTTCGAAGAGGCTCATTTCCACTCCACCACAACATTTCACCACATTCCAATCAAAGCACTTAAGGGACTGGTCATTTCTCAGGCACCTGCAGTGATCTGAGCCATTTGAACGTCAACACACAGACATTTCTTTCCTCGGCAGTAGCTACTAACAATATTGTTAAAATACCACTTCTAAAAATGTTGCAAGAGGATTATTCTCGCAGAATGAAAAGGGAGCATCAGGATTTCTTCAGTGTTAAAAGTAAAAGCAAGCAAGTTTCACTGTGCTAGTAAGAAGTAAGGCAAGCCTTGGCCTGCAAGCCAATAAGGACAAACACAAGGCTCACAGGAAAAGCAGAGTATTTTAAAAAGATTTACACATCTTTTGATGTAAGTATCAAGGAGTCACACTGTTACACACTCTCCAGAAGATGTATGAAGATCAACCAATCTCCAAATACAAGCTGGGCAAGAACAGGTCAGAGTTTGTACTAAAAAAAACTCCCACTTTAAAGGAAGAGTGCTCATGTCTGCTTCACTCACAAAGGTGGTCTGCTTCAGGACCACAGCGCTGGCTGTGTGCACAGATCATGTCACGTTATCAAGTGAAAAGAAACAGTTTATCACAGAGTAACATCTAATTTTTCCTAGAGAGGAACAAAGATTAAGAGGAGGTTTTAGGTAACATTCACAGTGCAGACTTTCACTGGCACATTGCTGTCTACCAGGACGTGAAGAGATACGACTTCAGACAGACACTGGTGTGCTGGCAAGAGGCTGCTGCGGAGAGATGCTAACAAAAATCCAGCGAGGTTTGGGAGTAGGGGTTGTTTGAACTTGTTTTGTTTGGCAAGGGTTGATTTTTGCCCCATTATTCTGGTCCAAGGACAGCACTGCCAAACCAGCAGAGTCTACCCTACCACTACGCTCTCAGAGTTGCACTTCCAATGGAAGCAGGCACAACCAGCCTTTGCCCCTTTCCACCCTTGCCACCCACTAGGTTCCACAGGGCTTCATGCAGAGGTCCGGCCTGTGGGCAACAGCTGTGCTGCTGCTGACCCCCGAGGCCACATCAAGCACTGGGTATAGGTACAGGGCACAAGTGTTTCTTTACTGGAAGATTAACTAGCACAGACATGGTCTTGATTTACTTACATACTATTTTAAGAAGTGGAAGCTTCTGACTCAGGGTTCAACCTGCTCCACACTCAGGTGCTTTGGTTTTGTCCTGGTTTGAACTAGAATAGAACTAATTCTGTGAATTTACTTTTCAGCTCAGTCTCTTCTAACCGCACTTTCTAACGTTAATGGCATCTTTTCACAGACAATGTCTGCTTCTAGCAGTGATAACACTTTATGTTTAGAGTTACTACCAAGTACTGGTATGCAGAAAGGCTCTTGTTTATACTTACCAAGGTCACTGCTAAATCTTGTGTGCCACATTAGGGTGCTGTAAAGTAAGAGGTCACACTTGTGGGGAGAAGCAGTGACCCTACACTCACCAACAAGGGATTCCATCCCATACATGTCATGTTCAGTATAATACTGAGGAATCATGAGGCTCAAGCTCTCATGTTCAACGGTCAGTGTCCGAGAAGGACTCTGTCCATTCTGCCTTTGATCCCAATCTGTGCATTCCTGAATCCAGTTCCAGAATCCAGGTCCTGAATCTGGTTCCCATCTGCCAATAAGTCCAGTCTGGGACTGCCCCAGAGCATCAGCGGTGACGGTGATGTAATTGCCATCAAGGCGGCTGGGTTCAACACTGGTTTTGTTTCTATTTTTATATATTTAATTTTATTGCTCTTTTTTCATTAAAGTTGTTTTAGTTTTCTTTTCCAATCCATAAGCATCTCTCCCTTATTCCCTTCCTCTTCCCCTTGTGAGAAGAGGGCTTAATAGAGCACATCTGTCATTCATCTAGTGGCCAGCCCTAACCCTTGCCAGGTTTTCAGCTCTGAACAAGGGCAAAAACCACTGTGAATCTCAAACTGCCCTGCAGCACTGAAGAACACGAGGGAACGTGCCATAGTCAAATGAAGACTAAATTTAAAAAAAAAAATGTAAAAACTGAATTGGCGTTAAAACAATTTCTTCTTTGAGTTGATCTACCTATACCCTATGGACTATAACAGAAAATCACTATTGTAATAAAAATCAACGTAACGATCTACTAAAAGCAAACTTTAGATCCTTTGGGTTTTGTAGGCATTACTAACTCCCTGAAGTTATGTCCCTGGGTCTATACATCTGTGCCAGCAATCTGCTTTCAGATTATCCCAGTGGTCCCTTAAGAGGCTACATGGGAACGTGCTACATTCGGCTGCTTCCTAATTTGATTTGCTAATGCTCATTTTTGCAAGAAGAATCAGCAACTATGGCAGCACATACAGCAAAAACATCAATAAATATACTGCTATATGCAAAATAGACAAATTCATCCACGTTAGACTAACTGTTACACATGGAAGATGCTGTTAGAACAAGCTATTTAAATATTTTTGGACTGCTCAGGTCCCAGGCCAAATCTGTTGGGAGTCAAGAAATAATACCTGGGGAAAAAAACATCTGTGTTACCACCTGGTAGACACTTTTAAAGTTTCAACAACTTTTTTTGCTGCTAGTGCAGCAAGCATTCTCAGCTGCAACACTATTTCAGAAAAATTAAATTCCTTTCTTAAAGACATTAAGAGCCTTAACTGCATTAAGGGAAGCAGTTGTTTTTAAGACCAACATGAATTCTTACCTAGGACTTCAGAAGCATATGTGCACTACCTAAAGTCAAGCATGACGCAAGACAAACTTCAAATAGCAATTCACAACATCCCGGTGGAAGTATGTGCTCAGCAACTAGTGGTTATTGGATAGCATTTCAGTTTCCCAGGAGCTCCTGTTTTCCTATATTTGAGGGCAAAAAATATCATTAGCGTAGCTGGAACTGCAGGTAACCTTCCTGGCTTTAGGTCAAACTGCAGATTTCCCACCCACGAGCATCCAGAAAGACTGGCCGTGGTGCAGAGAAGGGGCAGAATTTTACCCAGATATTCACGTCCTTTCTAACACACAGGAGCTACCTTTCCGGGATCTTCAAGTACTTTCCAGGGGCAATACAACTTCCTACAAAAAACAGATGTTTCAAGGATAAGCTCTAAAACCAGAAATAGTATCAAGTCCTACCTCCTGATTACATAAAAAAAGGGAGTAGGCAATTACGCCATTTAGAATTTGTCAGGCTGCAGAGACTGATGAAGCTGAAAGCATCAGCAGAACTGCTTCATACCATCAGGAGTTACAGCACACTGGTTGGCATTGGAACGGGTCAGGAAACAATGGAAGTCAATTTTCTGTGTCAGATATAAGAAGCATCCGCATCTTTATATGGATTCCAGGAAAATATTTTCACGTTTCTCAGTTAGAGCATCATTGCCCAACTGTGCCTTCTGCCAGCTGTCACCAACCTATTAAGCAGAAAGAAAAATTCTTGGGCAGGAAATCCAGGGGAAAACTTGTAAACAAAAACAGAAGGAGAGCAAAGCTGGAAGAAGGCTGCAGTGTTTGGGCCACCTACGTTTCAGGGTGGATTTCCAAATATCTCCATTCACTGACCTCGTATTTCCTGGCTTTTGCCAAGCTGCCACTTAAGACGCTGAGAGAGCTAATCCAAGAAGCTAATTCAGTTCCATTCTCAACCTATACACATCTTCATTCGTTCTCCACCTACATACACCTATATGCATTCTGCACCTACACAGCTAGGATGAAGACACCAGCAGACAAGCATGGAAGAAGTTGGAGAGTGGAGGCAAGAACGACTTGCCTGACTATGGCGCATGGAAAAAAGGCAGATGTAAAAATCAAGTTTACAACATTGAAATAACACGACCTTTGATGAGGTCACGTTCTGACGCTGACTTTGGGCAACTGGACAAACAGAGGAAGTTTTCTATTTTGGACAGCACTAGGGTGACATACACAAGTGTGGTGGTTTAGGCCCTGCTGGGGCCTGAGCACCACGTGCCACTGCCTCCCCACCACTGGGTGGGAAGGGAAAAAGGGAAAGCACAAGCCCCAGGGTTGAGATAAGGAGAATTTAATACGCTAACACACAAGAAACAATCAGAACAACAACATCATCAAGAAAACAAGGCACAAAACAAGCGATACGGAGGGAATAAATGGGCAGAGCACCCCCAGCTCCTGAAAATTAACCCTGTCCTGGCCAAACCAGGACGGCAAGACAATGATAATTTTTCATAGAAACACTGATAAATACGGAAAAAAATCAAAGTATGCCTGCAGTTATAAACTGATTTCTGCAAATGTTTTGCCAAAGATAATTACGAGCCTATAAATGCGTGCATGAATCGTCATTCGAGTACCTAACACTCATCTAAAGGGAATGGTGGATGTTCAAGATCAAATATAGTAAAACTTGCAGAGTAACACTGAGACACAACAGCTGTCTGACTTGATCTCTACATATGACACGCTAAAACACAAAGGAATCATTTGCATTACCAAGAATTTCTCAAATGTAAATTCATAGTGTAAATTCACCAAGTGCAAACCACAAGAAAAGTTTGGCCATAGCATGGTAACATGGAGATCAATTCCACTACACAGAAAAGTAGTTTCCTTAAGGACAGAAAATACTATGAAGTCATCCTGTCCTTGGAGAAGTGGTAACTTTGACTGGTGTAAGGGGAGGACACAAGCCCCCACACCCAGTTATCTAAAGATACGCCCTTATACTAAGTTATACGATGTAATTTAACATAGAAGCTCACTCATTTGTGAAGAAAATTAATTCCTCTGGGCGATACGCAGTTTACAACCATAGAATTGTTCTGGTTGGAAAAGACGGTCAAGATCAAATCCAGCCGTTACGCCAGCACTGCCAGGTCACCACTACACCACTTCCATTAACTTTTTTTTTAAATACCTCCAGGGATAGTGACTCAATCACTCCCTCAGGCAGCCTGGTTCAGTGCTCAACAGCCCTTTCTATGACAAAATTTTTCCTCATGTCCAAACGAAACCTCCCTTGGTGCAACCTGAAGTCATTGCCTCTCATCCTATAAAAAGAGGGGGCACCCGGATTTGAACCGGGGACCTCTTGATCTGCAGTCAAATGCTCTACCACTGAGCTATACCCCCACAGGAAAATGAGCCTGACCATGTGCACTAAGGCAGTGCAGTAGGTGGGGATCATCAGGTTGAAGGCACCTGAAGCTGAGGTTTCCCAGACACATGATTTGTAGGTTTTATGTCAGACTGGATTTAGCCTGGTCCCCAGGGCAGAACAATGCCATGCACGGGCTGTTAGAAGCTACCCTGAGACTCTAACATTGGTTTGAACCTTCACATCTCCAGAAGAGTCTGAGCACATTGACTGCATCCCCGGAGTGGACCTCTGCTTTCGTTTCCCCTGAAGGGAGTTACTCCACGGGCACTAATACCACTTTGCGATCTGAGCAAACAGTACGTGGGGGTGATGAGAGGAGATGAGAAGAGACTCGCTGCAGAGCTATGCTGCTGCTCAAGCCAAAATGCTAATGCAGATGCAGCCAGTGCATCTTTTAGTAGCTGACAGCAACTGGAATGGTTCTGCAGAAAACCACAGTAGGAAAAGAGCAATATAAGCTGTCCCTACGAACCATTAGGTTTAGTTTGAAATTATTTTAGAAGAAACATGGGACAAAATTAGTTCAGTATTTTGTAATGCCTGCACAAGGTAAGCAATCGTGCTGCATCTCTCTGTGTTCAAGTTTTATTCTTTCTCCTGTCTTTTTTCTGATCCCTCTTCATTACTAGTTTTGCAAGTTTGGCCTAAAACCTGAGTCACCTCGGGTTATTAATAGCTTTTGAGAAGAAACAGAAGATTTCTTCTTTTTTTCTGCAGAATGATTTTTTTCTCAACAGAAGGTTAAGGTCCTATTTCCTCCAGCTGGGCTGTACATATTTTTACTAGACAAGCCTAGTAAATAATCATAAAAAAACATGGAGGTTGACAATGGGGGGCAGGGGAAAAATAAAGGCTGGTTTTGTTCTATGTCCTCTTCTTGCATCCTGGATGTTCAGGGACAACTGACACACAACAAGGGAAAAAAGAATTTATAATTTTAGAATATATTCACCAGAAATGGTATGGAAATGTTAAATAACTTGATTTTTACTGTTTAAAAATCAGTTTAAAGAAGTGTTTACCATGTTGCACTTTTGTATGCTTTCAATTCAAATGAAAACCAAATCTTGTCCATTAGGAGCAAATTTAGGTACACATCACCATTACTAAGCCGATGGGAATGTGCACATTGAAGAGATTAACTTCACAATGTTACTGCAATGTCTCTCCAACCTTCCAGCTTCAGGGAAGGCCACTATTTAAGTGTGTTTTAAATGTAATAGTTCCAGATAAAAGCCTTCACATCCAATACAATTTACTTTCCCTTCTGCTGTTCCACGATGACACTAGCTTTTCTTCAGGCCTACCTGCACACACCTTCTGGCCATTTACGTGCAAGTCTTGAGGCAGGTGTCACCAGCAGCATCCCAGCTCACCCCCTTCTTCCCACCTTGCCCCGCAGACACCACTGGCCATTTCACAGCAGCCAGAGAGGTCTCCGCTCCTGTGCGTCTCACGCTTCCCTCACCGGTCGGTGCTGGTTGCTTAGAAACACCACAGGAAAGGGGATTTTGTACTGGCTTTAGATAATGACGAGCTCAATTGATAGCAGCTGACTGAAGATGACATTCTTTTAAGTTTTTCCATATTCTAAACCAACCTTTGCAGTATTAAGGAAAGTCCATGACATATTTAAAGCTGAGCAAGAGCCAGGATTGAATTGGGACAAAGGAAAGCAGAAACTGTGGTTGTAAGTCTACGTGTAATTTACTGCAAGAAAAAAAGCTCCAGACTTCTCATTCATTAGGTAGCTTTGAAGAAAATTATTTGCTGCTGTTAGATGAGAGGGTTTAGCAAAACATGTTTACTTGTGCCACAGAAAGACAACCAATCTATCCCATATCGACTGGAAGTACATCAGGGCGTGTACAGCTGGCATGTCCAGGTGCGTTGCAGACCTCTGAGGATGAAGGCTAGCTCCTTCACTTCCAGTCCAGATGTGGGAGCATCAAGCAGCAGCTGTTACTGCTTGGGTCACTCTACATATCGTGGGTAGCAGATGGCTGACAAGGTGACCCAGGTGACAGTGAAAACCCAGGTGACTGAATGGAGCATTTTGCAAGAACTCTACACTACATTCTGCATCTTTAAAATAACATATGAAAATGGACCTAGTCCAACAGCACTTATCTCCCCAGAGAAATACTGAGGCTAGGCTATAACTCAGCTCCCACAACAGACAATGGGAAAAGCTGCAAAAATGTAGGACCCAACAACATTTCTATCAGCGAGGAACACCTAACATTCAAAAAACCAGCAACCGCCTCTACAAAAGAACCTGGGGAGGCAGCAGCTTGTGGGAGAGGAACAGATCCAGAGGGGTGAACCCACACACATACCAGCAAAGGAGAGCAGCACATGTTGCTCTCTCTTGAAAAGGACACACGAGGGTAGATCTGGCTCCAGCGCCCGGAAGCTTTGCAGCTGAGTCAGGAGACTGCTCTTTCTTGTGTTCTCTCCACAGATGGCCTGCAGCAAGGGTGCCACCCTATCCCACTGCAAAGCTGACTGTTTATCTCAAAAATACCCAGCGACCCTCAGCCACACAGCTCACTCACGTGTGCTCAAATCTTCCACCAATATCCGTCACAGCTACAGAGAAAGAGTATTTTATGGAGGAAGTGCAAGCCTCCAAATATGTGATACGTGATGCTATTGATATAGGAAGAGAGGCTGAATATTTTTTAACATTGATTCTTCCAGATAATTCACTCTGTAAACTAACCTGTGAGCATAAGTCTGAAAGAAATTAACGTCATCCCCCTGTGCTACAGATTTTAACCAAGTGACCTTCCTCAGTAAAGAGCAGCAACTCAATTCTGTGATTGAGAGGAGCAGTATTGCACTTCACCATTCACATCTGATAGATGGTATTGCACTGACATTGATTTGAAAAAGGAGGCTTTTCTATTCTCAGTGGACAAAGACAATGATCACAAATGTCACCTGTGTGACGTGCTTCTTGCCAGGCCTCAGGTAGAGAAGCTCTCAAAAGAAGCCGATGTGACATAACAATAGCCAAAAAATATTGTTCTGTCTAGAAAAGAGACATCAACATTTAAGTAACCATTTCAGACTATCAGCACAGACAACAAGCACCAGCGTTCCCTTTCTTCAGTGACACTGAACCATCCTGACTCTTCAGCCTGTGAAGCTAAATATGACCTGCCGTAGAAGAACAATCCCCTATCTCAACATTCGTTCAGATTTCATCATGTTCATCAGGTCTCTTAACACATCCTTCCTAACACCACTCTCTGCTTACACTTTGCTCCTCCCGAAGGCCAGGTATTTGCTTTATAATCCCAAAGTTCAACAACAACACTAATTCTCTGTGACATTACACAAGGACCAACTGGAAAGACTGTTTGTAAACTTTCCACAAACACGTTGTGTAACTTTTAAAGTAAAGAAAAATCCCTACACTAAAAACAATTTAAGTTATTCCAATCTCAAGCACTGTGATACAGATCTGACATCTTCCCTTATTTTTACAAGGATGGAAAGAAATATTTAAGAAGGTAATAAACACATTAATCTGTCACTGAAACACAATGACTTTTCCATGTTGACATTTGATATATGCTGGAAGGCAAGTCTCAAAGACATGTATATACTGAAGAGCAGAAAACCAAAATGAATTACAGCATGGCAACAGCTTTTCAGTTACTAAGAGAACAAATGTTTATTATTTTTTGCTAGCTTTTGCTTTCTCAAAGAGCATCACCATGATACCAGCAGTCTGGCATCAAAGAAAAAAGTAAAGTGAATAATGCAAAACTTTTCAGAATGAACTATACAAATAATTCAGTTGCTCCTTTAAGTGCATATCATGTTGTATATATACAAAACAGGAAAAAATCCATAGACTGTATTTTAAAATAATTTTTCTTACGTTCAGTAGACATATTCAGTTTCAAGAACTGAATAAAAGCCAGTTTAACCTGGAAATTCATACAGAAGATACTCAGAATGAACATTTCACTAATCTCTTCCACATATTCCAAGAAGTGCATCTGATGGTCTTGCCCGCCTCAGGAGTAACAAATAGTTCTGGATATGGAGGGTCCAAAAACATTTGAACAGAAAGATTCATTAATAACTTATCCTTGCAGGGGGAAAGAAAAACAGTGTCATTTAAAAACTACAGTTTTGACAGGTGAGAAAGCACTTCCCTTCTCCCTGCTCTTTTTCTGAGTCCGGTTGTTCATGCTGATATTGTAGATTGTCAGAATTATTGGGGAAACTTCAGCTGTGGCTTTTATATGCTCAAATGTGTTTTTCATTCCAGCACTGTCACAACGTGTGCAAAGTGCTCAGACTGATCTTCTTGGGGGGGGGGAAAGAAGTGCATCAACTTGGGGTAGGACATTCCCGAGATGCACTACTGTGTCACTCATTCACAAATGATGCACTATGCTAACTGGAAATGGTTTTATTGAAAATGTTATCTGATGGCATAATGCTATAACCAAAATTATCAAACATCCATCCTAACCCCAGAGGCAATCACTACTTCCTGCTAACATATAGGCAAGGTTTAGGATAGTGTTTCCAAGGACTAAGGCACAAGACTGTATCCTTCTGAATGTGACATCCTTAGTAAGTTATAAAGGAAAAGAAAACTCATTTAAGGCAGGCTGACATGACAGATACAGACCAAAAGTAAGCATGGGCAAAATTTCAAGTTCTGATTTCCCCAAAGTACAGCAAAACCTGCAGTTGCGAGCAGCAAGTCTCAGTTCAATTTTTCCTAAGCATTCCTTGTAGATACCAATTCATTAGCCATTGTTATTGAAACAGTAGAAAAACTAGAAGTACCTATCCCTATAAAGTATCACAAGAATTAAAAAACTAAAAATCAAATTACAACAGTAGATCTCAAGATATAATAAAAACAGGTTAAAGAAATGAAGAAAATACGAACCAACTTAAAGCTGTAAGACAACAAGCATTTCCCAGAGCTCATCATTCGCATCAGGGATTAATTTGTGGCTCATGTTTTGACTAGAAAGCTTTTCATACAAATACACTGTTTCACCCTGGAACCAGTCAAGATGTAATGTCTGTGGATTGTCTGCACCTGTCTTTGGGGATGCATCGACCTAGTTAGCTATCTAACGCAATTTTTGGTGAATTTTCTGTGTTGCTTAGTATTAATTTTTACCTGTAAGAGCATTACTGTGTCTGTGCATGGCAGCTTGGCTCACATCAGGAGAGCACAGGAACCCACTCCATTGGTGGTGCTGGGTTTCTGAAACGCCTGGGAAAAGCATCACAGCACCCCAAGCTTGTGAGGGAGCATGAGTCAAGCACCCTTAAAGATCCTCTAGTTTCAACCCCTCTGCCACGGGCAGGGGACACCTCCCACTAGATCAGGTTGCTCAGAGCCCTGCCTTGCCTAGCCTTAAAAACTTCCAGGGATGGTCTCTCACCAGCTTTCTTGTAGGCCCCCTTCAGATACTGGAAGGCCACAATAAGGTCTGCTCGGAGCTTTCTCTTCTCCAGACTGAATAACCCCAACTCTCTCAGTCTGTCTTCATAGGAGATGTGCTCCAGAATCATATCATCCCAAATGAAGCAGGATTCTATTCATGGACCAAGGTGCTCAAGCCATGGAACAACAGCCTGAACACTTGCTTGGTTAAGCAGCAGACACTTGGGTACATTTGACAGAAATATCAGTACTAAGCCGGCGTTGTCAACACCCATGCTTGGAGCTTCTGAAGAGCTTCCACTCACAGCTGGCAGACACTCTCTGCCCTCCGCTCTCCATGCTCATGGAGAAAAAAATTTGCCAGGGGTGGTTGTGGGAGCTGAATCCCGTCACAAGCCTCATGCAACCCTTGGAAACTTCCTTTGGTGCAAACCCTTTGCCTCTTCTTTATCTAAAATGGGATTAGTACGACTTAACTGCATTAAAGAGTTTGAAAATACAGTTATTCAGAAATCAAGAGATGCATACTTTTTATGTAGGGGCATTTCCTAACCAGATTGTAAAAACAGCAAAAAAAGCCCCACATCTAAGTGCATACAAACATCTCCTGAAAAGATAAAAAATCCTTTGATTTAAAAAAAAAATTTTAAAAAATACAAAATTAAAACCATCACTTATGTTTCACACTGTAGTTAATGTATGGTTAAAGCCTAAGCATGCCTAACGCAGTAGAAGTGTGCATGGAAATATCAGAATTTCATGGATGACAAATCCAACATCATCACAAACTGCAAGAGTAGCTGGGTAAAATATCACAGATGCTCCGGCTCTTCTACTCTTTCCTAGACATTTGCTGTTGGCTACTGCTGAATCAAGAATGGGCTAATAGGACTACATAAACATGTAAGAAGAATTACAGGCAATTTAATTATTTCATTTCCATAAATGTGTGAATGCTTCCCTTCACTTCTACATGTCCTTCTAATATTACTGCTGGATGCTGTTTTGGTGTTACCAACACATATATTTTGTTAATTAAAAAAAACTGTGCAACTCTCTCTGTAGTCACCTGAGTCCACCTGTAGTAAATGAGACAAAAATAGCCATCTAGCAGCAGATTTATTACCACTAGATGTCAAGTTAACAGTAAATGATGTAAGCACATTTCATAGGTGAGACAGAGCATGTGAACTTAAGTGCTGTAGTCAAAGCACTTAATACCTTGGGTCTAACTCTCAGCTCTACCAGAGATTAAATCACGCTGCCTCAACTATTCTTTCTGTAAAATAGCAGGCTGCCCTTGATGTCTCATCAATGAAGCTTTATAAGGACCGCTACCTATAGGCTATCCAGTACCTAGAATCTCAGCAGCAGAAGAGTTGTAAGAGGAACGGAAGCCTTCATTTCCAGCCCATTTTAGACACCCCCTGTTCAATATACCTCAAATGGAAGAAATTAGGAGAAAGTGATTTGCTTGAGGTTTTAAGGAGTTTGCCTCCTGCTGTGCTTCGCAACAGTTCATGAACACCGTGCAATTTTTACAGTTCAACAATGAATGGGTTTTTTTAAATAAAAAAAAAAAAGAAGAGGGAAAGACAAAATTTTCTTGTTTTCAGGATCACAGTTCCAAGTTATTTCACCAAGCGCATGATAAATTGTTGGTGTATTATCACAGGAGTGGTTCAGTTCCTGTAGTAAAAGATGTTCTTGCATGTTTTTACTAACAAACAGGAAAAATACATTCAGCCCTTACAGGCTACACCAAATATTCTGTGCTCTGTCTACATAGGAAAATGAACCACTGGAAAACAGCCACACAGACTCTCTCTAAAGACAAATAAGAGTTTACAATTCATATAATCAAATCCTTCACGTAAATCACCTGCAAATTTTTTTTCCAATTGAATAGGTACATTTAAAACCTTCCTGAACTACTTTAAGTGTTAAATTCCAGTTTATTCTACAAGTTCAGATATAATGCATTATTACAACTAAGGCATTAAAGGCAACTTATATTGTAAAAACAGTGTATGTGTCATTCAGGGTCTATATTCTCAAGGTACTCAAATTGTAGATGATACTTTTTTCTCTTTGTAGCCATTTCAACTCTTATAAGCTGCTGCACAAAAAATCCTGAAACAAAACTACTGTGCTCATCACCATAGCAACAAAATATTACACTTTTGAGTGTGATATCATATAGGATTTACACAAAATTGATTAGTAGTTTTCAATGGTTACGTCTTAAAATTAGAACGAATAAATTTTATCTAATATAGCACTAATGTCTCATTATCATTATTACCAAATGTAAGCAGAAAATAGGTCTAATACTGTTAGCAGCATAAAACAATATTCAGATTTGCACACATATTAAAAGTGTAGAGGGGAAATTTTATCACCAAATAAAATTAATATACTTAAGAACCACCACAGGAGGAAAAGAGGATTGTTTGAAATTATCCAAGCCATAATAAAAGAAAACTGCTTTGAAACCGCTGAGCTAAAATTGAAGACAGCTCTTCAGATTCATGAGGCTCCAAAATGCGAGGTGGGAAAAAGCATATAAGAGGTTTTGCAGGTTAATTTCTCTCTACTGGAGTTAGAGAAGAAAGGAACAGAAGTTTATCAGCAGGGCAGAAGTGTGCAAGCTTATTAAAACTACATTTCAAATTAACTCTCAGCTGATTTTGAAAACCAGTTTCAGCTGATAAGAAAAAAAAATTATAAATTCAAAGCATAATAGAAGTCCTTATTTTCAAGTATTTTTGTTATGTAGAATCTCCTAACATACCCATTACAAGTTGCACGGTTCTAGTAAAATGCAGCTGCATCTGTGAAAAGACCCGTGAATGTTTTCCAGAACTCACATTTTTAATGGATCTGCCTTCACCTGAAGAGAGAATATCTTGACCTCCATCAGTCACATTTTGGAGGAAGTTGTCAAAGGCAGTACTATACAGATCAGCTGAGATTTTGTAACTGAAGCCAGCCTCTCACAGCATAACAGATGACCGGCTGCAGATGGCAGGGAATGTTTCTTGGATGAGAACAGAATGCTAAATGAGCGATGACTTCTCAAATTTGTAAAATACAAATAATTTGCCTCAAAATACCTAAATAACAAAAAAATAAATTCTACCTCCTTTGTAATGCTGCTGTGTTATGCTATAGTTGATTTAAATATAGAATAAATTAATCTACATTTAAAAATGTGTCCTGTTTATTTCAAGGATTTACATCTAATACAGCACATCAAGAAGTATTTAAAATCAAAACATTATCATTATGTAGCTTTGGAGTACATATATTACTTCTAGGCTTACAACACTATTCATTAACCATAATACCATACATTTATACACAGATTTATATCATATAAAAGTGGGCAGTTTTTCCCTAACAAAGCATTCAACATCAACAGCTTCCTTGGCTCCTGGCAGCTCAGATATCCAAAGCCCGCCCTTTTAGGTCTCGATTCACCCTGCCGGAAGTGAACTGCAGCACTCAAACCCACCACCCCAGCACCACAAGCAGCAGTCAGCTGGCACAGACCACGTGTCTTTTCATGGTACTTCATCCACTGTCTTTGACACTGAGAGGTTAACATCTATCATCTGAACTACCAAGGACATCCAAGTGAGCATCCACTGCAAGGAGGGAAATAAGTGTGCCTCTCATACATAATACCAGATTCTCTGCAAATGTAGGTTGATATTTTCACATTAAGTATTCTCAGGTTATAACTTTAAGAAAACCTTGACTGTTGTTGCAAAATAAAATTTTATGAAATCTGACATTAAGCTCAAATGAAAGACCCAGTTTCCAACTTGGATTGGTACTATCCATCCTGCCAAACTAACACAAACACTTCAGGTACCTGTCAAGCTCTGTTTCTGTCAGGGTATGGCACAACAAGTCAAAGTGTATGAGTGACCAAAAAGAATCATAGAATGGTTTGGGTTGGAAGGTACCTTCAAAGGTCATCTACTCCAACCCTACCTGCAGTCAACAGGGACATCTCTAACAAGATCAGGTTGCTCAGAGCCCCATCAAGCCTGGCCTTGAATGTCTCCAGGGATGGGGCCTTCACCCCCTCTCCAGGCAACCCGAGCCAGCTTTCCGTCACCCTCACAGTAAAGAACTTCTTCGTAGTGTCCAATCTAAATCTACTCTTCTCTAGTTTAAAACCATTGCCCCTTGTCCTACCACTACATGCCCTTGTAAACAGTCCTCCCCAGCTGTCTTGTAGATACCACTTGGTTTTAACGTATGCGCACATTATGTTTAATAGCAAATTTTGGCTGCAAAATAGGCTGCCTATAGTCCCTTCTTGAAAAAAAATGAACAAAACCAAAAACAACAAAACAACCAACCAAAATCCCCCACAAAACTCCACAGATATTGAATGTTCAGGCCCTTATAACATATCCTACTGATTTGGGGAAGATTTGGAGACCAAGAAAGTAAACAGCTTGAAGGATACCAAATATGACAGACAGGGGCAGGATTATTAATTTGAGGCCACTCACTCGCAAATAGGTGGTATTTGGGTATTCTATAATGGATCATACTTCTGGAAATGTGCTTCAAAGGGATGTGGAGCTCTAAACAATCCAATCTAGAGGTAAAATGATGTCTCAGAACTCTTCCATTGTTATACTGCGCCGTAATTAGAGTAGGATAAACACTTCTCACTATGTTCAACCTTACTTATTTGCAACTCATTATCCCCTACACACTCCACCGATCTGGCGTTCTTTGGTAAATACCACTTTAATTTATCTTCTGTTGTAAGACTCTCATGCCTAGTCTCTGAGTACTACTAAAAATAATCATCACTTAACAAAACATTAAAAATTTAAAGTCTCAACAAAATACGAAAGATGCAAAGGTAATACAAATTACCATGAAATTTTAACTCTACTTCATAAAAACAAAATATCTGCATAGCATTTATAGGCAGATTCCTATTTTTGCTACACAGTGAAAAGCAAGAAGTAGAAATTCAAGGAGGGAAAAATAAATATCAGAAAATGCTTACAATTCAAAAATTATTCAAATTAAGTATAGGGCAACAGAGATGCATTTTTCTTCAATAAAAATCTTGTTTTCCTTTGGCTATGAAATGAACTATTCTGCAACTGCCACCTTTTTTTTATACTAGCAACAGTCAGAACCACCTACATTTTATGTTTCTATGGCAATAAAAGCAAATTTATGTTTGCTTTAACTAAAAAGAAGTCTCTGGCTTACAGCCAATTGTCTACATTCTATATCATACACTACAAAAGCTATTATAATTTATTCATTTATATATCCATATTTGCACTCACTTAAGTGAGCTACATCCACTGCAGGTACAATGAAAACCACATGTACTTCGTGTTCTTATATAAGATATTTATACTGCATTTATATTTGAATAAAAAGAATATGCAATCTAATCACAGGACACAATTACTTTAAAAGTATTTATGCTTTTAAATCAACCCATTTTATTACATATTTATAATTAAACCTTTTCATATTCGATAAGCGATGGCAAGCAGGTCAAAACACACCAAAGAAAATGTTATTTTTGATCTTTTTATAGTCACTAATGCCAAGGAAAATGCACATAAAATTTAAAGATGCTCAGTGCCGATAAAAAACCCAAACATATTCATGCAGTTTTAGTACCAAAAGAAAGATCTACATCCTTTCTGTGCTAAAGTACTGTTCTACAAGGCAAAGAAGTGCCTGGAAGTCCTCATGGCCCCTATTCCCAGGGAACTGGGCACACGGACACCCCACGAATGCCAGCGGGTTCCCCCCAGCCCCTGCCCACCACCACAGAGGAGCTGGCAGAACAAGGCTATCGTGAATTTCAGCAAAGATGCTTGTTTCGTAACCTACTATAAGAACTGTCATTTCCCTATAAAAGGGCAGAATAAACATGCAGCATGTTCAATTAAACATATTTAAGCAGTTACAAGCAACAAAGCAACTGGAACTCTCGGCAGTTTCTTAGCAATTCCACAAGCTCCTTGCAACCGAAGAGAAAAACAACAACGTGCTGTTTGCCGACACTAAATATTGGCCTGAAGTCAACTTTGTAAGGGGGAACCGGATGCTCACTAAGTATGGCAGGGAAAAGGAGAATCTTTAAGCCCTCGCAATCTTTAGTTACAGAATAATTATAGAATCATAGATGGTTTGGGCTGGAAGGGACCTCAAAGACCATCTAGTTCCAATCCCGCTGCCATGGCAGGGACACCTCTCACTAGACCAGGTTGCTCAAGGCCCCATCCAACCTGGCCTTGAACACCTCCACGGATGGAGCATCCACAATCCCCCTAGGCAACCACCTCCCTCAGAGTAAAGAATTTCCTTCTAATTTCCAACCTGTATCTCACCCTCTTCCAGTTTGAATTGATTACCGCTCAATGCTATCACTTCAGGCCTTTGTGAAAAGTCCCTCCCCAGCTTTCTTGTAGGCCCCCTTCAGATACTGGAAGGCTGCAATAAGGTCTCCCGAAGCCTTCTCTTCTCCAGGCTGAACAAGCCCAATTCTGTCAGCCTGTCTTTGTAGGCAAAGTGTTCCAGCCCTCTGGTCATCTTTATAGCCCTCCTCTGGACTCTTTACAACAGGTCCATGTCCTTCTTGTGCTGGGGGCTCCAGAGCTGGATGCAGTACTCCAGGTGGGGTCTCATGAGAGTGGAGTAGAGGGGCAGAATCACCTCCCTCAACTGGCTGGCCACACTTCTTTTGACACAGCCCAGGATAATTCTAAATGTAACTCACAATATTGGAGAAAAAAAAAAAAATTTCTTCATTCATATATCATCGTGGGTGTATTGAGAGATAACTTTGACTAGACAACATTTTCCATTTGACTTTTGATAAATATTCAAATATCCATAGACATTGAACTATACTGGTTTTGAAAACATTTCTATTTCTGTTGAATAAGAAATAATGTTCAAGTATGTGCAGACTCAGAAAAAAAAGTTAAAAACCACCACTATCCATAAATGTAGTATTTACCTCTGAATGTTCACAGAAAAAAACCCAAACAAACGTACCCAAGTTGACCACTACTAGAATAGCTGAGTGATCCTTTCCCCACAGAAAAAAAAAATATTTAACAGAATAGTGGTTTCCTGGTGGGGAAAAAGTGCTAAAAAAAATGACAAACGGCCTTTGGTGAACAAATTGTTGTTGTTGGGTTGGGTTTTTTTCCTTTGTTAGGGTGAGGTGTGGGTAGTGGTTTGGGTTTTTTAGCAGAAGGGAAACCTGAAAACAGGAGTGGAGAGGAACCAGTCTTTTAGTCTGATTCTTTTAAAATTTTCTTATTTTGTTAATTGCACTATTCAAGGCTTTATTTGTAAGGTACTTCTAGAATATGACTGAAATACTGTTTAATATTTGCAAAAGCCACAGTTTCCAAAGAGTTTACACTAAAAATTTCAAGTTTGCAACACATTTGTTACAGCTTCACACAGAAAAATTCCAAAGCACTTTAACACTTCCAAAACAAAATATGTCTAAGGAAACTCTAGTTTCCCCACACACAAGTGACAAGCAGAAAGAAAGTCTAAATTAATTAGGTAAATTATTCATTGTGAATTATTCATGCAGCATTAGTTATCTCACACAAACACATGCTTGAACCATATAAACCCCCTCTCATCTACATAGACATTTTCCAGGAGACCAGTAATATTTTAGAATACAAAATGGTATAATAAGCTTCCTAGAAACTACTTCACTTAAAGAAACACCACATGAAAAGCGTAAGTTAACAGACACATACATTCAGACAATAAAAGGAAAAGGTGGTGCTCACCCTTCCTATTCTGGAGTGAAATAACACAAGGAGGAAGCTCTTTCCTTAGGATTTGGCTCTATAGCAAGACTAGCACACCACTAACCAGTTACTGAACATCACTATGGCTTAGCAGATACCACTAAAAAAAACAGCCAAAAAGGAAAGCAGAATTCTAACTTTTTTTCTGAACAAGAATTATGAATGAAACAGAAGTCTGAACTGGTTCATCACTTGTAAAACTGACAGTCAAACAGAATTAACGTAAAGAAAGAAACTGTTTTGGATCTCCTGGATAAAAGGACTAGATCTAAATACATATTCTAGCCAAACAGCCAACATAAAAGTACTACACCATTTTTCCCAACAAGTTACTTTCTTAGCACAGGGAAAGCTCAAGAATATTTTGGTAAGAAAGCATTCAAAATGTACAGTTTAGGAGTCGCAGCAGCAACACGCTCAGCACAAAACATTAAAGTATTCTTTCCTTTTTCTTCTTTTTCCAAATCCATCATCAGTCAAACAATCACAATCCACACACGGCAGCAGGCCAATTGTGATAAGACTTCACATTGGTTGACAAGACTTGCTGAGATGCTCAGTGCACGAATACTGTGGATTAACTATCAGGAGGCATGCAAGGATAGCAGCTTATTCTGAACCAAAGTTCAGAATGTCTTGAGAACATCTCATGTGTCTTGAGAACGGAAGAGAGAAAAGAAATTCTATTGCTGTTATTTTAAAAGGCAAGAGAAAAAGATCATCATTGGAAAAAAATCAGGCAGGAAATACCTTGGTGAAGGTCTCCAGAAAAAATAAAGCGTGACTAGATCGGAGGAGCAGAGTATGGCCTTATGTAAAAGAAATAAGGTAAACACTGTTTAAAACCCTTCTTTCTCCCTAATGATTCTGTCCTATTAACAAAGTACTTCAATTTAAATAGGCTGTATAAACAGTGTATTCACCTGACCACAGAGTCATAGAAAAACTACTGCTCTTGAAGGGCATCTGATGTGTAGACCAAGTTCTGCCCTTGTGCAAAGCCTGTCATCTAGGAGGCAGCTGAGAAGGAGTCACCGCCGCACTGATGTGGTTCTTACAACACTGCAAAGCAATATTAATTTTTAAAAAAACAAGTTTTAATGATAACACTGAAAAGCCTAAAATGGGACCAATAGGTATAGTTTGCTCAGCTACTTGTCTGTGGCATTTACATATAAATATTTTTACTAAAAATCTTAAATCCATTTTAGAGTTTCCACTCATCTTCACAAGATCCTAGAGCAAAGAAGCTGCAAGAGTATCTCCAACTTATGCTACAGAACCTGCTCTAAGAGCTAAAGAGTGAATCATATTACTAAGCTTAGCAACGTGTTATTCCTCAGTAGGCTAAAAAAATTTTCCCCCTATCCCCATTAACATTTTCACACAACACTGTGTATTTTGTCTGAATCCCTACTGCATGTAAACAGCCAGCTCAAGTGGGAGCTGTGTGCTGTGCTTGTGTTTTCCGTGCAGATGTTGGATCCAGCAGGGAAAAGATGAAGAACTAGGCCTTGTAAAAATTTTAATTAGCTGAGCTCTTGAATGCCATTAGCAGCTCTAGAGGTATCATAATTTTATTACTTCTTAAGAATGATATAAATAAATACAAAAAGTAGATCCACAATTTCAGATAAGAAGCAAGTACGTCAGTGTAACCACGTTAGAAAACTCCGCAGCAGTATACGCTCTTTTTGGCCTTTGAAGACAGCGTGTGCCAACCTCTTGTATAAGAGTACACAGGAAATTTTAAATTTTATTTCCCATTTCTAACACAACTGTGCTACTGCACTCCAGGCACCCCATCTCCAACCACACCTGCTCTCCAGCACATTGACCCCAAGGCTTAGAGTCCTGGTTTGGTCCACTCAGACCAAAGAGGCAGTAGCAACAAATCCTCACACTTTGGAAGAGGTTATTACACTGCCATCGCTGGCAAGCTGGCCCGCTACCAGATGTCTCAAGCCACCAGCTAAACATTGCAGCTTTCCTTTAAGCAGATGTATTCTTGCCCCTTCGTTCCTATCCCAGCATCAACATCCTACAACCACCTTCTACCAACACAGGCTTTTCTCTCTCTCAGACCCACCTCACTTCCTCGGGCTCCCTTCCCAATGGCAACAAAGTGTGTGTTACAGGGAGTATACAGGTGTCTCCTACCAGTTACTTTCTCTCCCATTTCTGTACTGAGTAAGGAACGAGTCATATTGTCACCCCTTTCTCCTATTTCTAGTCTTTCCAGCTTGCTGTACTCCTTTACTATTACTCACATCATGCACACCCATTTTTCTTTTTGTTGACCAAGAATATTCCCCACAAGTCCTTCAAGTTCACTTCTGCCAGGGATCTTTAGTCCAGATTTCCTAAAATCTCACCACATGACACATTATTTTGGGGTTTTTCCTCTGGACTAACTGGGAAGGAACTGTTGTAAATGTATGCAGTTACAAATGCTGTTCAAAGTTTATGCTGTTATACAGCAGACTTCTAATGACAGGCCAAGTTACGCAGCTAAGCACTACTGTAAGAAAACCCAGGAAATTTGCCTAGCTTACCTCTTTCTAGAAGTGAGCTGAGCTCCTAGAAGTGATGGAAATTGAGGCCAGAAGCCAGCAGCTTCTAGAAATGCATCTAGTACAAGTTAGTTGAACTAGCTTGTTTAAATACAAAAAAGCAAGTAGCTTTTGTGTCGAAGGAAAAACAGCCTTTTCTATACATTTCAAGTCCTGTAACTATCCCTAACAGATAATAAATGTGAAACAGAGAGAATGGTAACACCTGAACAATCAGCCTAAAATGCCTGGTTTTGGTTGTTCATCTCAATAAAGAAAAATAAACTATTCTTGTAAAATTTGCAGGGGTGTGGGATGTAGGGACTTGTTTGGTTTTGAAGCCCAAGTTACAAATTCCTATTCCCCTGGACACAACGGATACCAAACATGCTGTCCTTACTCACAGCCTCTCCTTCAGCCGGTTTTCACTTTAGATGAACCACACCCTCTCATGAAAGGATGTCAATCACTGTTCTTATTCTTCCAGTGTTTTTTTTTCCCCACTGTGAAACATGTTTTCACAAAACAGATACCTGTTCCTAAAGAAAGCATAGAGAGCAGCTCAATGTTCAGCGATGCACTACTATTGGAGTAGAATCCAGTGCTGTTTCCAGACATGTAGTCCCACAAGCAACCTCAGATGAAGAGCAGCAGTTAATACTACCTGAACATCAGCAAATTCAGCTTCAATCTGTGAATAACGTAACTCACTTCAAAAAAATATCTTTATGCCCAAACTTATTTTTGAACTGATAAGAGATGAAATCTTTTTCATTTTATTTTCCAGACTTGTAGCTTGAATCTTCTGTAGGCTTCAGCTGTGAACTAATATAAAGCTAATAACACTGACACTGGAAAGCTGATTGTACTTCCAGAAACTTCATGGTGAATCTGAATTGGGGAAGAGAAACAAAACCCAACCAAATGCTCCTGCCTTGCAGTGCTTCCCTATACGTACATGAAGTTTTACAGAATTTTGCTTTTTCCTGCCCTTTAGGACCACCGTACACAAAATCTGTCTCGACTTCAGGCAAAAAAGAGTTTATTACAAAACATACATCTGAAGCAGTCTACCCGAAAGAATCTGATCTTCAGACAGACAATTAACCACCATTTCCAGATCAACATTCACTTTATGTCAGCATTCGTTCTGGTCATGAGCCACTGGAGGAAGGCAGACTTGAAACGCCCTGCCAGGTAAACATGCTGACCCCAGGATTCCTCAGGTATACAGACACTCCCAAACTCACGGTTATGCACACAAACTGGAGGTCTACACAGCTCTAAGATACCAGAAACAAACCCTTATTTTTAAAATATAGCAGGCATATTTCTATACACAGCAGAAAAGCAATAATGTTCTTTATACACTATATTTCTCAAAGGTCATATTTACGAGAATAAACCAGCCTTTTAAAACACTTTAAGGTTAAAAGAAGAACCAAAGATCTTCTTATCTCTCTTTATCAATTGTTTAATACAGTAATTCACACTTTCAGTATTCCTTGCCAAGTTTTGTAGAAGGCTTTTTCCTGTTATCTGATCATACACTGAATTGAGTTAGTACACTTTCTCAAGATCAAATGTCTCCATGTTTTATTTGCCCGCATTGCATGAATTTTAAATTATGCAGGAGTGCTTTTTTATGGGTTCAACTCTAAACAAATTCCCATGGAGACATACACAGGAAGAAATTTTGTTCTTAAGGTAATAGACAAAGAAAGAATACATGTTAAATTGTTAAAATACAAGAATGAAACAGAGACATTCCTTTCAAGTACCTCTTGCATTGGCCATGCTTCCCACAAAACTCAAAGGCAAAACCCACTTGGAACTGACCCTGGCATTTGGTATTGCCACAAGCAGGTATTTCATGCTGACATGACTACCAAACATATTTGATTTGGTGTTTTCTTCTGCGAATCCTTAGCCCAACTTCTTTGTTTCCTTTTGCCCCAAAGATCTCCATCTAATATTGTGGTTACAGGTAGCAACAGTCACTTAATATCACAAAAGAGGAATTAATTTCAAATAAGGATTTGAGTACCTGGAAGTAGAATGATTCAGAGCTCTGCACAGTCCTACCAGAGCATCACAGTGTTAGTAAGTTTCATAAAACAAGATTCCTGTTGATGTCCAATAATAATCAGCCTGTCTATACCTTTCTCAACACCAGTCATGTTGGATAATGACCTAGGATAAAAAGGACTCCCAGAAGTAAGGGGAGAATTATGGTTAAGAAAGGAAACGCTGCAAGCTTCCCATATCACCCGAGAAAGTTGCATGCCAAATGGTTCCAGGCAAAGCCGTAGCCAGGAATAGTAACAAGTTAAAATATCACTTAAGAAGAAAAGGTACAAGAAATAGAAAATATACCGGAACCAGGAAGGATGGAGGATCCAGATCTCTTGCCTGATAATATCCTATTTTAACTGACAATTAACTGGGTAAAGTTACGGAGTTAAAAGCTGATGGTAATGAGGTGATTTTACCCTTTACATCATAACACATTTATCTCCAACAGGGCAATACAAAACCTTAAAAAGGAGACTGACTCACTGGTCCAATAGGAAATTCAACAAAGAAGTGAGTCAAACCTATGGGAGTGAAAGAGTGGCATGGATACATTTTTCTGGGTCTCACAAAGGAAAAAAAAAAAGCACTAGGCTATTACAAAGAATGTATTAAAAATAAAGAAAACAAGAAAATGTCTGATCTGGAAGCAGTGCCCATTACATAACATTCTGGTACAGACACAGAATGGTAAGTTAAATAATATTAGAGTGTAATGATCAATTTTCTAAATCACTCAGTGCATTTCACAGAAGCAGCATGGTTCTATGCACCACTAAGCTCCAGAAGTTTTACATGACCAGAATTACTAAGCACGACATGTGCAAAAAAAGATACCTTCATGATCAGAAGTTGAGACATATACATGCATAACAACTGATAATAAAATCCACAGGCATAGCAGATGAGGTCAAGAGTCTCAGCCCTAATTCACAAGTTAGAGAAATGTGGGATAGATAGAGCTAGGGGACATTACACTGCTCTCCTAGTGTAATTATGACCCACAGTTACACATCCTCCATCTACACAAAAATAAATGTCTAGCCTTAATGCAAATGATGTTCATTCTGTCAGGATGCTAAGCTAGTACTGTCCTCATCACTACTGATTTCACATGAAGTACCATGCATCCCGGCACATCACAGCTCAGACTTGCTACAAGAGGGGCGTGAGGAAAAGCCATGCAGTTTGCAGATGCCTTCACCCAGAACAACAGCACAAATTGATACTTTATCTGTGATTTGCTTTGAACGCTGGAGTGTTGTCAAACACACAGGAAATTAATGATCTATTTTAAATGTCTCCATTGGATGCTATAATTATTTCTTTCCAGTCTGAAGTGACTACACTGGTAGCCCATAAAGCTCCTACTTTGTAAGAGTGTGCTACATGGCTTTATTGTTATGCACAAAACCATCACATTAAATTCATTCCAAAGTGCTTGCTCTAGAATTACCATTACAAACCCCACTAATTCACTTAGAAGCACAAGCTACTTCTTCTGTACCTGTGTATTAAGCCTCGGTGCCAGTGCTTACCTGCATTGCTATGACTTTATTGCCTGTTTTTAACTAATGTGCAGTACAGAACCTCTATCTTAACTGTACTAAAAACTACAATTCAGCATCAGTGGAAGTCAGACATGTTTTGCTAGGAAGAGTCATCCCAGAAAGCTTTCTCAGCAATGTCTTTGATCCTTCCCTTGCTTGCAAACCCCTTCTGACCATTCTCTCCCTTCTCCTCTCCCCTAAGGCTTCAGAGCCTGAGCCAAGCACTGGGGTATCTGCGAGACCCACAGCATATTTGAAGGGGAAGAACACTTCGCACTTGCAACTGCTGTTTCCAAAACTCCTGGGGAGCTCTCTTCTTTCCAACACCTTCCTCAACAGTCCTTCTACCCTTGATCTTCCTATTGTCGGCTCCTTTTTGCACTACAGCAAATCTGAGTGCAAAGAGAGGGATGACCTTAACAGATGATGATGAGCTGGACTTGACCAAGATTCAACCTGTCTTGTAATGCTACTGCAGAATGCAGTGCCCTCGTCTTTGCTTCCCACAGTGCAATGTTAGAACACCAAAAGTCACAGTAGGAATACAGAAAAGAGCAGGCAGAAGCAGTATTCAGGACTGCCAGCAAAAATGTCATTTATATAACCAGTCACGGGGAAAGTGTTTGTCAAAAAGATACATCCTTTTCCAGATACTAATCTGAAAATACTAAAATATAAGCTGCTAAGCAGTATCAGCAGCAGTGATTTGGATGAATGTATTGGAAAGGATAAAGAAATGTGAATAATTTGCTTAACAGGTATCCCACATTGGTACAAAAGATTTCTGAAACGGAAGTTTGTTACTGAAGGCATTTTTATTATTTTCAAGACAAAGGCTGCTTGATGACCATGTGGAAAATGCAATGAACTTCCTTGGTTTTATGACAGACATTAAAACTAAACTTTCTTAAGAAAATTGCTTAAACAACACAGATGAAGTTCCCCTGTGATTCATTATTTCCGTGACAAGAATAGTTGATGAAACAGTTACAAAAGGCATCACAGTTTTTAGTGTGGGCCTGGAGAATATGTTACGGTTACATTCTGTTACTCCCTTGCAGAGAAGGAGTCAAACACAGGCGTATTTTCACTTAGAAAATGATGCCCTAACAAACTGGCAAAGATACTTGTGTATCAATTAATAAAAAAGAACACATGTTCTTTTTTCAAGAAAGGAAAAGACAGGAAAGGAAAAAGCACTTTTAGCTGAAAGTGAGCCAGACAATTTTCAATCTACAAAGTTGTCTTTCCTTTAATGCTACACACATACACTGTCAGTTTAGGGTCATTAAAGCTTTTTGTAAAACTGGAGTACGTCCACAATGTCTGACAGGAATTATTACCATCATTTGTCATTGCTATTAACCAGTGTTTTAAAATATTGTGTGCCACAAATAGGAGAAATGAATGCAAAACCCACTACAGCAGTAACAAACAAAAAACCCCAACCAAAATGCACATAGTAAAATGAAATGCAAAGTCCTTGCAGAAGCAAACATTTAAGTTGCCAATACCTGAACGCCTCACAACAAAACCTTGGAAAGTAACCTGTCCTTGCACTATGCAGGCCAAATTCCATACTGAAGATCCAGACAGCTCCTCAAGAAATGGAATTTTAACGCCAGTTGTAAATAACACCCGGAAGTCACAGAAAGGTAACAAAAATACTGTATGTCTGACACAAAACATACTTTTTTATAACAGTGAAGACTTTGGGTTAAATGGGATGAAGTGCAATTACAACCAAGTTATAACCAAAACCAAGACTGACCATAACTATCTAAGTGCCTATTTGCTAAGCATTTATAACAAGCAGGACAGCACATACTTATAACTACCCTCATTTTTTTAAATGCCCTGCAGTGATAACTCTGAAGCTGTGGATTATCTGAGAGGAAAATACTGATTCTCTGAAATCAAGCTTTCTCCTGGGATTGCGCTTGATTTAACTGAACTCCAAGAACACAACCGGTTTTTGGGGGAGTTGTGTGGGGGAAACCAAGAGACCTGCACATCCCAGAAAGCCAACAACCTTGTAGATAATGTGCCAGCCCAAGTCACAAATATATAAAGGACTGATTTAACAGCTAAGCTGGAGTCAATCCTACTACAGAACAACTGAGCTGGAGTCAATCCTACTGCAGCCTTACGACACCACATTTAGTTCACAGCAGCATGAGCAAGGATTTGAGAGAGAGAAACAGGGTCATACCCTACAGCCCAGTGACTGAAAATAAAGGACTGGCTAGGTCAAGCACTTGCTCCTTTTATTTCTACAAAGCATGAAAACTGTAACACTGGACACTAAGTGGCTTTCCACAGAACTGAACAGCCCAATCCCTAACTAGGATCAAGAGCCTTGGCACAAGACCCAAACCCAAGCTGTTCTACAAATATCCACTTCAGCTTTTCGTCGAATCAGCTTCAATGGACTTCATTTCTCACACCCTCGCCCCCAGAAGAACTGGAAAAAGGTATCCAAAGCCTCAGAAACACAACAGGGATAAAAAAAAAGATGTGCTTCACATCAGCGATGAATATTTTGAAAATCCCTTCACTAGTATGTGTCAAATAACTTTTTCCAGATAATTATCTGTTGTAAGGCTCAAAGCCAAACAATGAGGCAATGAGATTAGGTATAAGAAGATGCTGAATCTTAACTTACACAGACGTAAAATAACTTGCATTTTTCTTTCCGTGAGAGCTGAGAAGTTTCAATATTTTCCTATCAGTGTTTAAGGAATCAAGAATTAAGATGAGTATTATTTAAGAGCCTTACTTGAGATTCCCAGGTTTATAATTTCAGCACAAAGCAAAGGAAAAATATGTAGACACAAAGTCAATGGAATGGTAATCTTGCCTTATACGTACACACATAAGTATATACATAAAGTTTTGAGCAATTATGGCATAAGAATATAAAAAAGTAAAAAAAGATTTAGATGCCTTACTCTTGTCAGAGAAGACTAAAAGGACTTTCAGAAACTGGCTTTACTGAAAAAGAATCTCTGTATCACATGCTTGGTTTTGAAACTCTTTCCAAAGGCTGTTTGTCTAGAATATGGTCAGCCAGGACACAGATTCTGGATAATTCAGGCATGTAAAACGTCATCTGACCTCCCTAGTGTCCGTTTGGCCTTTTCCATTGATGAAAGAAAACAAAGTTTATTTTATTTATTTCCAGTCTTCAAGATGAGCATTCTTAAACTGAGTAATTTGAGTGCAATTCTCACGTAAGTGTAGGTGGTATAAACTTAGAACCTTACACAACTTCCACTTTTTCCTCACTTACAATATCAGAACATAATTTAAAACTGTAGGATCATAGAAACATCTGTTCATTTTTGAAGCTACCAGTATATGAAATATTTCAAACACTAGCAAAAGAGACAAGATAAAGCAAAACACCAAGTCCCCACAAGCTATGACTTCAACAACATTTCTTCTGATTTTTATCTCACTGATAGGCAGAGAGGCCAATAGGCATTCAGCATACCTGCTCCAACTTCTTTTTCTTCTTCTTCAATGTTGTTTTTGATACTGTCATACTCCTCATCAATTGCCTGGTTGCCACGCATTTGAGACAGAATTCTCCGTGCTCTCTGAGTCTGGCCTTTCTGAATGAGCCAGCGGGGACTTTCAGGAAGAAACAGGAATCCAAGAAACTGTATAACTGCTGGAACAGCTGACAGGCCCAGCATATATCTGAAAATAAGCAAATAAATAAATATCAAATATACGCCTATATAAATGTGCCATGAGAAGACTCAGTTATAGCTACTTAAGATGTAATTTACAGATCAAACATTCATGCCCTCATATTCTTTATCACCAGAAGTTAAACAAGCAAGAATCGTATTTTCCAAGTATTTCAGAAAACAGGACCCTTGCTTTCCATTCCAGTAAAACTCAAGGACACGTTGACTGCTCTGCCACGCCTGACCCTACAGCCACTAGTCCTGAGGACACTAAGTCAGACTAAATAAAAACCCTGAAACATTACATAGTTGGGAAACTGATAATCCCTTTGGTGAAGATAAAAGAAAGAACAGAAAGAGAAAACGAAGGCACAGAGAACAAATGGGTACTGCTGATGGCAAAAATGAGACTGAAATCCCACTAATTGTTTTACAGACACATAAAAAACCAACAAACAAAACCAGTCAATGAAAAAATGCTTAATCATAGAATCATTAAGGTTGGAAAAGACCTCTAAGATCATCAAGTACAATTGTCAACCCAACACTACCATAACCACTAGACGATGTCCTGAAGTGCCACGTCTACTTGTTCGATGAACACCTCCAGGGATGGTAACTCCACCACTTCCCTGGGCAGTAATACATATACACAGATACATGTGACCAAGGAATACAGCTCTTGTGTAAGGAGATGTTGGTTTTACTTTTGAAAAATTCTGACTATGAGCAGAAACACTGAAAAAAGTTTATTTCAGTAGTAAGGCAATTTACACCACATCTCTTGGAGAATCTGCTCTTAAATCTTCAGCCAGCTGCAAAGTTGGGTTTCAAATCAAAACTTTTTTAGGTGCTCTGGGGGTTTACCATATACAGCATTACAGCTAGTTCTCTGCTCAACAGAGAATTACCACTGGCTTCTGGGGATCCGTGCTGACACCTGTGACAACACCCACAGATACTCTGATTTGCTCCAGCTAAAGTGGTGGAGGGGAAGATGACAAGCATACCACAAACTTCCATGAGTGGTTCTGGTCTATACACTTCACATTTTTTTATTCCTTCAGAAATACACTAAGAAGCATAACAAGAACTTGTTCTGCTTTAAATTTGACCTTTTCCCATTTGTGCTTCATTGAGCTTTCTTTTCACTTTCATTAAAAGACTAAACGTTGCTGGTGTCACCTGTATATTATTGCAGCTATCACAGGTTTCACATCAGTGGTTATAAACTTTAAAACACCTCCAGAAACTAGTCCTCAGTCTGAATACTGAGGTAGTCTGTACTCATAAACAGCTTCACACCTTGACATCAGTCAGGAAATTAAGGAGATTTGCTAATCTCTCCTCTGGCTCCTCTCTTCATACCCCAGGACACATGCTTTCTCACGGCAGTCTCTCACCTGGGTGTTTTTATAAAGCATACTATGAAATGAGATTGCTAATAGAGCAGGAAAGGGAGCACAACCATTAATGGAAACCTTGTTTCAGGACAATGAACCAAACGTATTTGTTCAATCAAAATGCATTTGGAATGAAAATGGAAAACAACTTTCTTAGAGGTATTTGTAGATTTAACAAAGAAAAACATGAGCAATACAACAGGGCAGCAAACCAGAGAATGGGGAAAAGAATACCCAAAGGTCATGCAAAGAGTAAGGCCATTCCAGGACAATGTGCATGCAGGCCAGTCTTCTCATCCCCAAGCTGGGCCCTCACGTTCTTCCTAAAACCAGCAAAAATTTCTAAAGGTCACACAAGTAAATCTTGCTCTAGAAAGAAATTGGTGAGCACGTCTCTTGTTTTCTAACACTTTAAGAATGGTACAGCCTATCATTAGTTAAAAAAAAAAAGGGCAAACCAAAAAAAATAGAATTCAAAGCACAAAGCTTGTGGAAGGATTACTAGTTGCGTCTTCAGCTAACATCTCTAACCAGTGTCATTAATTCACTAATACTCTCACTTCTCATTCATTAATGTCCTCGTTTCTTCCTGTGCTCTTCCCTCTCCACAAACATTTTGTGGCTGTATACATAATCACCTTGACACATATACCCCTGAAGCTCACCAATTTCTATACTCAATATCTGTATTAGAGTGGTATGTAGAAAGCCTTTTCCATTTCAAATGAAAACTAAAATAAAACCGTAGAGTTAAAAACACAATTGCTGTAGTCTGTTAAAGTGCAAGCAAAAGGATCTTCCAATGCATCTGAACAAACAGATTTAGTCCTTTACACTCGTATTACCTAATTTCTGCTCCTCCAAAGCCCTTCAGTCCCTTAAACGCAGCAGAGCCTCCAGAACAAAGCAGTTGGGTAGCTGCAATCATTTTAGGAAGCAAAATCAATTGAGGCTCCTGAAAGCTTGATCCAGCCTGTTAAAGTTACCAGTTGGACTCTATTGGATTGTTTATCACAGGTAAAATAAAAACCAGAAATGTACAGAAAGTGCTCGCTGACCAAAGTTCGTTTCCAATCAACACACTTCTGGTCAAAGTTGTGTACAAGGAGCAGGCCAGAAGGAAAAATGTTCAGGTAAGAGTGTACATCCATTGGAAGTTCAAGACTTGCTGCAATTTTCAGATGAAGCAATTTTGATACAACCAATTTAGAGTAAAAGCAGGCAATTTTAGACATTTCATGCAGTGAGCCAGCTTTCAGAAATCTAATATAGTTCTTTCCTATACAGAGTACAAGACTTTGTATTTGAAGCCAGATGTCTAGCAGACCCGAAAAAATCCAGCATGAAATTTAATAAGTCTGCCTTAAAATTTCTCCTTTTCAGACATACTGCTGCAATAGTATTAAGATGGCATTAGCAGGGTTTATAAAGCTAACCTGACATAAGAGTCAGGTTAAATATTTGTTTGCTTTGGTTTATTTTTAATTTAATATCCAATATTTCCAAGAACAAGCAGAGCCAAGAAAAAGTAAACTTCCTTATTGTTTTTTGTAGCACTCCAACACTTAGCCATTCAGTCACTAAGAGCTACAATAATTGCTGTAATTTTCCTTCTTGTATTTCATGACTCAGGAGTGAACATCAGTGATTTCTCCCCATGAGACTGCTGGCCACTCTTTCCAGGTGACAGACCATCTGTATTCTCCCCGGTTGCAGTAAACTAGCTCAGGACAGACAAATACACAAATCCCAATTAACAGCTCAAGCATCTCAGTTGAGAATCCTTGGATACCTCATCACTAGCACAGCCTCAGTTTCTGCCCAATGCATCATCAACAGTTCCACCTCACTTCTCTCCACTCAATCCAGTAGAGCAATACTTGGTGTTTACATAAACCATCACATGGTCTTGGCAAAAGTCACCCAGCATGAGCCAGAAGGTTGCAAGAACCAACTACTCAACACATTGTACTGTATCTGGGAGACTGGGACCATCAGCTCACCAACTTGATAGAAAGCTACAAACCAGGAACAGCAATGGATCACCAACGTGGTCGTGCATCTGGAGTATATGACATAAAAAAAGGCTGGGAGAACTGGGTTTGTGCTGCCTAGAAAAGAGACGATCAAGAGGAGATCTAATTGCATCTTTCACAGCTTAAAAGGAGCTCATAGAGAAGATTGAGATAGACTCTTCTCAGACACTATGAAAGGACAAGAGCCAACAGTCACAAGCTGCAACAAGGAAAGCTCAGATCAAACATGAGGGAAAACAATTCTTCCCACTAAGACTAAGCATCTGAACAAGTTGCCTTGAGAAACTGAATTGTCCATAGTTGGAGATTTTCAAAAGTCAGCATCTCACGCAGCTCTAATCAAACACCCAATCCCCTAGTTTTACTCAATCCACGGGTTCTAGATTTTACTTTTATTGGTTTTCAGTTCAGATAGGTTAAAAGGCCTGAATTATATCAGAGTAGTTTATATTTTTTGTTCCAAACAGAAGAAATAAGTTATACTGATGTAGAAATTCTCAGAACCATTGTACAGCATTTCAGTGGGTGAGGGCCTCATTCCTACTTAAGGAACGGGAATTTGATAGTGGCATATCAAAACTTGAGTGTTTTACAAAAAGATAATCATTTGACAATGGTAATTTACCAAAAAAAAAAAAATCTTTACAAAAAGATAATAATTTGACAATGATTATTGCCTTCCACCTAGTCTTCCACTTCGGCTAAATATATTTACAAAGTAACATATCAAAAGATGGTAACATACTAGAATGATATTTTTCTTTAAATAATCACTTACATGCAAAGGTACTTGTCAATCCCATGTCACTGCTTGATTTGGAAACTGATACATCCTATTCCACAATGCTAGCTCTTTGACTGATCTTTGCCAAAGAAGCCTAGAAGTCTGCTTTTGAGCTGCAAAACTTCAAGCTAAGGAATATCTTAGTTTACCTGAACAATTAAACAAAAAACACAGCTCCAGTAAGATCAATACTTCTTCCAATACATTTGTAATCCCTGTGTTTCAGTAAATACTAACACATCCTTACCTCCTGTGTGACAGCACACTAACTGGAAAAAAATTCAGATTTATATCCACAAAAGCTTCCCGCAGGTGAATCTGTAACCATTGAGGTAAACTGAACTTGAAAAAACTGCCTAAACAGGAAGCGTACAATGCCTCTAACATTAACAGTGACTCAGAGCTTCATCTCTAAGTAAGTATCTTTACTTGTCCATTCCTCCCACCCAGCTCCATGCATAGGGAATCATTACATTAGCAAATCATTTAGGCTGAAAGATAACTTAAAATAATAAAGCAATTACTGAATAATTGGCATCGGGGATCAAATACTTCAGTTTGTGTGTTACTTAGACATGCATTACTGTATGCCATTAATTCTTCTCAAAATTGAGCATATTTCTTTAACTGCAGAAAGGGATTAGCAATCCTAGAAAACTAAATTTTTCTTTCAGTGAAGGCTGTTTCTCAGTTCTCTGTAAGTGGACATACAGTCTGCCAGAGAATATCACTGCACTATGGTGAAAAGGTCATCAAAAGCTTCATGGAAAAATGCAAAATGCTATTTTCATTTGAGATAAAGTAACCAATGCATTTTAAGAAAGAACAGAGCAAAGCTAAAACTTTAAATTAAAATTAAACAAAATCATCATAAAGTGACTTTTTTCTGAGGATAAAATTGTGACATTTTTACAAAAGAGGCAAAGGAAACAATCACATGGACAAAAAGTTAAAACCTCAAACTTCTTGAATCTTCAGGCATACTCAGATTAAATAATAGATTCATTAAGAAGCCATTAACTTTTTGGTTCAATGCATGTTTCTCTACACACTATAAAAAGATCAGCTTCCAAGTTCTTCTACGTAGAGAGTCCAAATTTAATTGCTCCTACCTTAAACCTCAAACGTCAGTGCACCTAGTAATCCCTATTCAGCTCCATTAAGAGCCAGAGAACACAATATTTACGTTGCAAGGTTTTGGGGGTGGGGGGAGGATCCTTCAAGTAGGACTTTCAAACAGCAAAATGATTCCAGGCCATAGCAGAGGAAATCGAAGGAACTACAACAAAATGTGACCCTTTCCCAAGAGTGTTTCAAAAGAAAAGCACACATAATTAAGCAAAAGTTTCCTGACTCTGGAATGTATAGTTTATGTTATTCCTCCTACACATTTCTATTAATTATTTTTTCAAGTCAGCATTGCAAGTAAAATACTAAGCCACTGAAATTTCTCATCTAAGATGACACACCACTATGAAGATGGTAGGTATAAGGCTGCAGTCCAGAAACACTTGGTGATGTCTACAGGAAGAACATAATAACCAGAAAGTGGACTAAAAGAGATTCATATTATTCTATAATCTAAACTTTTAACTATAAAGTTATGCTACAATATCCTTCAATTCTGATTGGATTACTACTGCTCAGGTTAAGAAAATTTTAAATACATCTCTATTTTGCGCATACAGCATCATACTTTCTGGAAATCAGCATGCAATTATTCTAAATGCAAAAGGCAGCCTACTTTCATAAACATCATGACAATCATTCAAGCTTGCTGATGCATATTTATTGCTCATCCATTTTAAAAGTTAGGTAAAGCAAAAAACCCTAAGCACCCTGTGAATATTAAGCCTCAGCAAAAGCAGTATGGATATCATTTAGCAAGAGTTAATTACTGAAGTTTTCTTTCAGTATACAGTTCTACCACTCTGTATGTAAACTCCATTTTTACCAACAAGATGTCAGCCAAACCACGACCATGTCAGCTTTGCTTTTAGCAAGAAAGACTCACAAACCTCCATCCATCCTTTGCGAGGTAGCTGAAGACTCCATCGACGACACTTGCAAAAAACTGCCCTCCAGTGATGAAAAGAGTGTTAATGGTGACTAATCTGCCTCGTAAGTGTGGTGGAGCAACTTCTGCGATGTACACTGGCACAGTCATAGATGCTACACCTACAAAGAATAAATTCAATTACAGTTATAAAATCGAAAGAGATACTACATCCCTTGTTCATCATAAAATACCATACCATTTAAATGAGACAAGCTGGAATAATTTCATTTCCAGTTTTCCAAAAGATGAAAAGAAAGAAAATACATCTAATGGACTCTAGAAGCATACCCAGGGCAAACGGGCACACGCACTGGTTGCTAGTGGCTATACCGCAAGTCCAAAGTCTGATGCAACGATACAAGGAATAACTCACTTCAATTCACATTGCAGGTATACTAGGTCAAATAAAAAGCATAAATGTATTTATAGTTTTGAAACAAAGAGATGCTACGATCCAAGTAAGTACACAAGTCAAAGTGGGTAACTGAAGATGCAAAGTGTTCACAGCTCTTTAGCACCAAGAAAAAGCACGGCCAAGCATTACACATTCATAATAATGAGAATAATAATTTCATTATTGTTACATAGAGTGGTTTCTTGACTTTTTTGATTGTTTCTTAACTTGGTTTAAAAGTATTCCACATGCAGTGCTAAAAAATTACCACCACAAGGAAGCAAGCAGTGAAGCTTAAGCACAGCTGCCTTTTATTCTAACACTGGTAGTGCTTCCTCGGAATTCTGTGATGGCTCTAAATGAGCCATTTGTGCAAAAGACAGAAATGCCCACGTGGAACACACACGGGAGTGTGCACACACACACCAACTGTAAAAATGGGAGCTCAACAACATATAAAGAGCAGAGCTGGTGCAGTACGTGCTTTGGTGGTCCAGATCCACCAACAAAGTCACACTTTCATTTAAAGTCAATTTATATCCCCAAGAGAACCAACGGTGACAATCAATAGTAATTTATTCTCTTTTGTAGTTAAAACTGGAAGTGCATTGACAGCACACATGTACAAAACCACATTTCGGCTGAAGCCAGCTGAGATAAAACTTGAGCACAGTGAGCATGGCTGAGCAGCAGCAGAGACATCACATCTTCCAGCCTGGGGCAGCTCCACCAGGTTCACACAGAGACAGCCCCATGCCAACACGCACCAGTGCCAGACCCCCAGCAAGACATGTGGTCACCTAAAGGTGTGCACAAGGCTCCTGAAGCACAGCTACAGTTCAAGGCTTCAGTCAAGGCAGAAAGGCTCCGTCATAAAATGGCAGAGACTTCAGCCAGCGCCCCGCTGCCTGGCTGACTCACCAAACTAAGAGCACAAAATCATGTTCAGCAACAAGGTTAGCCTGACAGAACTGCTGGGAGCCTCCAAAAGCTTCAGCGAGGAATACAGATTGTTTAATAATAAAATGGCATTAGAAGATCCTTTGTTACAATAGGTAAACACTCGCAGCAGCCTCTCAGTGTGATAACCCACTTCCCAGCAGAGCCTCCCAGGACATGCCAACACCGCCTCCTCATACTGACTGAGAAACCCACACAGAATAAAAAAAAAACCACATAGAAGTGTCAGGGGGAGAGGGGAAAAAAAAAAATCATTAAAAATTTATCAGCCACTTTTCAAAGGCAACCAGAATGCATAACGGAAAAAAAGCATTCAGATAGCCCTTTGCGTGTTTGACAGAAAAGCAAATTTCCTAACGTAGTCCACCATTAGGGATATTTCTCTCACGTCCTTCACATCAGCTTTTGAACTAATTACAATTACAGCACTGGAAGCAGTGCACATATAAGGGAAAAGCCCTTATGGGAAAGTACAGCAGCACGTCCACTGTCTGCAAACAAGAGGCACAGCTCACACCGGCATGGAGGAGAAGGGCCTCCCCTTGCTGAACACCCACTTTTACAGCCAGTGCGAGTGTGCACACTCCCGTGTGTGTTCCACATGTGCATTTCTGGTTTTTGCACAAATGGTTCATGTAGAGCCACCACACAGCTGTGGCAGCCCTGGCGTGGGGAGGCCGGGCTTTCCCACTCCCCCGACGTCCCCTCTGCTGCCTCACACCTCATGCTCGTGCCCCCTCCGCAACGTGGCCATTTTCTCACCACCAGGACTGGCCTGGCAGGATGAGCAGCCCCGCAGGGCCAGGCCCAAAGCATGGTCTCACGGTCTCTTCAAGGCTCAGCAGCAAAACAAGCATTAAGTCATTTCCCTGCTACACCCTAAACAAGCTTCCGATAAGTTCCAGGTTTGGGAATTTGTGACTTTTTGCATCAGATGCTTGCTACCCCTGGAGGGTTTTTCTGAGGCCATTCATTCTTTGCTCTCCACTACTCTATTTAGACCAATCATCACCAAAAAACTCAAAGACTGGGAAAGAGAGTCTGCTTCTGAATGGCTATTTTATCATTTGGCCCATAAACACCTTCCCTGCTATTTGCAAGAGTAACATGGAAATGAGAAAAGACGACTGAACGCAGAGCAGCAGGAATGAAATGAGAGACCCATCCCTTCAACACAGAGCTGACAGATATAGAAACTGAACAGGGGGTCTTGCAATAAATGCAGGGAAGAAAAATACAGTTGTGTTTCTGCCTTTCAGGGGACACAAAGACAAAAGTGACCTTACATCTCTCTCTTTGAAGACACTGAAAGTCAGTCTCCATTAAAAGCTTTAGAAAAATAACATACAGGCTCAAGAAGGATATCTCTGAAATAGATAATTATCTAGTGAAGCCGATTTCAGAGATGAAGATGTAACATCTGTGTGTGGATTTTACTGGAAAGCAGTTAGAAAGGTGTGCACAACCAAAACCAATACACACTCTGTAAAAAAAAAAAGCTACTCCTTCCCACCCCCCCATTTAACTCATAATGAAGGCTGATCTGCAGAGAAATCTTGTTCAGAACACACCAGCCAAATCTGCTTCTCAAGCACGCAAAAAGCAGAGCCGCACCATTGATCGGACCAACTGCTATTGCCAACGTTCAGCACATGCTGTCAGCCCTGGGACACTACTAGAACCACCACTAGCCCCAGCTAACACAACACTTGCCATTTACAGGTGAAACTAAAGCCTGTTGCTGTAATGTGAGGGTAGTACGAAGGTTAAAACATGTTTGTAAAGCGTCTTGAACAAGAGGCACTGTGACAGCAGGAGGTTTACTGTTTCTGCTGCGTTCTTGCCACATGGTTAGTGACTACAGGAATTAGCAGAGCAAGGGAAAGCTTGCACACCTCAACAGCCCCGTCACAAGCTAGCCAACGATACCAGCTATTCAGCTGGCACTAACAGAATAGTTGAAATGATTTATTATCATACCTGCAATGAACAGCACGTGATTTCTTAGGAAAACCTAAGGAGTTAAGAGTTTTAGTTTAAAATCGCACAGAATTGTTTAGGCTGACAAGGACATTTGGGAGATCATCTACTCAAACCCCTATTTAAGCAGGGTCAAGCTAGAGCAGGCTGCACAGGACCATGCTCAGTTAGGTCTTGACCATCTCCACAAGCAGCTCTCCAACCAAAATGGTTCTGTGAGTCTGCAACTTCCATGTCTGCTTTCTCACCCTTAGACTTTTCCCTACGTTGCTGTCAAAACCAGCCTTTTTTACTTTGCACTCAGACATTACTTCCTCTACTGGGTTTCCCAAAACCTAGAGTTCAAAACTTCCAAACAAAAACCTCAGTTCAGAAGATAAATTTACGTTATAGTTTTCCAAACATGTACTTTGCTACTCCTGAGTCTGAAACAGTGTGGCAAGAGGTTTCAGGAAACAGGAGGAGGCAATTAAGGAAAGCCCCCCCAGTTTGTCTGGCTGACATCCAGCAAGCATTCACACATAAAAGCAAAGTTATTTCTAAAAATATCACCAAGAGTAAAAAAGGCTACTCTGAAACAGATCAAATTAAGGCAAAAAAAAAAAATCATACCACTTTAAATGTTTTAGACTCCATAATGTTATTTACATTGAAAAATTTGCTTTCAATTGCCTTAGAATGTATCAATGTTCTACAGATTTTCCTTCTCTAATTTCACGTTAAGACACACTAAAACATAGGAGAGTATGTTCTTGTGAAAAGACTTAGTCAGAAGCAAGACATTAAATGACAATCAATTACAAAAATCTCTAAAATACATAACTAGTATTCGTTATGTCGTTACTTTAATAGCTAAAGATTACAGAAATTTGAAAACAAAGAACAGCTTTCCTAGCAAAACCAAATACGGCTGCAATGGCATCTTTACTTAATCTTTCATATGAGAATGCTTTCACTTAGATGACATTTTCTAATATGGTCTCCCTGTTAAACTGCTCACACCAAATAAAAGCTGCTGCAGGCAAGTATATTTTTATCTAACTAATAAGGCTGATAATTGATGTGAGGAAAAGAAAATGAAAACAATTAAACGGAAATCTGTCAGAAAGTTTAAGCTCTACAATGTGCACCATGGCTATGAAATCCGAGGCAAGAGAGAAGGCAAGTCCAATCTTTATCCACTTGAGTAACCAAGGCATTAACCCTCTGCCCTTAAAGAATACAGTTCAGAAAAAAATACAATAGAAAGTTCCTTAAATTTAGACCACAAGATGCTTCTAATTATTATATGAGAAGCATTAGACAACACTTCTAGAATTACTTAGGAGACTAATTACTAGAGCTGCTATTATAACCTGCAGACTTACCATTGGAAAGTGGAGAAAAGACAGTGCACTGCTCAATTTCAAAACGATCAATAGAAAGCAGGTATGAAAAGGCATTTTAGGAATATATTACCATCCAGAAAGATATTTTCAGTATGAACATGTAAGCATTACCAAGAATTCATTAAGAAGTTCAGGAATTAAGTCAACAAACCTACTGACAGAACAGATGAAAAGGCCATGAAGGAGAACTCTTACGATCATTAAGAGAATAAGAAAGTATATATACTTTAAGAAATGAGATTAAGGTAGCAAAACAAAAGGACTAAAGAAGGAATCCAAGTTCCTCTTTACAAAATCATTTGGGAACAAATATTAAGAGATGGAATAATTTTAAAGAGATTTTTTTGCAAGATCAGATGGATATAAATGTATCCTGTCAAGACCAGGACTTCCACTACAGCTCCAGTTATGCATCTGGCAAACATGAGGGCAGGTGCATAATAAAGACAACAGATGAGCAACAAAAGCTGGAGACAGGATATTGAATGAGATGCACTTTTACTTCTACCATTATAAAAAAAGCTCTAAGGTAGTAGGGATGTAAGCATCAGTCATTTCACTGGACTCAACCGATAACCAGTGTGAGGAGCACCAAAAACATTGGGAAGGACTCCTGACAATTTTTCTGGTTTTGCTGTTTAGATTGCCACCCAAAAAGTTCATAAAAACAAGAGACAGGTGACAAGAATTTAGTAACTTTAAAAGAAACTCACTCAACTCAATCAGCATTTCAATGCTTAGGAATAGAAGACTAGTGGTTAACTACAAGTGCTCAGGAGGCACATCCAGGAGCTGGTGTCCTTTGCATCATGGTTCTGTCCCTCCTGTCCAGCTTGCACTGACCCTTTGCGACAGCACCATGTAAACCAGGGAATACAACCAGCTAAAATGATATCCAGCTGCCTGTTAAGGGGTTTGTACCACTCAACTCCCTTACACGGCTCACGATGAGATTAAAAGCTTGTACTGCCTCACAGGCAGGACTATGTGCAATAATTGAGACTGGCCTGACTTGCCACTGGACTCCAGACTGTCCAATTGGAAACTAAAATCAGGATGTGAAATAATCACCCAAACAAAAAAATTTTAAAAAAGGCAGAGATATCTCTGATCCTATTTCAGAGTACAGCAACTGAGCCATTAATCTCTATTAAAAATAACATTCACAGCTCATTAGAGAAGTTTGTATTGTTAGGGGTTCCAAATGAACAAGCAGAAACAGAAGTTATCAAAACGTTTCCTTTCAGGAGAATACTCATGCGAATGAGGCATTTTTCACTAGCATTAAACTGTACCAAGATACTTAACCAAGGTAATAGTCTTGGTTTTTCAGTCTTAGAATGATCTTGTAAAACTGAATTTTCATTAAAATGTTAAACTTTAATGCAACCAAAAGGAACGCTCACTTCACTAAGAAGCTGCCCACAGTGGTTTGTTCTGCTTGTAAGGATTCCAAGCACCTTTAGCAAGTGATTCTACAGACAGAGGATTTGTGGAGGCAACCTGATGAAGAAGCAAGTTTAAGGCAAAGAGAATCAGGAATTAAATATTAATAAACAGCTTAACAGAGGTTGCTATGCTATGAGAAGGTTAAAATACAAATTCAAGGTTTGGTTGTTGTTTGGGTTTTGTTTTGTTGCTTGGTTTTTTTTTTAAATTAAATAGTAAATTCCAAAGGGGACAGGGGAAAACTTGCCAAGCTACAGCTGAACACCAGGCTAATGTTTTCTTCCAGCAACCTTGCAGGAAATCTGATAAACTTCTTATATCTTGGATATTGGACATGCCATCTGAATTTAGTGCCTTGAAGCACTATTGATCCCAGAAGTACATCAGATTATACAGACAAAGAGACTTTCATCAAGTATTTTCTTTGTGTTCCCACAAATTATGCTCTACGGTTTTTACTTTACTTCTGACAAAAATGGCATTCTTGCCAACTGATAATTTTAGAACATTGCTCACATCTGAGCAGTAATATTCAAGAGGATAAGGGCAACACACCGGTTAACTTTTTGAAAGAAGCAACAAGTTCCACAATAATTGTATGTTCTTTACTGTCAATCTAAAGAATTCATTTAAGTAGTTTGTGGAGAGAAGAATGTCTATCATTAACAAAATGGGTACGTTTTAGCTGCAAAGGATATTTATTTTAAAAGACCATTAGCTTTCACAACCACGTACACAGGAGCTGCCAACAATCAGCCACTTTTATTCTAGAGAAAACTCCACAATGTATTTTAATGATATGGCTCAACCTAAACAAAAATTAAGCCTTATCACAGTATTGTCAAGTCCTTTTCTGCTGTTAGAGTTAGCATTTCAGCTTTCAGTAATGACAGTCAACCTAAGGGGATATTAGAGTGCCTCACTGAACACACTAATAGGAAATACTTGAGAGAGCAGTGCATTTGAACACTGTTCTAGTACGCTAACCACTTCCCTCAGAAGATAAAGCTAAAATCTTCACTGAAACAGCTTGTATTTGAGTGTGAACATCCCAGGAAAGCTCAAGTTCCCTCTAATATCTAGGCTGTCCACCCACTGCATGTAGCTAGTAAAGGCATCATCAGCAGTTTGCAACTGGTTACTGAAAGTTACTTCAAGAATGATTGGCAGCACATTTTCCCACTTCATTCTCTCCCCTGCATCAGATTAGCAGAAGTCCATTTCTTAGCGGTGGCACAACTGTACTCAGCTACAGCCAAGCTCTGAAATATGTAAAGGCAGTTGGACAAACCACCAGTACAAAAACCACACTGCTTTGCGAGAACCTACATCATAGCAGTGGGTAGATTCAGGCACACCTCCTCTAGAATGGGGGTCTAACATCAGCAGACTTCATTAAAGTCTTGTATTTTATTTTAAAACTAATTTATTAAATCAGAAAGAGCTGGCTCATCATAGTTAAAGAACCTGTACGGCTGAACATCTAATATACTAAATAATTGCAGACCTTTATGTCCCTATCTAGCCACTGGCCCACGCCTGAGTCATCCATATCATAATTAGTGCCAAAAACCTATGTTACTATGTAGCATCCAGCTGTGAAGTAGTCCAAGGCCCAGGACAAATCTGAAGAAAAATAAATTAAACACCTCCCTAGTTGATATCTTAATGAGCCTGGATGAATAATTCCTTCTGTTGACCACGAGCTTTTTCACTGTTGTATCAGTAAGGATCAAGAACATAAAATCCTTCTTTGCTGAAAAAAAAAAAAAACACCTCAAATTGCATCCACTACAAATAACCACAACTGCTACATTGTAAATGCAATACACACTCGTTTCAAACTCTCCCGTGATCACAAGACAGAGATGGGAACCCAGCTCACAAAAAAATTAAGATGCCAACATAAGAGCACAACTCCTGTTTAATTAAAGTGCTAAAACCTTTCTCCAAAATCTCCACAGCTGTATCTTGCAAGAAGAGCATAAGGAAACCACACATCACTGTAGAGAGACATAAATATTCAACAAATTGAGTAATCAAGAAGGGACTATTTATCAGAGTACTTATTTTCCTACACTGAAATTCTGCAAGACAAGGAATCTTTTTAATCTGGAAACTGGGTTGTTACGAAATGGGAAAAGTAAGTGGGCCATGAAACTTGAGGCAGGATAGACAAGAGTCTACCATGTAGAGGCTAGAGTGTGAAAGTTTATTAAAATAAAATTTAGTTTACTCCATTTATTAAAAGAAAACTGTTTATCAAAGACTTGAAAACGTACAGAAGTTTTGCAGGAATCTCTAACAACACATATGCAGTAAACACAAAAAATACTACCCACAGCCAGAAAACTGCAAGCATTCAGTTCCACCAAGGCAGAGGGGGATACAAAACATGCTACAATTTGTGGACACCAAAAAAAGTAGCAGAGCTGGGGGGGGAGGGGAATCACTGGGAAAATCATCGAACAGTAGGAACAGAAAGAAAATTTTACATGAAAGCAAACAGACCTGAGAAAGTTTTTAAGGTCAGATGAAAGTAACCATTTATAAAGCATTAAAACCACATTAACTGTAGGGTTCTTATTCAACCTCAGCCTCAACGTCAGTACTATATATAGGACAGCTCATTTTGGGAAGAGAATTTTTAAATAAAATCTTTTTTTTTCTATCCAATGTTATTTTAGGATTATTCAAGGCTACAGCAATCCAAAAAACATGTTAAGAGGGAATTTATTTTTAGTGGCAAAGTCAGAAGGAGAGAGTGGGATTTAATTAACCAGAGACAAAAATCATCAAGCTAAACACCCAGAAAATTTGAAGCAAAGCTCCTTGCAACTGTCCAAAGACTAAGAGCATGCCTAGCACCACTGGTATCAGACCACAGTTTACACTTCCCAGCAACCCAGCATTAGTTACCCATACTCAGGCTTTCTTTATGGCCAGCATATATTCCTTGTAATCCAGGTTGTGAAACACCCGGCCAGACATCTCCCCACCCAGCTGCCCCAGTTCCTGGGTATCCTGCTGAGGGACGTCCTTCTCACAGCATGCCACACTGGGAACCTGTGCTTGTAGTATGGCTGTGGATCCCATTCTAGAAAGCTGGCAAGTTTATAACAAGTTAATACCTTCATGCTGCCTAAACCTACCCACAGATCTAGCTTTAAGAGTTACCCTGGTTCAGGTTACTTCAAAACACTGATCAGAATGACTCTTAGAAGAAATCCAGCCGAAAGACAGCAGCATAAAAATGTAACAATTGAACTAGTAATTAACTGAGCTAGCTCATCAAGCAACAGTTTCTTCAAAATACGTAAGCAAAGTAATTGGTTGCCAACCTACACCTACATTTTCAATAAGCAAAAGAGTTTAAAAGTCTTTTGTTGGGTCACCTACACAGCTATCAATTAACAACTCTGAACACTGAAATGTATCTTCTCCTTCTTCTAAGTGATCCAGACAGAAGCAGAATAATTACTTCTAGAACAGCATTTTTAAGAAAGTCTAAATGGGAAAAACTCTCTCTGTCAATCTATGTCATAGAGGTATGCAGCGGAGAGAATATCACTAATTCTCAATATTGAGTTTGCTATGGCTCCCTCTACTTGAAAGGTACCAGGAATTATGAAGAAGTGCATTTACAAACTGTTATAACAATACAAGATTAACAATCAGCCCTAAAAGTGACTAAAAGCTATCAAAAGCATGAGTAAAAAGTCGTAATTTGTTTTGTTCTAGATTAATTTTGATTAAGCACTGTTTACAAAGACCCTGTGAACTTAGAAGCTGTGAAAGATCTTTCATTCTGAAAGAATGAAGCAGTGCAGATTTTTATACTGCTCAATGAAACCTTTATTTTTTACAATATTGCAAAAGCTTCTCACTTCAAAAAGAGTATTTTTTCTTTCACTTGAAAATTATAAATACAACATAGTAGTTTTATGACAGCTTGTATAAACACATAAGACAAGAACTACTTAATCTACTTCAGAAACGAAGCTTTAAAATTTAAATTTAAATAATTAGTAATTGACATAAGCAGTACTTTGCTGTAGACATTCATTAGTACACGCAGACTATACACTCCACATGCTGCCTGCTTACACCTAGGAAAGGTGAGGCAGTCACATCCAAAGATAAGCATGCGCCAAAGATAAGCCAGCGGCTCCTCCCCTTCCAGCAAGGCAGCATATCAGGATGTGTATCCGCATCTCAGCTACTCCCTTTCCTATTTGAGACTTTTGATCTGGTGGCTGACGTGGGCTTGTGCTAAGACGTGAGATCACACGAACTGGGCAGCTGAGGAGTGACCATCGACCTCTTTCTGCTGACTCAGCCAAGCAAACTGCAATTTCCAGCAGGGAAGCATGTTTTTATAATGGCCCTGAAAGATTTGGCAGGATTCATCTGCATAACCATTCATATATGCTAGAAAGCCAGAATTATGAACATCACACAATCTTTACATGGTTTAAATAAAAAAAAAATTAAAATTCCATATCAAAAACCCCAGAACAACAACTGAACACTTCAAGGGTTAGCAAAGACTCTGTGCAGAGAAATTTTCTTTTCAGAGGACAACAGCAATGATTTAAAAGCTACACATACAACAAATACTCCTTTCCAATCTTGCACTTTTGTTTAGAAACCGTATCTTTCTTTTTCAGTCCTACTACACTGATGCTTTACCCAACTTAGAATTATTCTAAGTGATATCTAAACAAACATGAACAAGGTTTAGAAGTTGAATTACAGCTCAGCTAAAAATATGCCCTCAACTTAAACCTGAAAGCACCCTTCAACTAGGAAGTAATTTGGTTTTAACAGTGCCTCTTTCTACAAGTGCGATTATTAAAACAGTTAAACGAGTTAATTTTTTCTGTAAACTACTTCAGGTTTCATTGAGTTAATCAGAAGTCCAGGAAGTGACTCCAAACAGGCAGTTTAACATGGAGACAAGCTGAAGAACTCATTTTCTTACCTACCACTTGCCATTAATTAAGAAAACGAATCTAGAAAGACTAATTTTGTTGCAAACAGTATTTTAGGCAAAAAACTATGGAGTAACATTGAATGTGTTCATTCACTACTCAGGAAAGGCATTCATAAAAACGCTGTCTAGTTCACATTCCCAATAATTCTGTGCTTGTAATAGGTAAATACATTGCAATCATCAATGGAGAAAACTGCATTTTGATATGAATTACTACATTTAGCTACCCTCTTGTGCGAGAAACAGCATGATTTGTAGGAAGACAGGTACCAGTTATATGGTTTTGTAGCAATTGCTCTAAAACATAAACAAAAGCCTTGTAAGCCTTCTACAGCCTAAGGCCTGGTTCTAAAAAACAAGTTTCAATTATGTAATTATATTGAAAGTAGCACTCATGACAGTAATATATAAGTGTAGGAATCATTATAATGAAAATATATGAGTCACAGTGACTGCTCAGTCTCCTTCTATGGTAGAAGTTTCATACACAAACATGATTGCATCTACAAACACATGTGATCCATGTAGAGATAATAAAACATGGTTTTTGAACACATAGGAAAATAAACGGTGTCTATATTTGCAGTATTGACGGGGGAGAGGGGTGGAAACCAGTATAGTCCTTCTTCCTCAAGACACCTTCCATGGCACATTTTGCATGCTCGGAACAGTAAGGGTGTTTCCAGTGCACACAGGGTAAGTCAACGTCTTGAGTCTATAGTCCAAGTGCTGTGCATTTCTTTGCTTTATGAGAAGCAGCTCAGCTTCAATGTCTAGCTTCCATGCAACTCCTCCCCATGGTCTGAAGTTTCTCTGCTACCACTCCAATAACAGCTGCTTGGTGCCAGTGAAATGCAACTGCAACAGGAGAATATCCTATGGAGGAATCCCAGGTTAATGATCTCTCAAGTGGTTAAATCTCAGAAAGGATTTTGACTGCTGGGACAAGGATCTTGCACTAGACCATTCTTAGTAGAGGAATAAGCCAGTGCTGAAGTTCTCCAGGCCACAATTCTAGTAAACCTACTCCCAGAAATTACTTGTGATAGTTTAGACCGGCAGTCACAACTACAGGATTCACAGTGTAATACTCGAGCTGTCAAGGGTATACAAGGGTACTTTATTTACTTCCATCAGTTGCTTATACTGGCAAAAGAGATGTTACAAGTGAAGAATGATGTTACAAGTGAAGAATGAATCTGCCACATCTGTGGAAAAAAAAAAGATGACAAGACAGTAGCTGTCAAGCTCTAAAGAGTAAAAAAGGAACAGATCAACTACTCCATTTTCAACATCTAAGGGACAAAAAGCTGAGAAAAGTCTTGGCTAAATAAGAGTGGGTGGATGCCGCAGGCAGGAAGAAACTACTGCTAGATTTTATCATGGAAATGGACTGCCAAAAAGCTTCCTAAGAACAAGGCTGCAAGTCTCAAGGCCTCAGGGAAGAGGCTGGTAGAGAACAGAAGATCCCAGAATTACCTGGGAGATGCTGCTCTCAGAGCTTTCAGCTTTTGACAACCTGCAGTCCTCTAGGCACATTGTAATGGACAGCCATCTTCCAAAGAGATGTAATTCTGCTAAAACGGTCACTTTACTCCAACTTTTTCTTTGCAGACTTCTTTATTAATAATAGGTCTCAGAGCAAACAGATGTGAGAACTGCAGATCACAGGAGCACAGCTCCTGAAGTTCCCCTGCAGAGTAGCTCTTTCCTTCATTCTCCAGCCATGTTAACAGTGGAGGATTCAGGAAGAGCTCCAGGTCCGCTTGCAGCGAAAGCTGGGCAAAAAGCTGATGTTATCAGAAAATCTTGTTAATTGATACAAGACCCTTGTAACTGTAGACAACCTAGAGATTAAAAGGAACTAAAGATGGGTATCTAAAATGACCTTCCCTAAGTCAGAGCACTGAGCTGCAGAACACTCAGAGCACGCTCACCAGGCAGTCTGCTGTGTTGCCCCTATCCAATAGGAGAATAGGGAAAATTAGAAATTTTAAGAATTCAGAGTTGCCATTCAAAATGGCATTTGTGACAGTCCCATTCTAATTGACACAGATGCAGCAAATACACTTGTTAAGTTAAAACCTGCTTTTCCTGTGTCTTGCACTACACAAGTTGCAATAAATCACTGTCAGTTGTAAGATGACTAACCGACCAATAAAATATTTTGCTGTTTCAGTTTTCTGTCCCCCAGCCTCTAAGTGCCCCGGGTTTTTGGACTCTGAAGCACAGCTACTACAAAGAGCCTCCTGTTAATTTTATTTAACTCCTTTGTATCTGCTCCCACTAGGAAGCAGATTCCATCCTCAAAACTTAAGGTTTACAGTTGAAAATGAAGCCACATTCTCTTTCAAAGTGACAAGATATTCTCATGTCAGTTCAAGCTTTAAGTGAAAAGATTCACGCACAAGCTACCACCAAGAAAACCAACTAAATCCAGGGCTGCTCTGAAATACAAACTTTGCAAGTTCTGCACTTACAGCATTACTCTATTGTCACAGAGAAAATTTATAAAGAAATTTTTGTATTTGGGGATAACTGAAAATCCTAAAACTACAGCAGGGAGGGAGCTCCAAATCCTCACGGCACTCTTTCCAAAGAAGCTCTACAAAGTAATTAATGTCTCCCATCTTGTTTTTCCCTATAATACGGTCCCATTTCCCCTGATCTTTTAATTAAGTTTTCATAAAGCAAGATCTAATTGAAACATCAATTACAGTAAAATCTAGCTACATATAATTGAATTTTCACTCAAAAGTAAAAATAATTACTTTTATTTAGATTTTTAAAACATCTCTGGTCTATATCCTCTTCCTGATTTTCCAAAACAAAAAGTATGGTCTGCTGACAGCACTGCAAGAGGGCAGCACCAGGAGGCAGAATTAATTACCCACTGGAGAAGAATCATTAAAATGAGCACTAATAGAGTAACTGTGAGTAGGAAAGAAAACAGTTGTGATAGCTTCTAATAAAGTACTTGGAACTGGCAACAAAGCACAAAACAGCTCACAGGTCACTGGATCTCTCAATTACTCACTACCCAGTCCTACCTGCCCAGTTAGCACCATTTATACACGGTATTTTGCCTATAAAATTTTACAATCCATTGCAAAGCACACGTGTTGATGACAGGTTTATCTGTAGGTGAGCTTGGGAAGGAGCCTCGCTTCTAGCAGAATGCTACTCTTCCTGCCACCAAAGATGACCTCCTTAACAGCAGAATCCCCTTCCTTGATACTCGTGACCCACTGCAGCTAGAAAAACTTCCCACAGACTGTGCTTCCTGTGCAGTGTGTGCTTTCAGCAATTCAAATGCCTACTGCTCCTTATCTTCTGGTGCAGCATTTTTCCGCTGTTCAAATACTGTCAAGTTCACATCCACATTCATCTGCTCGCTCTTGCGTTTACATCCCTCCCTTTTCCTAGTTTAAAAGACTTCTTAATTGCCAAGATGTAAAGACCTTTTTGAGTAGCGTTTCAACACGCCATATCAAAAAACTCAAGCTTAGGTAAAAATTAGCAAAAGCATGAAGTAGCAATGTCCTGTAATAACTCCTGTGCCAATAACTCTTGTACAGAATCGAAATGGCTCACGGGAGTAATTGAAGACTAAGCACAGCTAGTGACATAGCATGTCAGATTACATTCTGGAAGTTAAGTCCCAGTTACTCCACTGAGATATATCTTAAAAAAGCTTTATAGAGTTGGAGTGATTTTAGGCAATCTTATTTTTCTGTGCAATGGTAAGTATGTGACAATTTGTACATCCATATCTATTAATGCACAGTCTGCGCTTCCAATTAAGTAGAATTACCTAAAGTTGCAAAGCCAAGTGGGAATCACTAACAGCCATTAATTGCATTTTGCAACAAATAAATTACCAGCATTTCAGTAAGATTTGAACTGTAGGCTTCCCTGAGCCCAGGATTCTCTAACTAGTACTACCAACAGTACTGCCTGTCTAAAGGCCAAACACTGTAAGGAGGGAAAGAGAAGAGATCTGACCGTAGAGGAAGTTATCCAAGAAACTGAAAACCTGACTAGGAAGACCATTCACAGAATTGTAGTGTTGAACGGGTTATGACTGATAGAATTGAAGATTATAATTTGTTTTTAGTAAGTCCAAGAATGCCTTTCAAAAATGCAAGCAAACATCATCTCCACCTTACAGAAAGGAAAATGGAGACATAACGTACCACCGTCACTCTGAGATCAAGTGGCCAGGAAGTGACAAATCCAATCATCAGAGATTGACTTCATGTTATGGCAAGATGAGTTCAAGGCTATGTATCTCTATCTTTTTGTATCATCATGAAATAGTATTTTTTTCTTGCAGTAGTGCCCTTTCTGCTATTGCTTCTACAGCACACAAGCAAGCTGTAGAGGTTCCAGCTCCTAGGACAGGTAACCCAAGCTGGTATTTGCAGTGGCAAAATTTACCATGACTTGGAAAACCGATGGCTACAGATCCTGTAACAGGACGAATCTGCAGAGCAGAGAACACACAGAGGAGCTGTGAAAGTGAAATGCAGCAGAACAGACACTTCTCGGTCTATTATTGCTTCAGGGATATATGTATTTTAGTGACTGATAACGCATGACAAATAGAAATCCAAAGAACAGGCAGAGCAACTGTGAAAAGGAGACACAGTAGACCGAACACTTCTCAACCTATTATTGCTTTAGGGATACATGTATTTTAGTGCTGATTACATATGACAAATAGAAATCCAAACAAAGAGAGCCATACATTGCTTCTGGGTGATTCAACTACATTGGGAACATATTTGTACAAGACTGAGAAGTATGCACACAAGCATTTTTATGTTTTACTACAACTAACAGAATAATTTGCTTTAAGCAAGAAACAGCATTCCTGTAAGCAAAATATCATAGAAGATTAATATAAGCATTTATGACGAAATATGATATGCATCATCTTCAAATAACAGTTTAAAAATTTAATGAAAGAAGAATGAATCGAGCCAAGAACTATATATTCCCACTTGATTAAAAAAAAAAAAATTAAAGTAGTAAAAAGAACGGCCCCGTACCCCAAAGCAGTTCTTCATACTTTCTCCTGTCCTTCAGAGCACAGCTGTGGAACCTGTTCCCAACACATTAATCCTGAAAATCTGCATAATCGGTTTACAGTCTCCTTTTGCACATCCACCTTCAATCACACTTTTTCCTCATCACAAAAATACAAACTACTCCTAATTAAAATATCCACTAATATAATTTTATTTCTTTGCTCAATTCTTCCTGCACACGCAAATAGCTCTCCAGATATCTAGATACCTACTTCCCAACATGACTGTATAGCGGGCCTGGATCTGACATTCTTTCTCTCCAATGTGGGTCAGGAAATACAAGTGTGGCAGATGAGTTACTGAGGTTCAAGTAGCGCTACTTTAGCACCCACACTTCCAGATCCCCCTTCTTTGCACCAGAGTGTGTGGTTTCCCTATATCCCACTCCAGATGAAGATGCCTCATAGGGGAAACTGGGGACAAGAGGCCACTGCAGCTAGACAAACTGAAAAACTGAATAGCTTGACTGTAACAAAGTGGTCCATATGAAGTCCCCATCACACCTAGCACGCACAGCTTCACTTCACGTGGCCTGGAAAGAGCCCCTAAGAAGAAAAACAGAATCAGTACAAAAGCCTGGGACAGCAGGCCAACAGGCAGGCCGAGCTTGCCCTCATCCACCCGGCACACAGCCGTAGGGCTTTATGCCTCTGCAACCCGTCTAAGATGGTCACGCACACAAATCCATACTTGTGGATGAACGATACAAAGGAGCATACGATCACGAGCAAAGACTCTATTAAGCGAGCCAGAAACATGTTCAGATTCTAGGTAAGGAAAACCAGAAAACATCCACAGTTCCTTAGAAGTTACACCATTACCAGGTGAATTACTGAGAATTAACTTCTGAATAGACTAAAACATAAATATTCTAAACAGGTGGCTCAGATCTTGCTAAAGATACAACTGGTATTATAGAGGAGACAGGCCTGCTGAGCTTGAGCTATGAGGAAAAACCTTCACTGCACTGCTGTGTTTATAGGCTCAGAGCACTGTTTCCTTCTGTGCAAGGCAGCACTCCACATCTAAGAGGATAATGATTAAATCACCCAGGTAGTTCTTGGGCGTCAGGCAAAGCAATTAACTTTGAATCAGGGAGAGGCCCTGCTGACTGATACACCAGACAGCTTCGGAAATAGGTGGGGAGAGGTAGAATCAAAGCCAAAGTACAAGCTGCATCTTTTCTTAAAGTCACCATCAGCAGACACAAAAGAAAGCAAAACAACAGACCTTGACCTAAAAACTAGGCCTTGAAACTACAGCCTTTTCAGAAGCACAGACACTGTTGAACATGGAAATATTTTGTTTACCCTGGCTAGTAGAACTGCTGACTGGGATCAGGAGAGGAGGGGAGCCCTAAACCTGCAGGACAGTAAGATGCACAGAGGTAAGCACATAGAGCACACAGTCGTAGGCAACTATTTTGTCCTGCCCCAAAGTTAGATTTTAAGATAAATAGTACCTTCTCACCCAAGCTTTCAAAGAATTTAGTAAAATTCATTCCCACTCACTAAAAAAGAAGTTGACATTATTTGTGTAACACTCTACTCAATGTGTGCTCAGATTCCTGCTATATGCACCAATGACTTTGTCCAGGAACTTGCCAGTCAATCATTACAAAAGAAAAGACCTACATTCTGTACCTTATTTCTCCTCCTACTCAAGAACACACAGCACACAACCAAACCTCAGTACTCAGCTCAAAATATTACCATGATTGAATTCCTGGGCTAAAACATCATAAATGCCTATGTACAATATTTCGTTTTTCCCACCCCTTTTAAGATCCTGAAGTTCTCCAGGTGGCTCTGGCTTTCATACCAAGCTGTTCCAATGTGAATTGGACTGGTGAGGTCAGCAGTGTCTATGATTAATGCAGGAGCAGGGAGTCTACGAGGCAAAAGGGCTTAGCTGCTGAACTCCATTATGAATAAAACCAGACTTACCTTTTCTCCCTCAGGCAGATTCCCCATTCCTGTGCTGACATAGCTACTACTGACCTCAACAGTCCAATAATCAAGAACCTGTGAACAAACAAAAAAGGTCACTTATATGCAAACATTTGCTGAAGTACATGCTTAAAGTACACACAGCTTTGGTCTTACCCTCCATGCTCACTGCACTCTTGTTCATTTATTACTACATTGCCTTTCTCACATGTTAGACTCTCCCCAGAACCCACCATAGCTCCAACCAACAGCCTTAAAAAAATTAACTAACCAAATCCAGAGCAAGCACTTAGTTGCAAATCCCTTTGATTTTATCTCCTTAACCTCACAGATGTAACACAACTTCCCAGGTGGGCAGCTACAACCAGAAAATTAAATTTAACTGTTAGGTAGAGTAAGTCTTAATACAGCTAGGAATGACAAATGTAGCACATTGACCTGAACCTCAATCACACATACAAAAAAAAATAAAAATACATAAGCAGCAGTGCTTCTCTGCTAATATTACAGATTGGACAAGTAGATTCCAAAGGAGTACTAGCTCTGACTTGAGACTTTGGGATCCTGATACACTATCCTCCATCAACTACACTAGAAACTAGACTCTCAGCTCTCCCTGTTCCCAACTGCACTCCAGTTAGATGTTCAAACAGGCAGCAAAAAACATTCTCTGCCTCCCACACCTTATACAGACTTTGTGTTTCAGTTATCTTTCTAGATTTCTGAAGTTGCTCCTGCCTCATTGTCACAGCTTTCATCAGTGTATTTAGTTATCTACCTCTTTTCCTATAAAAAGCTCAGGAATAAGTAATTTATTAAGTGTATTTATTAGCTTCAATACACAGCTTTCACTTCCAACTTTCGCTGGGCATCTTTAGGGTAGTAGCTTTTTTTCTTCTTCCATAATTCCCTGATAATTTTTGTTTTTGAACAGCAAAATGTGAAGCCTATGCTAGAACTGCCATTTCAGCAGCACACAAGAAAATTGCTACATGCTCAGAAGGTAGTTGCCTTCAGCATCAAGATAGTCAAATGCTTCCTTAAAGAAATTACTGAACCCTGAATGCCTATCCACTTCTGAATGTGCAGCTGAAGAGGCAGTAAATCAACAACTGTATTTTCCCCAGGTTAAGTACTGTCCATTCCTCCAGGATTAGAGCTGTAGAAAAGTAACAAGTCACGCTGTTTGGCTTTTTCATAATATTGGTTAAAAAAAAAAACAACATAGAATCACAGATAACTACCAAGTCTTGTAGCACTGTTACAAGGTTTGGACAAGAATCAATGGTAAGCCAGGGGAGCAAAAACAGAGGGATGGGCTGCCTATTTCCACTAGCTGGTCTGGTCTTACTTTGGAGGCTGAAGTGCGTCACAAGGCATGGGAATAGAATGGCACTGGTGCTCCTTCTCCCGTCCTGCTCCTCTGGGCAGAGCAGCTCTGTTCTGGTACTGCACTATGGAAAAGGAAGACTACCTGTAGCTCTGTTCCTCTGTCACCCTTGGGAGCAGATCAGATACCACAGCAGGTAATCAAGACTACCACTATCATTTTCAAACACTACCTATACCTAACTTACTCTTCTATGTGATTACAAGAAATGTGATTAATAGTTTATGAATGATGGCACTGCTGTGATAGTAATGTATCACCTGTAACAACATGAAGTCATTTAATGTCACTTGAGGTCACCTTCATGTTTGTATGACTGTGTTAGCATGAAGACGACCATCAGACAGAAACAACCAACAGGTTGGGAAAAAAAAAACTCCATCCACCTACTCATTAGGGGTGCAATCAGGTCAAGATGGATTTAAACTTCAAATTGTTTCTAAAACTACAAAAATATACCTGGACAACTATCAGAACTTACTAAGGAAGGTAAACTTGTTCAAGGCTTTGTAGGGTTTCTGCACCATTAGGGCACAGAGCAAGTATTTGAGAGAAGGAACAGGTGAGAATTTCTTCTCAGTTAGCAGAAATTAAAGACGTTCTTTTGTTGGCAAGTGCCAGAGATCGCTTCAGTAGATGTTTCTCTCAGAGCAGCACTCACTGGAACACGTTCCCAATTTACAAGACCGCACACCCCACAGCACGAGCAACACAACATGTGGTAAAACCCGGCAGGCTCTTCTGCTCTTTCCAACTTGGAATACGTTCTCCTGGGTTTCCAGAGTACAACAGGAAAGTAGAAGAGCTGTGGGTAAACACAAAGGCATCCCTAGTTGTTCCTCCTAGCTGCTGGAAAATAATAATCTTTTCCCAAAGTGATTATGTCCGTTGGCACATTAAAAACACAATTATTGGTTTTGCTTCCCCGAAGAAGCAAAGAAGCAAGAGAAGCAGTTGCAAGAGAAGCAACTGTGGAGGAAACCATGCGTATGAGGCTCCTGACCAAAACAAGGAGTAACAGCCCTTCCTTGTTTCTGTCCAGGACAGAAAAGGTTAGCCTGCAGCAACTCCTGCTTCTGGGAAAAGGCTGGAAAACTCTTTTGCCTTAGGGCTCCCACTTATGATATAGGTTTCTAAAGCTATTTAATTTTGTCTAGACTATGGAAATACAGGCAATTGCCAGATGAATCTGATTTTGGATACATGTTTTTGTTTACACAGCAGGTTCTCCATTGCTTCTGGCATCTTTTGGTTTTGTGAGTATCATCTGGAGATCAACAATCACTTCATTACAGCCTCAGAGACAACTGAGGATGCAGCTGTATGTGTTTGGCTGGCTGTTGATTAGATTAGAATGCTCCCCAGTGCTACCACTTGGCACGAGACCTGTGAAAATTCCGCCCTTCCTAAATATATGGTGCTGAAAAAAGACTGGAAAGTTCCAGATTTGAAGACTGAAGCAATTGCCTTCCAGGGAAACCCCACTTCTCTCAAGACCATTCAACCTTGCAGAGTGCCTGTCAGCATCAGGTTTCAGTGGGGTCTTCCACACTGCCTGGTATTTTTTTTCCCCTTGAAATCTCCTCAACACTCAGGAGCAGAAGTAGAACACACACGTTGATGTAAAAGGCTCACTAGCAAAGGACGAGCCCCAGGGTTGGTGCCAGGTGCTTCTGGAAAACATCAGCTCTAATGAGAACCAAGAAGCCTTTCAGATGAGCCACACAGGACAAAACTCCAGAGAGCTGCTCCCTTGCTGAATTACACTAGAAAAAACAGGGAAGGGGGGAAGAAAAGTTCAAGAGCTTTCCCCCAGCTTTGCTACTTGAATACATGCAACTGGAAGACCCATCTCTCAGGGGTGGGGAGAACCACTGAGGAGCAACTAATGGACAAGCCCAAGGTAAAAACTTGCATGTATCAATAAACATGCACTTTTTCTTTCCTTTTTTTTTTTTTTTTAAATCCACAGAACTGCTTCAGTGTCTGAACCCACTAACACAACAGCCACATGAAGAGATGGCTGAACTCCAAAGAAAGTCAACTCAGGAGCAATCCCTAGGGCACGCATGGGACTTCAAACAAGGATCTGCTGCTTGAAGGGGAGGAACATGAGAACTGAGCATAGCACAGCATATTCTGTCCAATGCACATAAAATTAGAGTACTTCAAAAGAGACAGTTTTTCCATCTTAATGTACTCCTGGTACACTGCAAGATTCCAGCTCCAGTCAGAAGCTAATGTATCCTTCCCAATGCTTTTGCACAAGAACAGCTTAAGTTCTTAAGCTGCAAAGATGCAGCCCTGAGCGCACACAGTAAGGTCAGTAGCTATAGATCCTGGAAACTTGGGTGAGCATCTCTGGTCAGTGGCAGTACAAGAGTCGATTCCAACACCATGGCTATTTGTCCCTCTGTTCCCCTCCACCCCTACTGCAAGCTTATACTAACAAACCACTCTCTGGAGGAAAAAATAACCTATGAATTTCTAGATTGAAAATTACAAGCTTCTGCCAGAAGCTTATCTGGGGGATGAGTGTGACTCTCCCCTCCAAAATGTACTAAGGCATAAACTCCTTTAAAAAAAAATATCTGGTGGACACTCACTTATAAAAACGCACTGAAGCTTCAGAGCTTCCTACAGGGGAGTGGGGAGTTGGGGAGGAGGAGATTACTCTGTAATTTTTTCCAAGATAAAAATATATAGCACCTGCAAAAACTCCATAGTACACTTTAAAAAAAAAAAAAGCCACAACAGCACACAAATCCTCATCTTTAATAGGTGACAGGTCATACCAGTTATTTTCCTGTATTTTCACAGCATACATGGTAGTCCAGCTGCTCTGGTGTACCTGTACCTAACCACTGTAAAGATGATACAGAGCTCGTACTACATGATCCTTCGGTTATATTTGGTTATTGTTATTTGCTACTGGACCTTATTGCCACTAGAAGCCAGCCCAGTCCCACCAGGGGAGCTCTGAACCATATGCCAGCACTTTTCACTCCTGCCTAATTCCATGTACAATCTTGTTTCCTCTGCTCAGAAAATGACCTACATATGCAGTAAAAAAAAAGATGCTCCCAGGAACACTACATATATCACATTCAAATACAGTCTTAAAAAAAATATACTACAGACATCTTGAGTACACAGCAAGCACTGAGCAGCAGGCTTGCATTGTGAAGATACATCACGTACCAGCAAAGACAGGGGTCAGAGAGAAGACAACCAGTCAGGTCTCCATTGCACCACAGACCTAGTAACAGAGCGCATGCCCGTACAGTAAACCTGAGAAGTAACTCTGCTTTCATGAGGGCTTGGGTAGCATGCGCATTAAGTAACGCCTTCGACACACACTGAGTAAGAAAACAAAACACTGATCATTAATTGAGCGCCATCTATTCTGCATGCTGAACAAGACAGGAGAATCTAATCATCCAGCTAACGATTGTACATTAAGATAGAAATCAACTCCGCACAAGCAAGCTTAATTGTGTCATTCCTGAACTCCGTGTGGCTCAAACAACTTTCTTTCCACAGCTGGTACATAAATGATCTCAAAAAAGTGATCTGAACAGCACACCACCTGAAACACCGTGCCAACACCCGCTCACATCAGCTGCAGGCTTAAAACCTTCAGCATCCTTAGATAATAGAAGGATAAGCTGCTCCCATCACAGACTGGCGAGCTGCTGAAACACAACAAAGTGATTGTAAAATTAGGATACCAGACTGATTACAGTCCAAGAAAGAAGTAACTTTGCAAATACAGCTATTTGTTACTATCCTTTCTAGTCTATCATGTTTAGTCCCAGTGCTTACTTTTACCCACTCTCCACCTCCCTTCTCACAGCAGCAGGTTTTCAGTAGATTCAGCTCTCACCTACAGCCATGCCCAGCTATAACCTTTGGTGTTTCATTTCTGGCCCATCCTCAGACTTTGGTAGAACAGGCCAAAGATGAGCCAAGTGAAGAACCTGGTTTTCCTGCCAAGCATCCAAACTACATAAGCTGACACAAGGCAAATCTATGTTGACCCTCAATCCCATACCAAGTGCGGTTGGTCACGTTATCAGATGCAAAAGATCAAAATATGCTTTGTAGCGATGACATTCTTCCTAGCTAAGCTCATACAAAGTGCTACAGAGCACATGCAATCCAGCTTCCTAAATGTTTGAATTTTGCCCACATTTGATGTAATGAATATCCATCCAAATGCTGAATTCCTGACACTAGGCTCAGTCAAATTCCTAAAGAGTCAGGGACACCAGAGCTGCTCAGGAAGGGGCGGGTGTGGGGGAGGGAATGATGGCTATAACCTTGTTTTTATTAACCATTATGCCTGAAGTTGTCATGAACTTTGTGTTTAGAAATGCAGACCTGAAAAGATCTAAGCATATTCTAAGCTCATGTTAAACACTGTTTCCTTTCCCCCAGTATAAATACAAAATATAGGGAAAGAGATGGGGCCAACGGGGACACAGCTGTTTCCAACCATAAAAATCAACATTTGCAATAAAAGAGGACTTTGGCTTGTCCTTGAGAGAAGATCTTTACTTTCCAGAAACATCTCTTTCTGTAATTGCTGGGGAGAAAAGGAGAGCTTTTCCATCTCAAAACAGCTCTTTGGAAAATGGTAAAAACTAGACAAGATAGACAAGTGAGAGATGTTCCTCATTTCAGCACATATGCTGTTGTTCATCCTTGAAAGTTTAACTGTAGCCCTTTATAAGTCACAGTCACTAGAAAAACGGCCATTTTCTCACATGGACCCAATTAACACAGATCTGCCCTGTACCAGGGGCAGAATAAAATCCCTGTGTAGGCAACACAGTAACTCATTTATTAAATGCAAGCAAACACATTATTTCTGGAGTCTTTCTCTACAGGAAAGAGGCCTCAAAAACGTAAAAAACTATACAGTTAAGTTTTTACTGGCTTGCAGGTAGGAAAGCATTTCAAAACACGCACCGTTGCACACTTACACTCCAGCAGTTCACACTGCCACTGAAGTGTCACGTTACCGAGTGACCTCCTCACACCAGCGCTAGGAAGGAACTTGCTCACTGTGGACAGTGAAATGATAGTCAGAGGGCTCCAAGAGAAGAAAGGGAAGAAACTGGTTAAAAGTTCCACCAGTTTCTAATGCCTTCATTAAATTATCCAGGCTCCCTCTAGTGGAGGATGTAAGGTAGAGACTTGCAGTTCGCTCTATGAGAACAGTTTTGAACTACATTTTTTTCTTTTGTAAAATAAACCTTGTTAGGATTAGACCCTGCGTTTTTAGTCTCTTGTGATACTTCAGTCAGCAATTTACGGCAATGCTTTGTTTCCAGCCATAAGCTCCTTCATATAAAGAAGAGCAACCTTTGGCAAAAAAAAGAAAATACTATGTTTTAAAAATAAAAATTAGTGTCTTTGTGCTCCAAAACCCCTAGAACATTTCTCAGTCCTTACTTCAGCTCTCCAGTAGAGCCACCATCTCCATCCCCAATGTGGAAAGAAGCCAAAGATAGAGCTCTCTCCCTAGATCACACAAGAGATCTACAGCTCTAGGAAACAACCACCCCTAGCTCCCAATTTACATGTCTGTATTTTATATATTAATTATATTAAGCCCCAAGTCTTATATCCCTCTAACAATTCCCACATCATGTATTTGCACCACTGCAAGACAATTCCAACATGCCTACCTATCTCTCTACGAGACACACATGCACAAGGCAAGCAAACCATACATCCCTTCCCCTTGTCAGTGTAACCCGTCCGTTACAGTCAACAAAGAACATGACATCTTTTTGTGTTTGTAAAGCTTCTCAAATTTGATATTTTTAGTATCTACCGCTAAGCATAAGTACTACATATTACCACCAAAACACCCATTCTGCCACCACATAGTCAAGCTTAAGCTTTCTTTTCTCCTGAACATTGTAACAAATGCTTTCAACATTCTGCAGGCTGAAGTCTTGATTAAAAAAAAAATGCAGAGGGGCAGCATTTAAAAAATAAACTCTAACGACCCAACCCGGGGTAGGAAAACTGCAACCTGAAGATGATGTCCCTTACTGTACAGGAAAACCAGCATGAGCCCTTCAAAGCATGGAGTCAGTTTTATTTCTGACAGCACTAACTTTTTTCCTTAATAAGACCACGAATTGCATCACAGTGTGTCTATAAGAAGCCAGAGAATTCAAAAAATTATTCAATGGCTAAGAAACAGAACTTTGCTATGTAGGGGAAAACAGACTCTCAATTTGTCCTCATGCTTTTAGACATGAAGGGTTTCAAGATCACAGTAAGAAAGATTTACTTTAATTTATTTTTTTTTAAACATACTACAGTCTAAGGACTCTGACTAACCTCAAACAGCCTATCTCGGCTGGTGAGTATCATTCGAATTACTGCCTGACAGGATGGCAGCTGAAGCACAACCAAAATTCTGGGGCTATTTAGGAAACCAGAAACCAGTCTCAAAGGTTAGAGGGAACACTCCTCATCACTCCAAGTTCTTTGGGACAACTATAAAGTTTTACCAGAACCTACTGCTTGCAAGTTACGCAACGCATATAGGAAGGCAGCCTAAGAGCAACAATTCACGTTCAGTTCTGCAGGATGCCATAAAGGAAATGCAAAGCCTTCTTAAAGCAAGTGTCATCTCACTTGACCAGGGAGGTTACTACCTCATTTCGCCCCAAAAGCACCCCTTCGGTGCCCAACGAAAAGCGAAGCTGTGCGGGGAATCACGGAAGAGAGGTTCCTACAGCTCAGGAAGACAGGCATGGTCTCCTCCCGGCTCCTGACTCCCCAGAACCCCCTCAAACGCAAAGCCTACGGCGCGAGCTGTTGACACGGGCAGACTGACGACAGCTCTGCGGAGAGGACGTGCGACCGTTCTCCTCGCACAGACACCCGACAGCTCTCCCCAGACGGGGCTGGGGCCGCACAAGCCGTGAGCGAGGAGGCGGCGGGCAGGCACACCCGCTGCGCGGCTCCAGGCGCCGCCGCCATCCCCA
>VZZY01016981.1:95992-188181 GCA_013400335.1 Eurystomus gularis | reverse complement strand
CGGCGGGTGCTCCTGCCGGGCAGCCCCCGCCAGCGCGGGGGGGAAGGGCCGGCCGGCCTCCCTCCGCCGGGGCCGCCTGGGCACCTTAGAGTCGCCCGTAACTGAGTAACTGCATCGCCTGGGCAGAGGCGCCGTTTAAAGCCGGGCCGCCGCCGGCAGCCCGGGCTGGCGGGAGCGGCGGGCTGCGCTCCCTTCGTCTGTCGCAGGGCACAGCCTGAACAAAATTTTACTTCCGACGTCTGTAAAGGTCGTCACCAGGAGGCCAGCCGGCAGCTGGAGAATTCCCGTAGGGAATCAGGCCGGTTATTCCCAGCCCACACCCCCTGTGAGCGGTACTAGTCAGAGCCACGTGGATTTAAAAACGGGGAGCCCGGCGTGGCCCGCTGCACACAGACGCTGGGGGGGTTTGCTTCAGAGCAGGAGGTGAGATGCTAAAAATACTGCGGTCTGGGTGATGCCGGGTAAATAACGTAGTGAGTTGTAGCTACTAAAACTAATTACAATAACTGTTGTCTCTGTAGTCAAGCCAGTTGGTGACAGATGTGGCAGCGCATTTATAAACCCAAAGGTCAGCATATGAGAAGCCTGAAATAGGTAAAAATTAAACACATGCTAACGTTCAGTTGCTTTTTTCTGAAAATACGGTGTGATTGACACAGCATTCCTTATTCATGTACAGACCATTAGGGCCTGATCCAGCGCTAGAGCAAGAAACAGTGCTAGGTTCTAGCATCAGGAATGAAGTTAGTTGTGCTGCAAGAAACTGTCCCCTCAAGTCCAGCAGCTCTTCTCCGGGAGCAGACCGGCTTACACTTCTACAGCACCATCGGAAGAGAGATCTGTTGTTTTCCAGAAGTCTCCAGGCTTGCCCGACAAGCACAGCGCTCAATACTTTCATATGTAAGCCCCAAATAAAAAACATTGGATGCAGTGCATTAAACAGAAAATATTGACACCAAACCCCTGGCCAGCTCAAAGGAATGCTTTCACAGAATATTGTCACAACAGCTGGCCATCACAAAGACAACCTGTCTTTTTACAGCCATCTCAGAAGCTCATGGCATTCTGTACTTTACAGTTAATAGAGACTCAAGAGACCTAACAAAAAGTGGGTTTTTTTCCTGTTGCTGGCCCAACACAAGCACAAACATTTCTCATCAGATCACGCTGTCAGCCTTATCGTTTAGAAAGATTCCCTGAAAAAACACAACAAAGAAGTTCAGCTGCAGAATGCCGTACACTGAAGCCTGAGTTCGTGAGAAAGAGTGTGGGCTTGCTTGGTATTTGTGGATTTTTTGTTACTGTGGTCACCTCTCCATAGTACTGGATTTCATGAGAAGAGCTCACTTACAAATTATTTCATAGTAAAGCAAAATGTAGCAGGTATGATTAGTAATCTTAGACAGGGGGGTCAGATCCAAATGATTTGGGTGGATTTAGGCATGATGTTTTGCTTTCAAGAGATTAAATGTTTAACTGAAACACTGTTTAGATTTGCAGCACTGCCTCCTTCTCTCCTTTAAGGTGTGTTTGCACAATTGGTTGCCAGGCAGTGTTGTGAACTAGATCAAAGAACTGGTCCAGTTTTGAGAAAGTCAATTTTTTTTGTGTTTCAGCACAGAGCAGGAATAATTACAGCTTTTATAGCGTTGATAGACAGCATACATCAGAAAATGTCTTCCAGAAAACTACTGAGCAGTTTGTGCATGTGCCCAGAACTCCTCCAGACCTGAATCGCTGGGAGTTAGCTCCCGTCTCTGTTGGCACTCAGAAGCAGGTGGATGAGTGCCGAAATCTCCCGGGGAATTCAGTCCAGCCAAGATCCACAGTGAGATGCTGTAGGTCTTTTGTGTGATTGCCTAATGGTCGGTAGCCTCACCCAGGAAGTGGGAGGCCAGAATCACAGATGTGCTTCAGCCCAGGAGGACTCAAATCTTTCACTTCTCAAGAAGATTGTAGGTTAAATGGGGGGGAAAAATGGAGTCTTAAAGGAAATTGGGTTGCTGTGGAGACAAGCAGGTAAGAGCCATGTGGCTAGATGGACAGTGAGGTAGAAAAAGATCTGACAGGCAGAGCTGGTGGCGGTACAGCTCCGTCTGCCGATGGCTTCACACCGTGTTTTAATCCCAGGTAACTTTACCAGAGTAATCATTTGAGCTCACATTTTTCATAATTGCTCTTTCTCTTACGCTAAATATATGAATTCCAGCAAACCCACTTCAGAGCCATTGAAAATGCAATTGTAAGAAACACGTGTTTTTTGAAGGTAAATTCCTCCATTTTTAAGATCTCCAGCTTTTTCATGCTTTAGAGCAGGGACTCGATTTTTGGCAGGAGAACTGCTCCTTTATGCCTTTGGCCATCAAAAGAAAGATCTAACAAGATCTGACTGAAACAGTCTTTGATAGTCAGCAGCAACATGTGTGAGAGCACGCTGCTAAATCCCAAGCGTGCCTTGAGCGGGTCTGCAGCTGTGGCACTGCCAGCTGCGCGCTAACCTCTGTATGGACATCCAGAGGTGAGGTTTGGGCAGCCCAGTTAGATGCACTGCTTTAAAGATCACGGCCCGGCCCATGCTGAAAGCCAGTAGCAGTGCAAAATGGAGGCAGGGGAAGGGCTCTTGTTATTGTACAACTTGCAATTCTTGCATTCATGTACTCGAAAAGGTGGTTTGTTGTTGGGTAACAGTCATTATAAAGTTGTTATTACCCTGTAAAAGTTAGAATTACTTAGTTACAACACCTGGTAGACAAGAAAAAATCAAGCACTTGGCCCAACACTACACACAAGATACCAGGGAAACATTGGTCTTGATATACTGCACCTTCAAACAAGCATATGCCAACACAGAGTTCTTTGTCTCCCAGACAGGAACCTCCTGAAGTGCTGCAGATAGGCCCAGATGAACAACAGGCCGTCTCTCAGTCAGCTCAGATTCCTGGGATCGGAGAGTAACCCCCTCGTCCAACATATCTGGTGTAATGGAAGACATACAGCGCGAAGAGAACTACCTACAGAACCATCCATTTGAGTCCAAACCCCCTGAATTATATTGTTCATTAAACAAATCTGATTTATGAAAGCTCATTTCTCTAAAAGGTGGACAGCACTTCTAAAATAAATCCTTCTACAGCTTATGTAAGACCAGCACATCAGCTGTCCATCATTTCATGAAATAAAACCAAAAAATAAATCAGAAAGGCCTTTAGGCTTATGTATGACTCCATGCTATTCCGCATCCTTAGAAAACTAACAGCTACTACTTTGTAAGGTCTCACCTCATCAAAACAAAATCTAACCATCAAATTGAAGTCTCAAGAAGTGGAAACCATATGTTTTAAGCAGCAGGTTAAAAGCTGGCTGCACTGTGAGCCCTGACCTGGCATTGTCTGAGCAGAATGCTGTGCGGCAGGGCTTCATCTGGGGTTGCAAATGAAACTGGAAGCAGACTGGGAGGAATTCAGTAACTTACTCATTAAGTTGGTCATACCCTCTGGATCTGACAGATGGTGAAGCCGTCAAAACTTGTTTGGTGGTGTGTTTGGAGACAACTGTACAATGAGGGATAAGCAAGTTTGAAAAGGAAATTGGACCACATGAATTTCTTGTGCAAAGGCAAAATACGCACAGATACCTAAAGTCAGCTGGTACGTGCCGGGACATCCTCCTGGCACGTGGAAGATGAAAACCAGCCTTTTCCATGGCTGGGAAGCAGGATGGAGCAGCAGAAAGCTGGGACTTCTGTTCCGCTCCTTGCATATTTCTTTCTCCATCTGTACCTCAAAAGTGCTATTTGCACCAACGGAGATAAACATCTTAATTTATTTTGTTAGGCTACAAGTAGTACGATCTGCTACTTTTTTTAAAAATAGATCCCCTGTGAAATGTTTTATGGAACTCCCTCTAGAAATTTTAACAAATTCCCTGATAAGCATCACACCTGCCACAGCAATAATTTCAAATATAACATTAAGCACTCATGAAAATTGCACTAATAGTGATTCTTGACCCCTTCAAAGCAACTGATAGGAGTACGTGCTAATCTCATGGGAAGGTTAATGCCATCAGTGGGAAGTGTTGAACAGTCACTGATATTTGTCACAAAGTAATGCCACTGATTTTTAAGAAGCTTGCATTCAGCAAGGACTCTTGCTTACCGTCTGACACCACCACAAAGCCCTGGATGTATTTAGCAGGCGCTTCTGCCAGTGGTCTAGGTGAAAGGAAGGTTGGGAGTTAAATGCAGGGGGTCTCTTTCTAAAGGCTTTCCAAGGTACTGGGCTGTTTTCACTAATGATGGAAAATTTGTGCACCTGCTTCCCTCTTACAGCTACAAATTATATGCCTAAGTAAGGCAGAGGTGATCCCATCCCATTTTTGCTGGCATCAAAGAGGCAAGCATTCAGAGGCTTCCCTCAGGTGCCTGTACACTGCTGCACAGCGCCTGGCAGTGAGGAGGAGCAGCTGCTCTGCCAGGCATGCCTGCAGAGTCTCCACCATCAGTCACACAGACTTTGTGGGGCGGCACACATGGCTGGAATGTGGCCCTGGATGGATAAAGGATATTTAGGAAGGACACGCAGAGAAGAGCAGGGGGCATCAGGCTTTCCATTAAGTTGCTCCTTGTCTACGTAGTGCCCCAGTATCAAATTGGAGACACGCCTGCTGAGGGTTTCTGGGTCAAGATCAGAGTGAGGAGGAACCTGGGGGTGGCTGCCATAGGTGTGTACTACAGACTGCAGGCTATGAGAAGGCAACATCTGAGGCTTTCTGCAAATTAGAAGTCTCCCTCTTGGAGCCCTTGTCCTTGCTGAGGATTTCAGCCACCTGGTTGTCTGCTGGAAGCGCAGCATGGCATCGGGCAGGCAATCCAGGAGGTTAAGAGTGCCATGGTGACATTTTCCTAATACAAATGCAAGAGGGGGCTGTCATGGCCTTCCGCTTTAATGCTGGCTTGACCTCCTGCTGCAGAGCAGGGAAGAAGTAGAGGTGAGCTACGTCACAGAGCAGGGCTGCAACAACCACAAGGTGACAAACGCAGAGGAGAGGCAGGAAGGTGAGCAGCAGAGTTAGGACTCTGGGCAAGCAGACTGACTTATTCTGGAAATAGCCTGTGGGAAGCAGCCGTGAAGGGGAAGAGTCTCCAGACGGACTAATTGGTTTTTAAAGAGGACTTACTGAGACCTCATGCACGAAATATCCCCATGTGCAGGAGCATAAGAAACCAGCTGACAGCCCATTTGGCTAGGCAAGGGCCACCCTAATGAACTAAGATCTGGGCAGGGAATATGCAGGAAGCAGGAGCAAAAAGCACTGCTGAGGCACTTCAGAGTAAAATCAGGAAGGCTAAATCCCAGCTGGAACTAAAACTAGTGAGGGACATAAAGGGTAGTAAGGTAAAATAAGATACTTACAGGTATAACATGGGTCTGCAGGTGGAGGAAAGAGATAACATGGTGACAGACAACACAGAAAAGGCTGAAATAATTAGTACCTCTTTTTTGCACCAGTTGTCACATGTGAATCGTGCTCCCTGGCCTTTGCACTTATCAGCAAAGGCTGAGAAGAGCATTGAGGGATCACTGAGACAACTTGCACGCATTCAAACCCATGGAGTCAGGTGGTAGTCAGTCAAGAGCATTGGTATTGCTGGCCAGCATCCCTGCAAGGTCACCGTCTATCATCTACTGAAAATCATGGCAAGCAGGAGAGGATCCCTTATGACTGCAAGTGGGTTAATATTACACATTTTTAAAATGAAGGCAACAAGGATACAGGGAACTGTGGGTCAGCCTGACTGATCCCCCAGGAGAAGATGGTGCCCGACTGTGCCCAGAAATACTGCTGCAGGTCAGCCAGTGCCGTAGCAGAGCTTAGGCTCACCTGTGCTGAGCTCCCTCACATCTCTCATTCATACTAGAAGCCTTGGTGCAGGCAGCCTTGAGAGATGTCTTAAATGTGGGGAACCACTCGGTGCTGAGCTGCTGGAACAGCCTCTGGCAGGTTACATGAGAGGCTCATTTCTGCTCCATACAGACACCCAGGCTGCCATAATCACCAGGCCACCAAGTTGTTCCTTGTTATCCCTGGGACATTTATCTGAGGGAGGGGTGCCCTAGATAAGAAGACAGCTTTGTCCTCCATGCAAGTGGCGTATGTTTAGCATCAAGAGTGCACACACGAGTGGTGCTGGGACTGCACTAGGGTACTGGGCAAGGCAGAGAATCCCAGCTGGAGCAACCACATTCATACTGCCTGCCAGGAATGGTCCCAGGAGCAACCCACCCCCAACCATTCCCAGGCCTTGTCTCAGAGTTGGTTTGCTCCAAGACTGAGCCTGGAGTGAACTGAAATGTCGCACTTTGGCCGATGAGGGGTCAGCACTTGTGTTTGCTCACTGGCACTACTCAACAGAGCAGAAGACCCTCTCTGCTGACTACAGGGAGGGCTGTAGCTCCCGACTCAGCACTTCTGCTCACATGCCTGAAGCAGATGGTGTGAATAACCACCTTGATGTAGGCACCTGGGCATGCTGTCTGTGCTAAAGCACTTACTACAGAAACAATTGAGTCCCTGTGAGGCGTAGCCCCGTGCTTAATAGAGACATAAATGTGAGGTACTGGCTTACAGAAAGCAACATATGGTATTGTCAGTACAGAATAAAGCAATATACACTTTATGTATCAATGTGAAATATATCAGGTAATAAGGACAGTTTAGTTATCAGCCTCCCTCAAAGATATTAGCAATGCAGTTTAAGATACATGCAGCTTCTACCTCTTGACAGTGGCACATGTAGGTGACGCTATGTGTGCACTTAACACAGAAATAGCAGGTACCTTCGGTAATCCATAGTACAGGTATCATGAGTATGTCCTAGGGGAACACAGCCAAACAGACCACACAGAGGCATCACAGAGGCACCCACAAAACAGCAGCAGCAGCTACACAGAAGTGGGAGGTTATTGCAACCAAAGTTGCCTGGCACTCCTGACAAAAACAGTTCAGATGTCTGTCTGTTGGGAATGTAAGTACTGCAAAACTAATTACTTAAGGAAGATGAACCAAAATGAGCATACAGTCACTCATAAAGGGGAAACCTCTCACACAAGAGTACCCGAGGTATCACTCACCCAAAACAGGGGGGAGGTTCATTCAATCCATGGAAGTATCCTTCACAGTCTATCCAAGGGGAGGGTCCGGACTGCCAGGCCCGCTGCTCTGCGAAGAACAACTCAACTGGTTCTCAGGCAGGGCTCCATTTATATCCTAGTTGAGGGTGCTCTGTGGTCACTCTAACTGGCTGAGGGGGCAAGCCCAGGCAAAACAGGCCCAGGGTCTAGACCCTGAGGTGCCAGTCAATAACGCAGTCACCGTGAGGTGCAGTTTAATGGCCAATGCACCAAACCACTCTGGTCCAGCCTGGTGTCAGCTTGCTCTCATACCACTCCTTAATGTGGATGCAAGGTTCAGAGCCTATTGCAGATGAGCAGCCCACCCAGCCTGTGAACATGCAGCAAACCCCTCCATCCTGGGCATCCTACCTGCCTTTTCCAGCCCTGCCTTGCTGCTGGAAGAGGGCGAGGGACCAGCAACATTTAAAAAACAGATCCTGCCCTGAAAGTCTATAGTTATAAAATCAGAGATTGGGAAAATGGAGCTGGCATATGAAGAGACCAAAGTTTGCAGTTATGTTAACTGCACTGGCCTCCTTACTCCCTACCAGGGAAAAAGAAGGGAAAATGGATAGGCTGTGAGATGGTTTATTTCTTACAGGCATGCTGATTCCTCAATCCATTCATGAAAAGCAAACAGGAAAAAGAGTCAGGGCACTGTAGTACCACAAATTACACTGGAACTTTCTGTAGTGCTAATGCTCTGGTGCCTGTCATTTGAAATTTCTGCGTCAGTTATTTGAGAGTTATGTGAAAGGACAAAAAAATATATATATATTTTAGTCATCAAATTCTTGTAACTGGTTGGGAGATAGGGTTCATCAACAGAGATCAAAGAAAGCATCTGAGACTTAGGGTAAGAGAGGGGATGAGAGGAAAAGAATTACTGATGAAATAAAATAAGTCTTTTAAAATAGACCATTGATTTGTTGTACAGAGTCGGGGGGGACACTGCAAATAAGCACTGTTCTTTTCTCATAGGTCTTACCTTGTTTATGGCCATGAAAGCTGCCACTGTCAGCCTCCTCCTGATGCTGCCTAGGATCACCACTCGTTATAGAATCATAGAATCATTCTGGTTGGAAGAGATGCTTAAGATCATCAAGCTAACCCAGCACTGCCAAGTCCATCAGCAAACCATGTCCCTAAGCACCATATCTACACAGCTTTTAATACCTCCAAGGACGGTGACTCCACCACTTCCCTGGGCAGCAGTGCTTGACAACCCTTTCAGTGAAGAAATCTTTCCTAATATCCAACCTAAACCTCCCCTGGTACAATCTGAGGCCATTGCCTCTTGTCCTAGCGCTTGTTTCTTGGGAGAACAGACTGACCCCCACCTTCCTACAATCTAATTTAGGTAACTGTAGAGAGCACTAAGGTCTCCCCTGAGCCTTCTTTTCTCCAGGCTAAACAACCCCAATTCCCTCAACCACTCCTCATAAAACTTGTGCTCTAGACCCATCACCAGCTTCGTTGCCCTTCTCTGGACTTGCTCCAGCACCTCAGTGTCTTGTAGTGAGGGGCCTAAAATGGAACATGATATTCAACATGTGGCCTCACCAGTGCCAAGTACAGGGGTACAATCACTTCCCTAGTCTTGCTGGCTACACTGTTTCTTATAGAGTCAGGATGCTGTTATCCTTCTTGGCCACCTGGGCACATTGCTGGGTCATATTCAGCTGGCTGTTGCCAAACACCCCCAGGTCCTCTTCTGCCATACAGCTTTCCAGCCACTCTTCTCCACGCCTGGAGCATTGCATGGGGTTGTTGTGACCCAAGTGCAGGACCCAGCACTTTCCCCTTATCGAGCCTCATAGCATTGGCCTCAGCCTATCCAGTCCAGCCTGTCCACATCCTGCTGTAGACCCTCCTTACTCTCAAGCAGATCAACACTCTCACCCAACTTAGTGTTACCTGCAAACTTGCTGAGGGTGCCCTTGATCCCCTTGTCCAGACCATTGATAAAGATATTAGAGATAAAGAGAACAGGCCCCAATACTGAGCCCTAGGAAACACCACTTGTGACCAGCTACCAACTGGATTTAACTCCATTCACCACCACTCTTGGGGTCTGGCCAGTCAATTTTTTATTCAGTGAAGTGTACGCCCATCTAAACCAGTTTCTCCAGGAGAACACTGTGGGAAATGGTGTCAAAAGCTTTACTGAAGTCCAGGTAGACAACCTCCACAGCATTCCTCTCATCCACTAGGCAGGTCACCTTGTCGTGGAAGAATACCTGGTTAGTCAAGCCAGACCTGCCTTTCATAAACTTTTGCTGACTGGGCCTGATCACCTGGCTGTCCTGTATGTGCCATGTGATGACACTCAAGATGATCTGCTCCATAACCTTCCTTGGCACCAAGGTCAAATTGACCAGCCTGTAGTTCTCTGGATCTTCCTTCTGGCCCTTGTTGTAGGTGGGCGTCACATTTGCTTACCTCCAATCAATGGAACCTTCCTGGGTAGTCAGAATTGCTGATAAATGATGGAAAGTGGCTTGATGAGCACTTCTGCTAGCTCCCTCAGTACCCTTTGGTGGATCCAGGGCACATATATTTGGTACTGGTACCCTGGCATGGGACCTGCTTCTGTTCTCTATTACACTGGGTGTCCAGCTGGCTCTTCTGGGTTATACTTCTAGGTTCTAGACAGCTGCGTGGTTACACTGCTAGTCTCTGGGAACCTCTCTTCACTCTCCCTTTCTGATACAATGTTAAGAACCAGCAGCTCATACTAGTTTTTATTTGCTAATTGATTGCCTTGGTGAGTTGGACCACTGATTTAAGGTCTCTTTGTTGATGAAAGGGATGAAATTTCCATTCTAGAGATGCTTTGACCAACCCTCTGAGAAAACAAATGAGCTTATGAGAAGCACCAAAGCAGACCTGTTGCTCAGGAGCAATACAAATGCCTGCTTGAGGCCAGACTTTCTGGACTGGGGCATACTCACATCAGGTTCATCTTCTGAGCAGCTGAGGATCTCTTCCAAGTCTCTGTTGAAATCTTTTCCTCAAACATTTTCTTCCTCCAGAAGGTTTTAATGTCTCTTTTTTTGAAATCACAATGGACAGCTGATTTAAAGTCCCCTTTTCTACCAGGAATCATAATCTCTTGAGAATAAAGGAAAGAGATAGCTGGTCTTCTCAGACCTGAGATTGTAAGAATTGGGTATTTGGTTACTGTCATGGTCAAATCAACATGTTTCTTCCATCATTTACTCTTTGGAAAATTTTACTGACGTTTTCAGTAAAAATCCAGATTGAGACAAGTGATGAACCACAGTCTAACAAAATTGTAACAGTGTCTTATTTCCATGGGGAAACACTGAACAGCTTTAACCATAGCTGGCACCTGAAGAAGTGAGAGTATGTCTCTCACTTCAGTGTGCACCACACACTGCAGCTTCAAGCATATATGTCTGAAGTAGAGCAGCGTACACCAAGCCACTCCTGCACAGAGCTCTGCTTGGGCTTACTTGTCATTCAGACACAGGTTTTATTAATGTGCTGAACATCACACTGCTGAAGCCTTGTTGAACAGTGTGGTGAACTGACCCACATATTAAGAACTTCTGCCTTATTAAACAGCAAACAAAGGACTACAACCCTCAAGAAGGGCAGGATTTGAAGGTTTGTTTAGCGATACCTCCTGACCTTGCTCATACACATAAGTAATAATTAAGATGAACTCAGAGCCTGCTACTGAGCCACTGCCCACTGTGACGGAGAGTGATGATGCCGGGTCAGAGGGGACCACAGAGAGCGTGGACGATACGCTCCCTGGGTTGATGTCATCGATGCAGCAATCACTAATCGTAATGCTCTCAGAGATTAAGAAATCAAAGGGAAAAATGATACAAAAGATCGAGGCGTTGGAGACAGGAATAATAAAAGAGATTAGGCTGGATATTAAGGCCCTGGCAAGTGGTAGAGAGTCAGGGAGTCAAGTAGAGGGGAGTTCGAATGAAAAATATAAGCTGAAAGAAGAATATAATAAGCTGTTTTTGCAGTGTATGCACTGGGATTAAAAATATAACGAGTTGTGTAAATCTAAGTAGGTGATGCGACAGACTTATGCGCAGGGAATTAAGGAATTGCAACATAAACTCGAGGAATTAAACGAGGAGTACGATAAATTAAGGAAAGTAAATGAGGCGTTGCAACACAAAAATATATGATTGAAGGGGGAGAAACTTGAGCGTGAAAAGATAGAAACACAATATAGGGCACTAGATAAAGTATCTCACTTTGTAGTTATTTGCCCTCGATTCCATCTCCCCTTTTGGGAGGCGGCACAGACGCTTGTACTCCGGACCGCGACAAACAGGTAGCCCCAACACCACTGAATCCCTGGATCTTCAGTGGCAAGTCTGCACTGTTGTCTTATGGCCTTCCATTTAATTGAACTTATTGTAAACCACTCGATAACACTGCGACTTAATATAGGCATTATAAGCTATCTTCTGTCAGTAAGCCGTGCCTGAAGATGGTGACAATTGGTCCTCAAATTTTCCTGTTCCAGGAGAATAATTTATTAATTCCTTTTTATTCAGTCATGATGAATGTTGTGTCTTCAAACTGTCCATATTTGATGAAAGAGAGTAAAACAGTTGCACTGCTGAATGGGCTACATCTGTTATACACAGTGGTCTTACAACGGCAAACAGCCACACCAGATGTGTTCTGCGATAGGAATTTATCTTGGGGACTAATCCTCAAAAAAATTCACAATGGCTTCAGGGGATTTTACTTATATGTATAAATATTTAAAGGGCCTAATCCGTTCATACCTTCCATCCAGCATGAAAAAAGCTCGGGGCTTTTCAGTTAAGCTTGTAAATGTTCAAAAATACACCTGGATACAACGATGGGCCAAGGAAGACGCTGCATTAAAGGAAAGTATTAAGTTATTTCATAAGATAGTTATTCACCAAATAAAACTAAAAATGAAGGCATTACTCTTACACTGGGAGAAGAATTATAGCAACAGATCCCAGATAGCAGTAATGTCATCGCCAAGGGTGCTGTCCCACAGTACCTGAGCAAGATGAGCAAAGCAGGTCTACTGATAGTAACCAGGGTCAGCCAAGGGTCCATAGAGTCCACAGATCCACCAGGCAAGTCCATAGCAATAAGACAGGTCCAAGGTTAAGCAGGAAAATCAGGGTCAGGATCAGGTCCAGTGAGGATAGCCAGGGCAGGCAAGAATCAGCAATGGCCAAACAATTTCATATTAATGAGGCTCATCCAAGGTCATGCCAAGAGGTCAGGTGCAGATTGACAGGGCACATGGACATAGCTGTAACATAGCTTTGGGCACAAACAAAGGCAAGCGTCTTAACTGAAATGCAGCTCCAGAGAGGAGAAGCTGCCTCTCACAGCTCTTCCTTGCATAACTCCCATGACCACAATTCACTTGAACCAAGGTTATGCAGCAGCACGATGTCAGCACCGACCTCGAGTGCAAGCAGACACCCCCCAGGAGCGAGGAGCGTGCTCAGGGGTCTGACAAGAAGAACAAAATGAAAAAAAGTGTAACCAGCATGTTTTATGCCCTACTTGTCATATATTCCCAAATATAGCTGGAAAAAGAACTACTCATGCTTCGGATGGGACTCAAAGTGCCAGGACTGAGAGATGAGGAAGTGGCAGTAACTGGAGATGGTTTTTGTAATTCAAGTACACATTCCTTTTGTTGCAGCATGTGGTAGGACCCTTTTGGCTTTCCCTAACTGAAGTCAGCTGATGAAGGTACCAGTTAGGTTCTCTAGGGTGACTTGAATGTATTCTTATTGTTATGATCTGGTGTCTGAACCAATCTGTTGGTCTAAAATCTGTCACTGAAGTTCATCTGACCAGTGTTTTTAAAATCACCACTACTTTTGATATTAAACAAGCCTCTATGTCTCAATGAAATTCAGTCTCTTTTGGGATCGGCTTTATCTGAACAAAATGCTACAGGCCAACCATAACCCTAATTATCCTCCAGCACTCCAGGCTACTAAAACAAACACAAAAGCGTGTCAGCAGTTTTATTAGCTAAGTTCTACAAACCGTTTCGTAAGAGGTTTTGAACATGGAAATGGCTACAGAACATGTATGCTGCAATCCACTGCGTCCAGTGCTTGGAAAACAGCAAGACTTCAAATCATTGAAGAAAAGTGGTCGTGAAGTTTTGACTGGAAGAGGTAGCATTCCTTCTGTATAATAACATTGACAGTAAAATATTACTAATCCTGAACAACATTTTGCTTCTTGGTTCAACAAAATAATGTGGTGCTACAGCTGCTATTTTGATAGCAACATCTGACTATTCCTCATGGTGATTTTGACTTTAAAAAGAAAAATAACAGTGTATGCCAGCTGCTGGAATTTATAGAATATTAGTGAATGAAAAAGCATTAAAAGCTGATTTTAAATTGCAATATATGAAGAATGAGAAGTGTTAGGTGAAGTAATTAGCTAAAAGAAATGCCATGGGATTCTGAAATGTTACTTACGTGTAATGAATTTGGAACACAAAGCTCCAAGACTTTGAAGTCATGGGTGATTACACAAGCCATGTAGAGGTGTGGTGGGTAAACTGAGCATTCTTTGTTACAGAACTCACAAACAAATGCCAAAAGAGACAACTTCGCTTTTCCAGGCTTCCTTGCGCAGAACAGTCAAAGAACTTTTACAATGAACTGAGCAAAATGATATTTTAGAAAGGTGCCTGATCTCATTGTAAAGTCCCTAGACAGTGCAGGCATGCCAGCAAATTTACCTCACACATGGAAATCCCCATCTACCAGATTGCAGCTTCCAGCTGGAAACTTCACCTGCAAGCTATTACACTTTTGTCTAAAACACTGAGAAGTTTGTCACTTCTCATTCCCACATGTAAGCATTTATACAACATCATCAATCACCTTCAAAGGTGAAGAGATCATACTTCTTAAATTTCATATTGGAAGATCTATTTTTCTGGCTTTAATCGTGGGCAATGACACAGCTTTCAATTGATACACATGGACATATTTCTTCATGTATAGGTGTTTCTCCACTAACATTTCTGGCTCAAGATGACATGTAGGAATTAAGGCACTGAAAACATGTTAGGAGCTAGTACAACCAAGAAGTTGTGGATAGGTAGGTACCTATGACAAGCTTTAAAAATAATGTTATTTAACTGTGAAGTAAAGTAGTAAAAACACAGGGATCGCCCAGCCCTAAATGGGTATTCTTGAGCATCTATCCAGCAGTTTGAATGTCCTATTGAAAAAAACACGCTCATGACATTACATATAACACCATCATGGCGAATAAGAGACACCTGACTGTAAACCCTTCTCATGTGCACTTCACCATTTAAAAGTTATTTTGAATGAAAAGAGTAAAAGGAATCAACTGAGTTCAGAGGCAATGTTTTTGTTATCAGGAACCAGCAGTAAGGTTTGAACCCTTGAACTACCATCACAACTGACAGCCTTCAAAACTAGCTGTGCTGGCTGGTTGTCAGCACAGCAGCTCAATACGGAGCTTCACTGCTTCCAGGAGTTAGGAATGAGACAGCTCAAAATAGTGCCCAAGGGCAGGCAGACAACAGACTTAGAACCTGTTTCTAAGTTTGACTTGGCTATGGGAGTAAAAAGGATACACTGTACCTATAATCTATACCCTTAGCCTTAAAGAAGACCTCTTCTGCACAGTATCATTTTCCTTCACCTCATTCAGTATAGCTGCTGTGGCTGGTAGGATGGGAGAAGGGGACTGAGTGCTTATGCAAAACTGAGCATTCTTGTGCTGTTTATAAAATTATCATGACAACTGAAAGGGATCAAAAGGAAATAGCAATTAGCAGCTTACAGTTCCCCAAACACTGATCAGAATTCTGTGTGATGCAGAAGAGATGCTCCAGAAGCCCAGTGCATCTCCCTTGAAGGACATCAAACCCTGCGATAAACTGAAGAGTTACAAGGTTTTCTTAAAGAAAAGGCAGCAACAGCCCTTAGAACTCAAATTGATTGCCGATCCCAGTCTTCTCATCTTCACTCCTCTTCCTCCACCTTCCTGAATAAATGGTTTAAAACATTTAGTATCTGAACATAGAAAGCATCACATTTACACTGAAATCACTAGGCTTGTGCTTTCATCCAGCCAGCACTTCAGCAAAGACTCCCTGGTACAAGCATTCAGACTCCAGCAAACTCTACCCACAGAATACAGACAAAAGCACCTTCATGGTACACAAACCCTCTTCCTAACCTCCTAAAGGAGGCTTGATAGTGTCTTCAGAAAGCAGAGAGATCTGACTCTTGCAAACAAGCTGAGGAATCTGTTTCAAATCATAGGACTCTCGTAGGATGACCTGCTGTTGTTCAATCTCTTTTAATAGCAGGTAATTTCTAACTCACTGGTTCATCAAACATCTCAAAAAAAGGGTGATTTCACAGAGAAACACCCTCTGTCTGGCTTGCATTCTGTCCAGCTATTCAGAGCTAGCACTTAGCTGAACTTACTGTTCATATGCTTCTTAACCTTGCTCAGCTTCTTCTAGGCAGCTACTAGTGACAATTAGTCCTTGTCAGTCTCAGGCACAGACCCAACACCTACCATGCATCCAGATGCTTCCTTGTGCCTTTGTAGATGTTTCCACCTTCCACATGGGGCTGCCAGACACAAACACAGCTCACATCACATGGCCACAAAAATGCCTCAGGAAGAAAAACAGGCTCCCAAGTAACGTGTCCACAGTTTGTAAATAGTGACCTACATGAAAAGAAGTATCAGGTACAAAAGAAAAGCCACGTTCCTTCTCTCATTTTCAATGTAATATTTTTCTTCAGGGGAGAAAATACCCATGACAGAACTTTGCAAAGATTGCTTGCTCTTAAGTATGCCACACAAGATATAGATTGCCCGTTTCACCCCAAAATAATACACTGCTTTCTAATTGCCTCACCTTCTGAACATTGGGACCCCAGAGAAATAGAAGCAATAAAGCGCAAGTGCCTTATGTCCCAGCCTCCTGGAAACCCACAAAGACTGCTGGTAAGAGGAGGGGATCCAATGAAGGTGTTAGTACTAGCTGGTGTTTGCTTTCCTACAGGCAGATGTCCCAGGGAGGCATTCGTGGTGGTACGTGGCATCTTCATCCCAGGGCCTCAGAGCCTGTGTCTCCAGATGGGTGCTCCTGCGTGGTTCTCCTTTGCAGTACATCTTCCAAGACCCAATACTTCCTGGTCTTTTGCCATTTTCTGTATTAATTTGAGCATTTCTGTGGAAGGGATCCTGTGACAGCAAAGGCTGGGTTTGATATAGGGCTAGAAATGTCTGTGCAAAGAAGGGTAAATGTGCTGATGAATGCTAACATAAGTACTGTCCTCCCAGTACAGCCTAATGTACATGGTCCATAAAGGAACCACCATCACACCATCTAGCTGTGCACAGACACCTGGGTAAGAATAACAGACTTTTTTTCTCAAGGGACACCTTCATAACCACATGAAGAGCCACAGACTAAGCCCCTTACCTCTCCAACATATGCAGTAGTCAGGCTTTCCTGTCCCTGTGAGTATAGTTGTCACCTTGCACTGCTGGAGGGACAGCAAAGCTGGAGACCAAGACTGGAATCTCTTCCAGATTTTCTGGAGCGTGGGAGGTAAAAGGGACCATGGGACTCTGAGTCTGACAGTTCATTTAGATGAGCAGCCAGCAGGATCATTAAAGCTGTTGGCAACAAGGGGCCGCACTCTGACCAGCCACAGAAAAATTCATGCTCCTCTGCAAGATGTGCGAATGTGCCTCATGTCCACAAAGCCATGGGGAGAAACTACTCTGCAGTTTCAAAAAAAGAGGTGTACTCTAAGCTGATCATTAGGCATAGAGATGAAGTGGAAATACCAGTTCTGCAAGGATGCAGGTGCTGGAGGCCAGGACCACCCTACTGACTTGTCTTCAACTTTCGCAATTTTATTGTTGTATTGTCAGTTGCTACAGATTTAGTCCATGTTCATTTGTGCAGACCCTAGGGGTTGATAGCTATCAGTATCTGCATGAACTCTACTACAGTACCATACAAGTTCCTCAACCTGACATTTGACTCATCTGTGCAACAGAAGCTCAGAGAAAGGGGCATCAGCTTTTTATTCCCCCAAGGAACTAAAGACCAATGGAGTCACAAGTTACAGTTAACTTGGAGCAGACTTTCCAAAATCCCATGGAGCCAGCAGCCTCTTTGGCACCAGCACGATGAATGCATCTTAGGAAGGAAAAAAATGGGGCAAAAGGCAGCACCGGGTAGCAGCTCATATTTTAGTACATCCCTGTTAAAGATGGCAAAGAGGGGCTCAGGAAACTTTCTTGGGAGCTTGATATTTCTTTTGTTTTCTTCTGAGAAGAGGAAGTCTTGTGGTTAGGTCTCTCTTTGAAGCAATCTGCTGTAGTATTTTAAATGCAGCCCAGGATCATGAGCTACAACCTAGCTAGTAGCTAGCAATTACAAAGAGCAAACTTTTTAACTTTGCAGACACAGGGGCCTGTCCAAGTGAGAAGAGCCAAAGCATCAGCTGAGAAAACTGAAATGTTATGAAAAATAGTAATAATGGTTTTGAGTCACAGATGTACTGCATGGGGCCCAGTCCAGGCATGGCAGCTAAAGAAACTGGAACCAAACCAACGCATTTTAAGATACATTCATACCCTTTTTTTCTGTCACATTAATGTAGGTTCAAGTTTCAGAACAGCAATGCCCACAAGGAAAAGAATAATAATTTTTCAAATAACCACTTGCTAAAAAGCAGCACAGGCCTCCCCACAGCTGATACCTCAGCCTGTATCCCAAGTTGGAAAGAACCATTCCCAGCATCTGCCTCCATACCTCCGACATGAGCAGCATTGGACCATGGCAAGGAGTGGGACAGAAAGAACATCAAGGACCATTTGGGACAAAGAGTTTCACAGGCTCCTTATCAGCCCCACTAAGAAGTATATTTTAGCTTTGCAGTAATATGGCTCTGGGAATAAGATGCTTTTCTAAATAGAATATCCATAGCTATCTGTGGATAAATGTTAATGAAAATCTTGCAGAAATGACTGAGTTTCAGTTTCTGGTCACGTAAACTATTCCAGTCTTAGTAGTTGCTTCTCAAAATCTGACAGTTTCAAAAGAAATTGATATTAAAGTGAATCACTAATGTGGAAAACAGCCTGTGATGCAAAGGAATTCAATATTTCATGAAAGAAAAATGTAGAAATCAAAATAAGTGGTGGGAGTTGATGTACAGTCAAATCTTCATTGCCAGAGATGAGAAATTTCCCTCCCTACCCAGCAGTGTGAGCAGCCACCAGGCAAGAGCCACCACAAACAGGATTTGGGGAGTCTTCCCTGCACCCCTGTGACATGTGCTAACATAACCCATGAGGGATCATCCTGGTAACTAGCCATCCCATAGGGAAGGGCAGTCAGCCTCCAGTTGGCAGAAGGAGTAAACCCTATTTGCAGCATTCAAAAAGGAATAAGAATTCACATGCTGGTATCAGAACCATCCTGAGGGCATTTCACGGGCCTGTGTTTATTGCACTTCTTGGAAGCACCATCAAGATATGGCCATAAGATCAGGAAGATGCAAGAGGAAAATGACTGCAACGGAGGTCTGCACATTAAACAGCTGATGGTGCAATTTGTCTTCTGTACCCAGAAGGGCAATAAAGCAAGACACAGGGTAATGGTCTGCCTCCATGCAAAACCTTGCTGACGTCTCACCTCAAGCAACATTTGCAGCCTCACTCGCCACATCTCAGGAAGGAAATAACAGAGATAGGCAAGGAACACAGAAAGATGACTAGAATGGTGAAAGGGAGAGATCAGCTGCCTTGCAAGCAGGAGAACTAAAAATTTTGAGGGGGCATACAAACAAAGCTTGCAAAATATGAAGGCAGAGAAGTTAAATGCAAAACTTATCCAGCAAATCCTTCAAATACCAGAAAGATAGATTACTCACTGAAAATAACAGAGGGACAGTTTAAAGTGTATAAACTACTTTTCCTGTTTTTCATGGGTTATAGTAAACTTGTGGAATCTGTTGCCATAGGAAGCTGTAGAGGCAAAAGGTTTGAGCAGGTCCATAAACAGATACCGAAGGAACAGACCAGGACTTCCCTCTCTAACATCCCTCACATGATGAATGTGGATATTAGAGGAGTACAAGTGGAATGGATGGCAGAAAGCAGCCAGATTTGTGTGTTCTCCCTAAACAGCATTTCCAATTACACCATCAGAAACTGTTCTGACCCCATAGGGCATTTCTTGCATTCTTGGAAACCCAGTGAGGTGTCCATGAGATTTCCATCTGGCTTCAACTGACTCCTCCACAGCATCCAATAAACAGGCAAAGCCTTTTCTGGTGCAGACACTGAGGAAAGAACTGAGATGTTCATAACTGGTGGAAGAGGAGTAAGCTCCTAACAGCCAACTTCAGGGACTCTGTGAAGAAAAACTACCAAAATAACTGGGGCACAAGCTCAGCAAAAAGCAGGATTAGGGGCATAATTACGTATTTGACTTGTGCAGGATGCTGGAGGCTGGAAAGGGCACTAAAACACAAGTCTCAAAGTCCTCATACTTTGAAACAGGATAAAGCATGCTGCTTAGTGGTATAGTCAGAAAACAGGGCCCAATTTCAATTTATCTTAATTAGTTCAAATAAAGATAATAAAATAAATACATAAACTAATAAAATAGAGATACAGCTTTCCTGTGTGCACTTTGGCTCTTCCCGTATTCTTAGGTCTTCCTGGGTATAACAGCAACACTACTACAGTGCTTACAACAGTAACTTTGCTTACCAGCCAGGGGCCAGTGATGTATACAATATGACAACAGCACTTGTATTCAGGGTTGTTTTACAAAATACTACGTTTTGGTTTTTTACTACCTGACAAAATGTCGTATTAGGGCAGATAGCAAGTCCTCAAGTAGTTGCTTGTGGCTTTCTTAAACTCAACAGTTTTTTTACTTATTACATTAAGTTAATCTGTAAAACAAGAAAAACAAGACTAAGCTGACATCCAGGATTGCCTATTCTGCTCAAGAGAAATCAGTGATGAAAGATACGTTAATCTCACTCTGAAACACATTGCAGCAACATCACCCCAAATATACTATCTGGTATTGCACCCTCTGCACCTCAGTTTTCTGCATATATTTCTCTTCAACACCTTTTGTTTAAGCAAGTCACTGACATGATCTTTCAACCAAGTCTATTCCTTTTGGGCCTTAAGCAAAGACTTAATTTAAGTACAAGGTGAACCTTATGTTCTTATCCTGTTTCATACAATTGTCCTTTCACAAGTCCTCTCATCATCCAGCAGGGTTTGTTTTGGTTTTATTTTTTGTTATTTTAAAATTCTTTCTCTCACTCTTATTTTTAGTAGTTGTTCTCCTTCTTCAGCCTTGGTAGCCACAGGTCCCAGGCCTACCAACCCCAAATAACTAGGCAGGCTGTACCACTACAGAAACTTACTTCTCCTTTTCCTTTCCATCTGATCCTGTCACAATGCTTTTTCACAGCCTTCTCCCAGTTATGTTTCTCCCCGGCTGAACCACAAACTATGGCCAGAAGCTACTTTCAGTATTCCAAGTCTGGTGCTCATTTGCCTCAGCAGTGATTAGCTCAGCCTAATTCAACCATATTTGCAAGTTTATAAGGACAACTCATGCTCTGATGCATCTCCTTTGTGCCCAGACACTTGCCTGGCTTTTTAACTGAATTTAGAGACACAGAAATATGTTTATAAACCTTGTCATGTATTATACATATATTTTATATTGAACTGATTTTGTATTTCACTCTCTGGTAATGTTTATCCAACACTGACTTTTATAAATATCATAAAGCACACATGACATAAAAGGTAATAGAGACAAAGGAAAGTTAATCTCTCAAATAAAATGTAAGGAAACAGAACTCAGATCCTTAATCCGATCTTATTATTTATGTCAAACTGCCCAGGAAGTCCACCCAAATTACCTATATTATTAGTTATTACTGATCAAGTTGTTTTCTATTGTTGCTATGGTGGTCACATCTGCAAACCCAGCTTTGGAGTGAGTGTTAATAATCAGTCATGAAAGAAAGTGTGCTTAGTCACTACCAGAGCTACTTGGAACTATGAACATTACACATGATATCTACTAAAGAAGTTTCGTTCAAGGCCAGGCTTGATGAGGCGCTAAGCAACCTGATCTAGTTAGAGACGTCCCTGCTGACTGCAGGTGGTTGGACTAGATGACCTTGGAAGGTCCCTTCCAACCCAATGCATTCTATGATTCTACGCTGGGTTTTTTTTTTCCTTTAAAGTCAATGTCAGGAGAAAAGGTAATTCTACAACTGACTTGTCTGAACAGAACATTAGGAAAATTTCATAGTACATGAACCAAGTGGTAGATGCAAGTCCTGACAGAGCAATGCTTGGTGTGCAGTTTAGTTCTCAATAACATGAAGCCCTTTGTGCTTCCCAAGTATGTTTTGTTTGCTAGTACGAGACCAACCCAGTAAGTACTTCCACTTCCACAAGGTTTCTTTGTACTAACATTCTTTGAATCCAATAATTTTATATTTATACAGGACTGTGGTATTTGTCAGATGTTAGGAACTGGCTTTGAGAAAGCCTCAAAGATTTAGTTTAATCATGTGGCAATTAAGAATAACATACATGAACAGAATTTAAAGTTGCAGAAATGGCCATGCAGGAAAGCAAACAGTTATTTAAGGCTAGCTTGCTATTGAGAGAGTGATCCATTTTTCAGAAGTTCAAGTTAACATGGTAAACTAAAGAAACCTGAAAAACAGAATCTTTGATTGCCTACTTTTTAATGCACAGTGATAGCCTGAGCTAGTTTAAATGGACAGGAATTATGCATGCAGCATAAGTCTTCTCCGTCTCACTCCAGAACAGATTAGTACATGGGAAAAAAAAAATTTCTAATCAAGACTGCAAGATTACTCAAAACCTGGTTCCACATTTCTGGTACACCAGTAGATGTGAGTAACATTTAACCTAAGATAGCACTTAGATTTTCACCTGCTGTTGTTCAATAGATTTTCTTCTGCCACTGGCAGGTGTGCTAGATTACTTTAATTTTAAGCCTCCAAAGAATGCTATTAAGAAATAAGTTTGAGAGCAAGAGTAGCAAAGAAAAGATATGACAAAATTATGCTACACATTAACTGCTATAGGTCTAAAGCTGGGTCTATGCTACATATTAAGGTCTTAGGTCTATGTTACATGTTAACGGAGATGGGTCCAAGGTCACACCTTATTGTTGTGCATTTTGTCTCTCAATGCAATTGTTTAGGAACACTGAAAGTAGCAAACTCAACAGCTGAAAGAAAAGAATAGAGAATATGAAATTAAGGTCACGGTAGGGTAAAATATCTGAGTTTTTTCTTACCTTCATAACTACTCCAGCTATTTTTCTACCAGTTCTCCATCCACTACAGAACAGATGCAATTCACCAAGACAATAAGGGCTGTGTGCTGCCTGTTAAGTTGGAAGAAAAGACCACAAGAGAGATGCTTGCATGGCTGTAAATCCCAGGGCTTTGAAATGAGCTGTACAAGTTCTATCAAAACATATGCTAGAAAACATCTGCGTGGGAAGGGGAACAGGAGGAAGAAAGGAAGAAAATAACTAAAATCTAAATTTTAGTGCTCTCAATTATATTTTTGTTCTAGTATTTCCTCTTGTGTGTCCAGTTAAAAATATTTTGTGATACTAGAATGGCATGCTATGGGTAGTTTTCTGTCTACAATAAGTGGGTGACAGTACGAACTGAATATCTAATTGGATTGCTCAAGATAATTTGTACATTCATCAAAACTAATTTTGTGTGATTAATCTAAGTCTGAGGAATAACAACTGCCTCACTCCAAGCTCTAACAGAATGATTCATTTAGCAGATTTACAATCTGTTAACACCTGAACCTAACAGCAACAGCCAGAAATCAAAGTGACTATGAATGATCTTAATTTGACCTGACAAGAGCAGTGATTACACAGCATCCAAGAGACTATTAGTTAAATCATGCAATCAAAAAAATTATCTAAAAGAAATACTGTATTTCAGAATATGTTGTGTTAATGTGTCATGAACACATTAACTCACTTTTCCCTGTCCAACAAGTCCCGTGCAAAAGTACAGGCTTCACTATCTGAGATCTTCTGTGGTATGAAACTGAAAATCCGTCACTGTATATACTTTGAATATCCCTGAACCTTATCTTAAATTGATAGAAAAACATCTGCAATGGAAAAGTGTAACTTTCCTTTTAATACTTAACCCATCATTCTAAACATGACAAATGTAATGTGTCCGCAAGCTCTGGAGTCTTTCCCAACAGAAGGTTGATCTTTTAATTCACTTAATCAAAAGTCCCACCTGAGAACAGATTCACCAGAACCACCAATTTTTCCTAATTCTGATTGAATGAGATTAAAGAGCTTCTGTAACAAACTGAGAGCTACCTTCCATTAATGGGCCTGCAGGGAGGAAGCTGACAATATATCCTGCAAAGCTCAGCATAGACAGGCTGCAGAATTAGTGTTATTTTAACCCTTCCAAACCCAAAACACCCCACATGCAACTTGAAAGCATATCTGGGTGGGAGGCCCCAGCTGTCTGTATTCAGTGGCATTCAACCCATTCTGCAGTATAATTCATATGTCATTTCTTGCAACAAGTGACTTCACAAGAGCTCAGGAGGACTTCTGCTTTCAGTTTTCTTTTTTAAACAAATAATAGAAAAAAACAGAACTACTTTCCAAAACATAAAACCTCTAACTCTCCCACAGAAAAAAAGTAGTTACAGTTGATCTGAAAATACTGTAAATCACAAGGAAGTATCTTTTCTTATTCTTAAGATTTCTTCACTGTCCTGGTGAAGTCAGCTTAAGAAACAAAACCACTTGCCTATCACACAGTCGACTCTTCTACCCATGACAAATCTGCTGTTTCATTACAGATTAGTTTGGCAAGTGAAGGAACCCTACTTTGAAATACATGGCCCTGAACACTACCATCAGACACATCTCAGAGACAAACACTTTTAATATGCCATTCTTGCAGTAACTTGCAAAGTAGATGCTTCCTCTTCTCACTGATCTTGGTTCCACGACTGTCAACTTTGGGCTCCTTACAAGGGCTAGAAGGGACTCAATGACTCTCAAAGGGAGACAAAGAGATCTCATTTAAAGGTTAAGGCTGAAATTCCCATTCTTTATCACCCTAGGAAACCAATGTTTTATTCAAAGCAACCTAAAATGCTTCTCGGTAGGTGCAGTACTTCTTCAGCAGCAAGAAAGGTAACAGGCTCTGAAAACAGGTTGCCTGCAGCATGATCCATGCAACGCACAAACCATCCAAGTAGTCTGGGAGACCAATTTTATAACGAGCTGAAACATGATGAAAGTCAATCTTCATCCCATATACACCTTCGGCAGCAGGTGCTGCACCACTTGACAGCTGGTACCCCACTCATTAGTGTGATCTGCTATTGTCCTAATGAGTCCACTGGCTTGTCAAGTAGCCGTTTAAAACCGCTCTCACAAGAATACAGGAAAGTAGAAAAGAGTGGCTCAAGATGATGAATTCACAGTGAAAATGTTTGAGCAATACATCTAATTACCTAGAAAATCTCAATTTGCACCTACAAGGAGATAAAACCATAGTCCACACTTCCAAGAAACTAAATCTTTTCCAAGTTTTTTTTCTTCTTTCAGCTGATTTCAATTGCCAAAACATCCCATTTTCCCAAAGCCGGATAATTCTAGCACACTGTCAGCCAAAGTACCCAACACAATGCCAGTTCTTTTGATCAAGCTCAAGTTCAGCTGACAAACATCAAGATTTTCACCAGCTTTATGCCCACCATGTTGCTTAAGCAAAACATGATTTTGCATCAAACCAAAAACCTTTTGGCAGCAGTGTGATTCTACCATGACTGAAATCAGTAACAACTTGTCCTCTAGTTTCACAAGGAATAAGTGGAACTTCCCAAACTGAACTTCCCATTATGCTTCAGCTGTGTCACATGTAACTTTAATACACTTGTATTTGTAAAGATGATGGTAAATATTAATGATATGTTATTACAAAAGCACTACTTAGCATTTGTAAGTCTTCACTATAGCAAAATTTTGCTTTACAAAGCAATTCAGAGTCTAGGAAGACTAATATAAATAAAGTAGGTTACAAGAGTTCCCTCTCGTTGTGATTTAATGGCATACAAAGCTTAGGCTCTAACCACAATTAATTGGCTAGTATCCTTTATAGTATACACTTGTTTTGAAAATACAAGATAAACAGAAAATAATTACACATGCTGATGGGTAATTTTAAACAGTCTCATCATGAAAATGTATAGGTTTTTGCAGCTCTCCTTGTCATCTTTGTCTGACTCTAATAAAGCAAAGAAGTAACTGTTTTCCTCAGCAGTGAGATCACAAACAAGTACTCTAAAATCTGTTTATAAAAGAGATAAAAAGAAAAAAGGAATCGTTCTTAAGGGAAAGCTTTCCAGTCATTTTCCAATTAAAATCCTAGCCCTGAAACAGTTCTGAACTTAGATAATGAGAACACTAAGGCAAGCTGTTAATTACTTTTTATTTCTGTGAAAATTGCAAGATATTTTGAGCGTAATTGGCACAGCTCTTGCACAGTAGTAATGCCTCCAAAGGCACTAGGAGGAGCTGTAATTGTTCCCCAAAGAGACTAATTGCCACCTAATAGCTGTTGAAGTAGGCCCAGTTTACTGGGTTTGTTAATGTAGATTTTACATTAAAAGTATGAAATATATCCATACCACAGAAATGTAAATTTATTACTAGAGATAAAAAAGGACCTCCTATAGAATAAAATTTATCAGTGTTTCTTGTTATTGTCATCTCTTTCTGTACATATTTTTTATATTTATCTATCTATACATCTGTTCACAGTGTTCATCCTGTGCACATACATTATGCGTTCCCATCAGATGTGGAATGATGATGACTACAGGTGAGTTGGCCTCTGAGGCTAGTAACACATGCCTGCATGGATATGTAGTGATGTACCTAGATTATAGACAAAATTTTTTGCTTTGGAAGAACACTGCTGACCAGAGGTAAAGGGCAACACTTTGTAGAAACCTGGTTTAAAGTAGACTTTCTTTACACATAGCTTTTAATAACGTCTTTAACTATCGTTAGATGTACACATATAAGCTGTATGTATTTAGGTACCAAAAATTGCATTACAGTTACCTTTGATTACATCTGCACGGCCACAGACACCTCCTCAGGGGAGCAGTTTCCTTCTTGCAGCACAAACAGCACAGTACAGACCACATCAACCCTATGAAGTCCACACTGCACTTGCAGCGCTCAGTATCCATTCTACAATCTTAGGCGTCTTCTCACCTGCCCACCTCCTTAGCACAACACGTGCACTGTGTGCACCATTTGCCTGCTCATATCACAGGAATAGATGCCTTAAGAATGGCTCCTACCTTTGTGCAGCACCCTTTGCAATGGCATCTGCACACTCTGCTCTTGGTACCTTTACATCCACTGCAGTTGCTCCTTGTAGTCCTGCCAGAAAGCCTCTGACATCTCTCCCCAGTTTGTGGGCCTGGCTTTTTCCTGCAGATGAGATCACAAGAATTTCTCCGCAGATTCTAGGTTTTACTCCAGGTTAAGGACCTGAACCGCCCATTCAGGTACCTGGTACTGCTGTGGCAGGCCAGTTCACCTGAGCCATTGACATTCTATTTCTGATGGGAATGACTAATATATACACACAGGATGAACAGCAATGGGACCACAAATTTCTGGGAGCCTCACATCTGCTATTCAGCTCTAACACATCATCTCCCAGGATACCATACTGCTGGACATAAGGGTTACCATTGCCCTGGGGAGCTATGCCATTGCTGACTCATAAAGGAGAGTAGGGAAACCTGTGCATGTCTGCAATGAGCATATTTGTGGGGGAAGACTGAGTATTTAAGTGTTGGCTTCTCAAATGTATATAACGTAAGGTTGGACAGGCCCTACCATCCAGGTGCTTCTCAACTACATTGGGGCCATCAACAAGAATTATATCCCATTTTTTATGTCCCATGAGGTTCCTACCAAAAAATCAGTTGCAAAAGCTACCCCCTCTTCCTCGCCTTGGAAGACCACTGAGAAAGATGAATACAGCAGCTGCACTTATGACACCAAGGTCTTTAAGAATTCTTCTCTTTACCAGAAAGGTAAAGTCAAGATCCTCTTCCAAGATCCCTTCCACAGATACCAGCCTACCCAAGTTCCAAATACCATTCTAAGGCTTGGCAGGTACCATGCGTCTCCTTCTAACATAGTAACACAAGCCCTCCCTGATGCACTTCCACTAGCCTTGATCACATGGAAGAACTTGACCAGTGTGTGCATTTGTCAACTGACCACAGGATGACAAACCGTAAGGGACTGAGTGAATGCCAACAGCCCCAGTCACAGGTGCGGCTGCTTTCCCTACTATGCAAAAGTTCTGCCATAGGCCCTGGAATAGTTTCCTAAAGGAAATCATCACAATTTTGAATTGAAAGATCAGTGCCATCCTGTGAAGAGTCATTTGCACACAATTCAAACGCTGAAAGAGGCAGGTGTTAAAAGCTGAAAAACAAAGTTTCAGTGGCTCAGCTCCAGATGTAATTTGTACCGTGAAGATTAAAAACTCTGGCATTAGTAACAGTCTGACAGCCATTCTCTGTAGAGAATCCTGACAGTCCTGAGGAGGTGATATTTCTGCCTACATTCAGAGACAGAAGATATTGCTATACAGACATGTGGTTAAAAAAAGAGTGAACTTCAAAAAAATGGCCATTATGGCCAGGACCAATACTCTTGCCCTGGCTTAAGCTCATACAGCTAAATAGGCTTCTTCCATAAGTGGCCTCATTCGCACTGCCCACCTTTGCTTGTGTTAGTGCATATCCATGACTAGGAAAGGGAGTTTGTCTGGAATTAGCTGGCTCTGATCAACTGCAAAACAGCTAAAGGAGTTCTTGATTCTGGCTAGCGAAGAAGGGAGAGAGGAGGAAGAGCACGAGCTCAGGAGGCAGACTGAGCCAACAGAGTATGTGCAAGAGTTACCCTCACCCTGGCATCAGGTATCTCACCTCTTCATCTCCCTTCAGTATCCAGAAGGAATCTTCTCCTGCATGAATGACTTGGATGTCTCACTCAATTCTCTGTTACATCTGTTTTTCTAATCTGCCTCTTCTTTGGCTAGATAAGGCTGCAGAGAGACCACGGCTCCTGCTATCGCTCAGCTAGAGCATCTTGATCAAGCTCAACATTCCCCCAAAAGGGGAAAAATAAAGCTGTTAATCTGCCATCTTGTCATGCATCAAGGCAACATCCTCCTCCTCCTCTGCTAGGAGTCCTTCAAGTAGTTAATCTGATGAACATCTACAAATTCAAGCTTAACTATATTCAGCAGACACTACACCAAATGACACTGTTCCAATAATCCTGAAAATATCTGCCCAAGAGGATTTAGCCCTCTAAGGCAAGTAAGCCCTTCTTTACCTACCTTGGAGTCAGTAGATATACTCTACAATTCTTACAGCCTACTGATTTCACACTTGTAGATCTGGTTTTGCAGCATCTAGAAGAACATGGCCATTCTCAAAAGTCAGGAGTTAACACATGTCAATGGGTGACACAAATTTTTATTTTGTCAGCTGAACTGTCATCTGTGGTAGCACACAGCAGAGCTGAGGAAGTAGAGAAACTACTTACATAAAGAGAGATTTTGGATGTATTGGATGTTTGTGACACTGAGCAAGAGCTGGAGGAAGGGAATTAGAGTCACTGTGTGGTTTCAGAGCTGTCACACTAAACTGAACTTTAGACAGGAGAATTTAAGGACAGGAAAGATAAACTGAGCTGTTTGTAGGCAGGTCAAAGGATAACGCTCAGGATATGAACAGTATGAGACTGTATAAAATGACAGCCTTTGCCTCCATCTGTCCAAACAGATTTCTGTGTTGAGTTTGGTTGTGGCAGGAAATAGAGATTAAAGAGCTTAAACAGAGACTCTAGTATTAAAAACTTTTCTCTAAGTCCAGGGCTGCACTTGAAGTCTGCTGATGAGCAGAAGAGGATAGCCTTTCTTTCTAGAGTGTCATTGCACTGTCCTTTGAAGCCAAAACCCACTGAAGCTGACAGTGCCACAAATCACACATCTAGCTAAAAGGCTCAGTTGTACGCATTTTCTGTGTTGACTAGCCATGTATTCAGTAGCAACCAAGGACGCTACCTGCTGAGCTACTGATGGTTTTGATACTGTTTCTGGACTTCAATAGCAGTTTTAGCATTATTGTCACACTTACCCACTTGAAGTTGAACTGCTCCGCACCAGTATGACTTTCACATGTCAGTTATTTTCAAGCACAAGCAATAATCTCACACTACTTAGTGCTTCAGAGTTGCTTGTTTCCTGCTTCAGTTCACAAGACAGAGCTGCTTCTAGGCTTTCACTTTAGATATTAGCTGGCCCAAACATCATGGCTTCAGCCCCTAAAAAACAATTAGATTCCACAGCATCATCACTGCAAGTTTTATCTTGATGTCTGGTGTGCATTATAGCACAAAGGTGGCAGCATAAACCTGTCTAAAATCATGTAGCACCACAGCAGGTTTACAGGAGTACTACAAGACTGTGAACGACATAAAACATCTTTAAGAACAGCATAAAAGACAAAGTCTTCAAGATAGTCAACACAGTCTTGTAAGTGTTCCACCTTGGCTTCTCATCAACAATTTCAAGTTTCATTAAGTTCAATTTATGTAATGCCCTAACTTTTTATTGATTGCTGTTACATCTGTAGGAAAAAAAATGGAAGAATTTGGGAGCATTTCTTATTATGCATTAAGTAGCTGCTGAGTTTTGGCATTGACTGGATCACATCCATCAGTTTGCCCTACATACAGCCACCACAATTCCCACATACTTCAAATCATGCTTGCTGAAAAGTTATATAATTAGATTCTGTTCATTGGTAGGATTCTGGATATCTTCATACCATCTTTTTCCTTTGTACAGCAGACAAAAACATTAAATAACTTTGAAGTAGTTGTTGATCATTTTAGTATAAAGCCATTGTTTTTCTATTTTTCCAGACTGTGGTCCCCTCTGCCACATCACCAAGCTGCTAGCTGTTTCCATTTTGCCTTGGAGTCTCCATAACAATATTCATTACATACTGACACTAATACAAATACTTTCTAGGTTGGAAAGGAAGAATTCAGTGAGCTAACAAAATATAGGTAGAGACTGAGATATGCAGTTGCATGAAGCATATGCAAGGAAAGCAGGACAGGAAAAAGGAACCCTTTTAAAATTCTATCTTCATTAAGAGGCAGTGTCCACCCATCACTGCCCAAGACTTTAGCTCCTCTAGGATCTGTCTCTTAGGAATGCATAAAAATAATTCCTTCTCCAGTGAGGCTGGATGTACCATTGTTGCTACTACTAAAAGTTATGTCCAGGATCTACCTGAATCACATAATACAGCTACCTCAGCTTTGTGCCTAACCTCATGTGCTTCTGAGCTGAGATGGGCCTTCATGGGCTAGTTGTCAGACAATCCTTACTTCCATATGTCCACAGGAACAAGACCGTCATGTAGTTATTGTCATTATATTGCCACTAGTCAAGAAACCAAAAGCCACATAATAACTGAACACAGATAGCTGTGAGTTTCTAGCATTATACAAGCATTAGGAATCACATCTATTCAGCTAACTGTCATCCTTAACCAGCTATTAGCTCTGGAGAAAGTGCAATAAACAGAACATGTCCACATGAAGGCATTAGCAAACTGAAGCTACCACATACCATTTATACTATTCTTGCATAGGCAGGGAATCAGCCTCACTAGGAGAAACTTTGAAAGTTTCCTATGAATAACACTGATTCTCCAGGAAGCAAGGATCAGAAAAAGGCTGTAAGCACTGAAATGCTCATTCTGAATTCGACCACAAACACATCACCTTATCAGAGATGGAAGCTTCTGTACTGCTAGCACAAACATGAACCTTTTATACTGACACGCTTTTACACCCACGTCTACCCCAGTGCATAGGTATCATTGATTTTATTAGCATTTCAGATCAAAAAGGTGTTTTAGGCTTAGCCAGCTATGCTCTAAATATCTCCTCACCCCTTTAGATGAGTACAAGAGCAGGGAGTGACAGAGCCAATAAGCAAAGGGCATGGGGTGATGTGAAAGGAAGAGATCACAAAATCAACAGTACAGGGCTTAGGCAGGGTCACCTCCAGCATTTACAGGTAAAGCCAGGAAGTGTCTGCAAGGCACCATTATGGAGAAATTCCCCAAGCCCTTTTCAGTAAGTCAACGTGCTGGTGTGCCTCACTGAAGGGCCTCTACGCGAATGCACACAGTGCGGGGAATAAATATGATGAGTTATAGAAGACCAGAGGAAAGCACATGTCACTCCTATCTTCAGGAAGGAGGAACCAGGGAACTACGGGCCAGTCAGGCTCAACCTGATCCCTTGGAAGGCAATGGAGCAGCTAATCCTGGAAACCATTTCCAAGCGTGTGAAAGAAGACAATCCTCAGGAAGAGTCAGCTTGACAAACTTGATAACTTTCTATGGTGAAATGCCTATCCTAGGTAGATGAGGGGAGAGCAGCGGATACAGTCTACCTAGACTTTCTTGAGCCTTTCAACACTCTCTGCCACAAGATTCTCCTAGAGAAGCTGTTGAAGTGTGGTCTGGATGAGCAGACAGGGTGGTGAATTGAAAATTGAACTGACAATATCAGTTCCATGTCTGTACAGGTGAAATCACACACCCTGGTCAGTGCTGTTCCATCTGTGCTGACACCTTACAGTGTCTGGAGCAATGGTGTGGAGAGAGAATGAGTTGCCTGTAGCCCTTAACAGCTCAGGAGCCAGAAGGCAAGCAAGGGCAAGTTATACCAATTGGACATCTTGTATTTTTTAAATCCTATTAATCTGGAGGTCTGTATCAAATCTGGAAAGGTTGTGCCTTGCACTGCTGCAATAAGGGGCAATGTCTCCAACTGTGGTGTGGTGTTTCCTCAAAAAATTTGATAGATAAGCTTGAAAGTCCCTAAGCAGCTGCTGTTTCTCTGGTTTAGTCTCACAAAAAAGAAATCAGAGGACAGATTCGGTCTATCTCTTACCATGTTTTCTGCCAGATGTGAGCAGCTCAGGAAAAGCAGGGCCCACATACCATTGGCTCTGCAGAAACCTAGGGGTAAGCCCAGCAAGCAACCATCCTCTTACCACCTGAACTTTGAGTTCAGCCCAGAAGAGGACAAGCCATGATGAGGACCCATACTTAGCTTTTGTTTCCTGATTTTTTGGCCCATCATGATAAGGGTAGATGGGTTACAGGTCTTTACCTGTACTTATAAAATGCGTGGGCTTAACTGTATTCAGCAGGATATTGCCTTTTAGCATCACACTCCAGGCTGAATTACCAGTTTCTGTAGGAGTGTGCTGAGAAAACAGACCCTAAAGTACTCATGAAATATTTCTAAAAATCATAATTATTTAACCCTTGCAAATGGTTGGACTCTTATCTATACTTTAATTTAAAAATACACATTTTTTGCTGCTGTTTGCACTTCAAATCCTAAAGATAAGTTCACAGAGGCTAGAAGGTCCTGAAGAGATGTGGGTTCCTCTATGCCTGGTTGGGTTGCCCCATACCCTCCTGGGCAGCTCATTCTCTCCAGACTCCCTTCTGGAGCAAGCCAGATTGTTGCCCTGAAAAGGAAAGCTGGTTATGAACTCAGAGAGATGAAGTCACCTGGGGTAAATCTGGCTTTGCTGTGCAAGAGCCCTTTCTGTGCAGCATTGCATGTAAAACAATAGTCTAATGGGTATAAACTTACATGGGGATTAATATATCTAAACACGGTACTCAGCAAAACTGCACGCACAGATGCCTTGTATTCCTAATGTAAGCCCTGATGACATAAAGCATCAAACAGACCTAATGTTCAAGTACGCATTAAGGTGGGCTTGGTTTGTGTAATCTCATCTTGATACTTCTTCTATTGACCTGAGTTTAGATACAAAATAATGTGACTGGCTTATGCCAATACATGAAATTAGATCTGACCCTCCACATCCATCTTCAAAGATAGCAGCAGTGGTTGCTAGAAGGTCATATTTTTTAATCAAGCCAGCAGATGGCATTCGTACACTTCGGATTCCCTTCTCCACACCTTTTGCAGTAACGCAGCATGTTTTCCCTTTATTAGGGAAGCCCAAGTCCCTCACGCAAGATTATCTCCCAAGCTGGTAAAGAACTTTGTTTTCATAAGGGTAAGACTATTTCCTGTACATTGTACAACTTGATAAATGACTGGACTCTGAGGATTAGATGTGTTATCCCAGAGATTAAAATTTAAATTAGACCTAACAGAAATGAACTACTATATACAATCTGTCATTTCTGAAACACTTGGATGAAAGTTGGGAAGTTTCCAAGCAGCTGCTGTTTCTTACTCTTTCACATAACCTTTTCAAAGCCATTTCATTATTCGGAGTTCTTTGGACTGAGCAGAGCATAGACATTATCTAGAAATCTAAAGATTTTACAAACTGAGTAATTGCTTCATTTTATCATTTCCAAGGACAGTTTGCTCAGAGGAAATCAGTGCAGAGGTGCATTGGAAGTCAGTTTTCAAGCACGTATGTGAGACCAGAAAAGACACTGCTATGTTCCTGGTTTTTCAAGGTTTGCAGAAAAGAGTAGGAAATAGCAGAGGTTTGACTGTTGAGCTCATTTTAGCATGCATAGCTGTGAATCTCAACAGGAGGAATGAAGTATTAGCAGAATTCTGACATGGCAAGGAACGCTGGTACATACTAGAAAGCAAAATGATTAATGAGCCTCACAGAAATCAACCAAATGGATACCAAAGGCCAAAGAGAGGGTTTGAAATATTTGTAAATTAAATATAAGCATACATGGATTACTGCCTTCTGTGCATCTCCAAGTGCAATACTTTTGTCTATAGCTAGATGGCTGCAATGACACGCTAGGAATGTCCAGTTTTGCTAATTCATTGCGGATTCTTCTTTTGGTTCATATTTTGCTTCATATAAAACAATCTTTTCTGTCTTCATTTCCCTGGCATTTTTATTACGTACAAACTCCATCTACTTTTGTCATCTGGTTCTTCTAAATAAAGTCAATCAGCGTTTAGGTTTGCATCAAATGATTTTGGTCAGTGACAATTTAAAGCCGAGACTGTATTTCATTGTTAAGTAAAATGTTCAGTCTCTTTTCTCTATGTAGCTGCTTCTTCAACTACAGAAACACAGAGAGACATGAAAAAAAAAATTAAGGGAACTACACATATTTAGAAAAATATCAAATATCTTTTTTAAAAATAAATTTTCTGGCAGGCAACCTGGTTTTTACCATCATTTTATAACCTTAGAGAATATTATCTCTTAGGAACTCTTGTATTACCTTTAGGCAGTAAATTGGCACAAAAGAATACTTAACTAAAAGATGAGAGACACGTTGGCGGGCATGGGGGAACACATCTTAGTAGCTTACACAGGCATTTCAGAAGTTTTTGGCGGGGGGGGCAGGTCTGCTAGTGTGTTAGTTTAAAAGATTAAAGTTTGCAATCTGCACTGAGCGGAGAGTTCTTGCTGAAGTCTGTATACCAAAGCTGGCTGTGAATTGAAGAACTGTTGTAATTAGATTACTGTAAATACAATAAGAAACTCACTCCTGGTGGTCTGGGGAGGGTGTCATAGGGCACTGGAGAATTGTGTTGGCAGGATTTGGGACAGTTTGACTGAAAGCAGAGAACAGAATCTCAGAATCCTTTTAATCTTGTGTCCCCCCCCTTCCCAGTTCTTTGGGGATTTGTTTGTCATTAAGTAACAGTCAAAAGATTAAGGAAGTATAAAGTGACATTAAAGCTCACAAGAACTTCTATAAAATTATCAGTGCTAGTGTAGTCTTCAGCGGGGATCGCGTCTGCCAAGACTTTCTAGAGCCAGGCAAAATTAAAAGAAAAGAGGCAAGCAGGCACAAAAGCAAACCCTGCGAATGTGGGCTGGAATACCACTTTTCTGGTAGCGCTTCGAACACGCAGTCTTCCAAAGCACCGCGGCTGTTGCTATGTGTCTGGGCTCAACAAGCTTAAACTTTGCATGGCCCATGCTAAACTAATTTGAGTCAATTTGTCTACATCATTTCAACAATCGTTCTGTGCATTTTGAATCGTACATACAACACTGCATGATAAAGGCCCACCGAGCAGATGCCGACTGCTCATTCTGCCGTGGTCTAGCTGTTGCTAGTTCTTCACCATGGTTTCTCCATATCCTAGTGACAATGTTAGTTTTTCGATGGTGAGGTTAAGTCTGTGCCTGGCTAGTTAAGACTTTTCTTTACAGAGAACAGCTCCTATAACAACTGCCAGCTCTAAGCATGACCTTTAAAAATGAAATGAGGGAGTGCTAACTGGAGTTGGTTTTTTTTTTAATCTCCCAAGGGAGTTCAAAGGAATACAAGGAGATTTTGCAAGTAAAGTTTTAAGCCTTCACAAGAAAGAGACACCAATATCAGAAGCTCTTATCACAAGAAAGCTGATCTAACCTGCTTACAATGAAATAGTTCCAGTGTAATGGGCTTTGACTCATTTGTAAACATGCACCTTTGTAAGACAGTTTTATTTTGGAAACTGATATCAAATAAGAATAAAGAATTAAAGCAGCTTCACTCTGCACCTAGGTAATATAATGGGGCTGATCTGCAGCTGGTGCAAACCAGCAGAGCTGCAGAGTGCATTAGCTGCGTTATCCCATTTTCTACCAGCTAAGGATTTAGTCTTTGAGAGTGGAACATCGTGTTTGGAAAACTCCAGTATTTCATGGGTAAAAGAGCAAGAAGAAGCAGTAAAAAATATACCACGTTTTCATGTACGCTAAGTCCCTGCAAAAGGCATTAAAATCCACGTGTTCTGTAGGGAGAGAAAGCCTATAATTAATGTTCTTATTATTCTTGGATTGGTTTGATAGTTTCTCTGCAAGCCCCTGCTGAAAAAGGATTACTTAGCGAGTCCTGCCGATTTGAAGCCCTGTATAACTCCAGGGGCAGGCTGGCTGGTTTTCTATCTCTCTGACTAACTACTGAGAATTTTTTGCTAGACCGGCTAAATGTGGCAGCTATTATCATATAGCAAACTTGGAGATACTGTCAGTTCTGACCATGTTTCCAAAACAACAAAATTCTGCCCAAATTGCCAAAAACTGAGCTGTGTTTAAACTTTAGTGGTCTAGTTAATTTTTTTTCCCAGATTTTCCTTTTTTTTTTCCTCCTTTTTTTTAACCTTAGACAGTTCAGGTAGCCCCTCTGTGTTAAGCAAAATTTAATTTTGATGAAAACCAAACAAGAATATATTGCTTAAGGAGTCACTTTTTTTCCTCTCAGAAAAATGTCAGTGAACATCCTTTAGTGAGGTCCAGGTGTTGGGAGATGTTTCAATGCAGATGCTTTTTATTTTTCCCAATGTTTGCTCTCCAGATGATAAAACCAGAGAGATAGGAAACATGGGCAGCTCTGCCTACTACTGCTTAGTGGCTCTTTTTAAAATTCACATCCACCAGACGTGTTCCTTGCACTCTGATTTGAATTTTAGGGCTCAAAATAAAGTTCAGTACTTTATTCAAATTCAAATGAACTGTGCTACACTCTGGCAGCCTCTAAGGATTTGGCAGGCCTGCAACCCCTCAGAAGATGCAGGGTGCAGCAGGAGCTTGCAGGCTAAATTCTGGCTGCCCCAGTGCAAAGATATTCTAAAATCTCACTTTGGGGCAAGTTGAGCAGAGCAAAGGTGCACATGAAGGCCTGAGGTGGTCCTTCCTGCAGCCAATAAAGATGCACTCTGATTTCAGCAGCAGAGATCTGCACATTAGAAAAGGTTGGTCTGAGTTTGGGCTTCCTGCTGATGGCAGTGCTGTGGGAGCGCTACAGCTTTTTGGTAGCTCCTGAATTTTGAGGGGAGGATGGACATGCTGGATGTAGGTCCTGGGCCAGATTGCTGAGCTCTCCTGTAAGATTCAGGGGAACAAAGTATCTGCCACTGTTGATAACAGTCAGTCACTGAAGAGCAACCTGATTGCACCAAGGTTTATCGAGGCTTTGAAAAGGAGTACCGGAAATAAATGTGAATTTAAACAACACGAGTTTATAAGAGAAATGTGGGAGATGGTGAGCGCCCAAAGCTAGAATAGGAGCTGGATGCTGCAACGACAGTTGGACACCTCAACCCAAAGTGCCACCTGCACCTCTGCCCTGAGCCTCAGCTCCCTTTTTAAAGTCTCCAAGGGTCTTTCTGAAAAACAGGAGACAAAAAATGGGGACCTGCCTATATTTTTTAGTGGGGTAACTGAAGAGAGAAAGCTGTGTTAAATCCCACCCTGTCCTGGGCATAGGTACTATGATAAGTACAACTGGTCTTGTGGCAGAGTGGCATTACCTGAGGCCACTTTTGGCCCTATGTGTATGATGCAGTTCAGCACTGCCAGAACAAGTCTTCTTCCAGACAGGTATTCTCCTAAAACAGGTGCTTTTCTTTCAAAATACTGCTCAATAAACAAAACACTTCTCAGTAGGCACTCCCTTTCAAACAGCTGACAGCCCTGGAGTCAGTAAACATTACATCAATAATTACAAAAGTCATCTGGGCAGCCTTCTCCTCCAAGAACTACCTGGGCATAATTTTTTCCTTGTTTATAATGCTCTTTCCCCCAGCTCGATTTCCCAGACAGTAGACGCACAGAGAAGAGAGCAAACGTAGATTAATATAGCAGGAGTTAGTCATTAATTATCAACCCACAAATTACGCAACGTCTATAAAACTTCTCGAGGGAAAGGTGTCTGTTCTTCAGCAAACTGCAGAGAGCCTGCAGGACCTGACTGGTTCAGTTCTCAATTTACCCCTTTCTCACGTGGAAACAGTCACAAACATCAGGACAGAAAAGCGAAAGTTTGCCAATTTTTTCTCAGAAATGGAAGAGATCCCTGTAGGGAGCCATGGGTCACCAAAGCTGGTCTCAAATGGCGCTTTGTTCAGGCGGCTCTGGAGAGAGCAGCCCCATGAGAGTGCCAGGGCAGCGCTGGCCTTGCTCTCTGCTCTGGGGATTGGCCTCTTCGGTGGGCTGGGAATACAAAATATAACAGGGAAAATCTACCCCTAGTAAAGAAGGTAAAAGTTAACAGCTAAGACTTGACAAGGGGAAAGTGAAAGTTTTTCAGCTCTTAGTTTCCAAACAGAGATGCAGCTGATAGAGGCACCCAGAAGAGACTTTTCAAGCATTTTATGCAGATTTGGTGAGGACAGCCAGGGCTGTGTCACTGGGGGATCTGGGAGAGCCCCACCATGACCCCTGGAACAGGGAAATAATCCAAGGCACTGAGATGTTTGCCATGAGCAAAGATTTCAGTAGTGAGGATCCCCTGTAGCCCAGCAAGGCTTAGGTTTATGCTGTTAAAAAGTTCTTGAAGTATTTTTCTTCCAGTGCTGGGGCCAGCTTGCTGCAGGCCAGGCTGCCATTTTAGAAGGCACAGAGAGATTGGGAGCCAGGATGAAGGAAAGAAGTGAGGGCAGCCCTAAGTCTCCAAACCACAGCCACCTTACCTCAGGACTGACACGTGAGCACTGTTGTTGAGGTCTGTGGTGAGAGGAAGCTTTCTTGGCCAGAAGAAGTTCATTCATCTGCTGGGCATCTCGGTTGACTGTCATGTGGAGCAGTGGCAGGAGCCTCCTAGGAGCTCCTAGTGAAGGTCCTCATGGGAGGGATGCTCCAGCACCAAAAGGAAATGGGACATCAGCCCTAGGACTGCTATTCTTTGGAGGCATCATGGTCACAGGAACAAGCAGAGACATTTCCTCTTTGAGCCAAAAAATGAAAATGTGATCAGCACCTATGAAAGAGAAATTGGTTTTCCTCAGATACTGCTCTTCTAAATGAAAATACTCACTCTGAAAATCTCACAGAAAATTATTTTCTCATCAGTTGAAGTTGTTCCCCTTACCCAACCTACTACCTTCACTGTGACCCCGCTGATGAGTATCAGCTTGTTACATGAGCAGTACCACTGTTTCCACAAGGCATAACCCTGAAGAACAGATGGTGCTGTTTTAAGTAAATCAAATCCCCTGAATCTGCTTTTATAAAAAACTTTTAACCAACAATTTAACTGGTTGGTGCCGCTCCCTTTTCGTTATGCAATGAGCATAAAACCATGCAGTTCTTGCATAACAAGGCTACAGTGCTGAGATCTTCAATATTTTTAAGAAACTTGGGCCTGAGCTAAATCATAGAATCTTTATAGTTGGAAAGGACCACCAGGATCATCAAGTCCAACCTTCATCCTAACATCTCTCTTGCCACTAGACCATAGCCTCAAGTGGTACATCTACTCCTTTTTTAAACACCTCCAGGGATGGTGACTCCACCACCTCCCTGGGCAGTCTGTCCCAACCACTCTCTCAGTAAAGAATTTCTTCATAATATCTAATCTAAACCTCCCCTGATGCAACTTGAGGCCATTTCCTCTTGTTCTGTCATTAGTAATTTGGGAGAAGAGACCAACACCAGCCTCGCTACAACCTCCTTTTAGGTAGTTGTAGAGAGCAATAAGGTCTTCTCTGTAACACTGCACCTGATGTGGGGAACAAAGCAGTCCTTACTCTTCCCAAGACTTGCAGAGCAAATCTCTTGCAAGGAAAGTCTCAGACTAACCAAAGAATTGCAGGTGTAGGCTTAGTGATGACCAAAACCAAGAAACCAGGCAAGGTGACAGGCTCCAGCAAATGCTCCATGTTAACTGCTGAGGGGACGAAGGAAGATGGCGGAAGGACGCTGGTGCCTCAAGGCTGTTGGAAGGGAAGGGACCACTGTTTTGCTCTAACTAGTCAAAGCCTGGAGTTTTTACTAACCACTGCCACTGCCTTGTCCTGCTCCAATAGTCTAAGGCAGTTTTTAGATGAAAACATATTTGTGGAATTTGAAATTCCCCTTGGCATCCCTTGCTCTCCATGCTAAGTTTCGGCAGGGTACAATGCTGTGTTCCCAAATACTGGCCAGAGCATGTCCAGCACACTACAGCATGCTGAGCACCAACGCTGGTCTTATTAACGCACGCAGCCCCTCATATCTGAGCTGTGTAAACTGCTTCTAACAGCTCCTTTCCCCTCTTTTTTCAAACAAACAATGGCCTTTGGAAATTTATTTTAATGCTGCCAAGACCAAATTGTTATTTAATTTAACAAATGAATAATTCCCTCTTCCAAATCCCGTTTAGCTCTGCATGTATATTACTTAATAGCTTATCTATACACCTATCAAACTCTTGCTCCTCTGAAAGAATACAATGAGCAACCCTTTGCTCATGCAGCAGATTAGGAGAGGGAGAGGGGGATATGGCTCCCCTCTTCGTTCCCATTTTGCTGTGCAGAGAAAGAACCTGCTTTGGTTTTCTGTGAACATATTTGCAAGTTTTTTTGGCTGCGAGACAGCAAATTTGGAGCTGCCTCTGGGAAGATATTTGTGATAGAGTGCAACACAGGAAATATATTTGCATCAATAACACCTGCTGGTAGAATAAATTATAAAGATATTTTGTATCATTTGACTTAAAAGTTACTCCATTCCTTCTCTTGCTCATTTTACGCCTTCAGGATTCACACTGATGAGGATCAGCTAACACTGTAAAGGCCCCTGCACTGCAGCCTTTGCATACCTGAGGAGCCATGTAGGTGAGCTGTAGGACACAGTTTGCTCAGGACCACCTGCTTTAGGAGCTGGTTCTACCTCCTTCTAACCACATAGCACCCTGTGGCCCTCAGCCAAAGCTTCAGGTTTGGCCAGGGACCTCCCTCTCCCCTGCAGGTGAAGAGCAGCCCCAGCAGCACAAGCTGAACTTGTAGGCTGAGTGCTCAGCTCCCACAGAGAAGAAAAGCCACGCGTGCCATCCCTGCAGCCCTCCCAGGTGCTATTAGGGCCCCCTCCTTAGGGAGCCACTGTGCACAGGCAGACATGGAAGGAGCAAAGGAGTTGCAGGGGCACAGAGCACCCTCATGGGCATTAGACCCCCTTGGCACACAGATGGGAACGTGTCATTTCAGCCTCTTTGAAAACTTGGGCATCACAGCATGCACTACCCTGCATCGCATCTCCACGGCTTTTTCAAAGCCAGCAATGGCACCTTCCCCTCACATCACTACACCTTCTGAAAGCACTTTCATGACTTCTGCAAGAAATTTCTTCACAGCTTTCTTCAGGATCAAGCAGGAATAGTTTGTGTGTATATATTTATGTATATTGTATAAATTATAGGTACCACGATCGTAAAAAACAACATTTTCACCACTAACCAGGAAGGTGCAGGATGTCCACAGCAATGAATGTTGTGAGCTGCTGGACCTCACCATGTGCTCTTCTTTGTCATGGCACCATGCCTGCACATCACCAGTGCAGGAGCACTTCTCTTCTCACAGGATCAATGTGCTTCCCCACCCTCTACCACCACGGCCAAGGTGGGTGCCCAGGCTGCAGTGAGGTTAATCTATCCTCACCTAAGGTGGTTTGATCAGGTGGCCCATGCTGGCTAGTGGAACTCCATGGCCTTTGAGTTGGGCTCCTGTGGATGAAAGTAGGCAGGAAGGGAGGGCGGTGCTGGCTCAGCTGTATAATCTTTCTGCCTGCCTGAAGAGAAAAACAAAAATAAATAAGGTTTATTAGGAAATTAATAGAGCGAATGGAGAGGATGAGCAACCCAGCTCAGCTTGGTGAGGCTTGGTTGCTTTGAATATGGAGCCTGTGTGGCTGCAGGGGCTTTGCTTAGTGACAGGTCAGGAATCCTGCATCTTCCCTGGCTTTACTCTGTGAGGCTGAGGGCAGTGCAAAGCAGCAACTGGGCTGCTCTGCAGATATTTCAGGCATTGTTAGCCCCGAGAGCTTGAAAAGGTGTCTACGTGGGACCTGAGAGGTGGCAGCATACGGGGAACTGGGTATGGACAGCACTACAGCTGCTGAACTACAGTTTTCCTCATCCTTTCTCTTTCACCTTTGCAGCCTCTCTTCAGCCTCAGGCTGATTTCTGGATTCATTCAGCCTCATTCCTCAAATCTTCAGATCTACAGAAAACATTTTCCAAAGCTTCTGCCCTTTTACTTTGTAATTTTTAAAAGGGACTTTTAAAATAAAACCATGAAATAATACTAGAGGGTATACAGTAGGATCTACCATGTCAAATTATAAACTGAAAACATTTAACTTTGGGAACAAACACCGCCATCATTTCTCCCCTCTGCCGCCCCCTTCACCCTGCAAAAGGCAGCATTAGAAACATTCTTGTATTTAGGTTAAAATGTGAGGCCTAAGCAGTTAAAAGGCAATGTGCTCTAAAGCTTCCCTAATCTATTTTCCTCCAATTCTTTCCACCTCTAAGAAGCTTGTGGAGTTAGTTGCCGATTAACATTCAGGAAGATTGTACTCTGTCTCCAGTTCATTGCTCTCTTGTTGGCTTATTGTTATTCAGAGCCCATTTATTGTAGATGAGCCATTCATTTTCCTCTAATTGGATGGGATTGGATTTCACTTTCATTGTTGGATGCATTGAAAACACGGGAGGGGCTGCGGGGATCAGCCCAGGGCTGGGGAGATTTAACTCAGCACAAAGTTTAGGTTGCAGCTGAAGGAAGCTGCTTTTTTTTTTTTTTTTTTTAGGTGCAAATGCCTCAGGGCCAGATTTGCAAGGTCTCCCTTGTGATCCCAAACACCTTTTTGTGTAACTTACACTTTTGGTATTTTTATATAGTTCCTCACTGAAGCACTCATCACATGGGGAGTGCTAGGAAGGTTTCTGAGTATCAGAAACCCAGCAAGGGCTTTGCTCCAATGCCTCTCCTCCTGTCAGGATCTAACTGGCTTTCTGACACTCTCAAATCTTCAGATTAAATCCTTTGACAGTGCCCGGGCTGTGCACTGTAACATCCTCCCCTTCAAGTCTGCTCAGATTCATTTGGGGTAGTACAAGAGCCTGCAAGCAGAAAGGTAATTTGGAGACTACACTCTGCAGTTATTCACGCTGCCAACTGCTCCAGCAGCTGCTGTGTCCCACCTAAGGGCAAGCAGAAGGCTGAAGAGCTGGCCCTGTGCTGTACCACAGTTTTGTGGCAGACACACAAGCCTGGACCAAACTCATCTCTCTGAGCCACCTCATAACTCATTCTTAAATGTTGGCAGCAGAGCTAAAAATACACACAGGCCCCCACATGTGGGTGTGTATGTCTCTTAGCCAGCGATTCACCATGCTGCGTGGGAGCCCCCTCCCAGTCATGGGAATGGCCATGGTCACAGCATGGGCAAGAGCAACACAGCCACTGCGGGCTCCTGGGCTGTAGCATCTCACGTCTCACCAAACAGCTCAGGGGTGGCAGGGAGGGAAAACAACCCCCCTGGTCCCTTCGGAAAACCATGTCTGCCAAGAGCAGGGCTCAGGTTTTAACTGCCTGAATTAAAGGCAGTATTAAAACTAAACTCAAAGACTTAAACAGTCTCAAAAATAGGTTTCTGATCTGCTACAAGGTGCTCTGGAGTCAATGGAGAGATGGGCACCTCTGAAGAGCGAATTTTGCCTCCTGAGATGGGTTTGATGGATGGGACAAGCTGCTCTGTGGAGCAGAGAAGCAAAGAGACATCTACCTTAGTTGCAGCCTTGAGCTCTAGCACATCCCCTAAACATCCTCTAAGCACACCTAAATTCATGTCTAAACATCAGCTGGCAAGGTAAACCCAGGGGCTGCCTTTCTGGGAGAGAAGGTGGAGGGAGAGGAAAAGGATCAGGGAGGCAGCATGAGGCAGTACAGCAAAACAACTGTGGTGTGTTGGAAGGGTTAACATCTGCAGATGTTAACCTGCAGATGTGCGGCTGGTGGGGACTTGGTGGTTGGCTGAGCTGGGATATTTAGGTGAGAAATTCTCCAACAAACTGCAATGATGTGCTGCAGCTTCTCACTTAGAGGAAGCCCATTTTGCAGCTCTCTTTCCTTCTAGGGCACAGATTTTCATGAAACATGTAGGAGTGTCACCTCTCTGACACCTTTACTGTACTGACAGTTGCCTCAAATTGACCAACAGTGTTAAAAGCTACCAGAGGGGGCACAGGGGAGGGAAGGAACCACACTTGTACCTACACATGGAGGGTGTGATTGGAAGGTGGATTCTTAGAACAATGAAACAACAAAGAAATTGTTGAGAAAGACCCTCTGCTCATGCACACCAGGCTCTGACAGAAACATGAGATATTTAAGACACTAGCCATTAAACTGATGGACCAAGCAATGAGGACAATGTGCAAAGGTGCCTGAAATTTACAAAAACTATTAAAATCAAGAGGTAAAATTTGACCCGTGAATTGCTGGGGCCTGAGCAATGGGCCCTGAATTAAAGTTGACATATGGATGATTCTCACAACCAGACACTGTGGTTTTGTGACAGAAACCAGCAGAGGACTTCTCTCTGCTGGGAAACTAGCTGCTTAGCTGTGAGAACAGACACCCAGCTCTCCTGAGAAATGTGTGATTAAAACCAAAACAGATAGAGATGCCCCTTTTTGGGTTCTTTCCCAGGCTTGGCCAACCTGAGACAGATCCCAATAAGGAGGAAAGATGCCAGGTGTCCTGCTTTTGAAGTTATTTTTAAGGTTGCTTATGCAACCAGAGTTGTGTATTCACCACAAATAGAATAAAAGCTGGACCTACTTGCAGCAAACTTTGGAAACCTCACCTACAAGTGGACGCACCGTGCAGGACTTCCCAATTGCCAGGAAATGGTTCTCCAAACCTTCACTGTAACTGGGGCTCCCCAGTGACTGTGGGTCTGGATGATGGTACTGTATTAACAGGGCAATTGGTGATGTGCCTCTCTTGATCAGTATAGTAACTTCTATGTAGGAATGATTAGGTGCATTACCCTGCTTATTCCTGCTGCTGCTTAAAGCTGAAGTACGATAAGTTTATCTTTTCTGACTAACCAGATGGTTTTATTTCTGTATCATCTTGAAGTGGACAGTAAAATACGCCTGAGCCTTTTGGTGCTGTCTGCATTCTTTCTGTTGGTCCTGGCAATTAGCAAAACAACCCGTTGCTTGCTGGGAATTTTTTGATTAAAAAGACTATGGGAGACATTACACCTAAAAGGCTTTGACATGAAGACCTGCATTACAAGTAACTGGTCTAAAACAGACTTTTTGAGAGCCTTGTGCCCCACAACAGCACATGAAACACCAATGTCAGCAGCAAGCCTGGTTGTCCAGATTCAAAGGCAAGATGACCAACAGATGAGCTTCAGGTGACAGCAACCCCAACAGACTGTTGCTTCAATATCCAATCATGCACATAATTCTTTTTTCTTTTTTTTCAGCTTCATTAAGTAAATCCAAATTTTACGTACCTTCCTACAGAGATAGTCAGTGGTTAACAACCTCTGGCTCTTGGTGGTTCCTGGAGTCTCCAGGCCCCTATTAAACAGTCTGTGAGTGGTAATTAAACAAAGCAAGCCTATGAGCTCAACAGCCACTATCCTGGGTTTGCACCTCCCCTGGAAAATTGTGGTCATCTGCAAAGCAAAAATTACAAAAAACATCTGCTCTGGCTCCCACACAGCCTCCATTTAGCCTTCCCCTGAGTACGCTAAGCAGCACGATCATAAATCATCTCACTGGGTTTTTCAGGCCTCTGCAGATACATGGGTTATGGGCACTGGAGCTGGCCATGATTGTGGTCTCACTAGCGCTGTACAGAGGGGATCATCTCCTTATGGCTAACAGCACTTTTCTGCATTCCCCACGCAGGGATTACCGAGCCTCTTTGTACCTCATTGGCTTTGACCATTACACACCATCTCTGTGCTGCCTCCTGCATTTCCAAGTTGTTTTCCAAATAATGGATGCAGACACCGAGTCCTCCAGGACCACAGATCTTCCAGGAACTTGTCAGACATTTTTCTTTGGACAATGTTCTCCAACAGCAGTTACAGGTCAGATACTGCTGAGCTACTTATGGTCATGCTATATGCACTGCACCAACTTTAGCATTACTTTTTCTCATCTCGTTACTTCTTACCTATGCAGGGACCATGCATTTCCACCTTTAACCCAGCCTGTAAAATCAACCCACATCAGCCAAAATCACGGTTGTATCACACACTCAGAGGTCAGGTATTTTTCTCTTGTTTTTCTCCATTTTTTTCCAACTATCAAGTACAAAGAGGGAGCGGGACTCACACAGTAAGTCACCATCACAGGTAAGGAAGTTTGCTTCCCAAAGTCAAAACAGGGCAGTGTCAGAGAAACCAAAATGTGGGTGAGGGATCTCTTACCTCTTCTGTCCTTGGGCACAGCAGCCTACCAGTTTTTCCTTTTCCATACCAGCTGCAAACTCCACTCTTCTCTAAAGAACAGCAAAGCCAAAATGCTCATCCCACAGACATGGAAACTCTGGAAGGTATTGACCTCTACTGGTGCAAGGGCTTTACCATGTGAAATCTAGCAGGAACAGTAAAAATTATGGCTTTTTAAAACTCTTCCAAACAATTACAAAAGGAAATGAGAACTTTCTGTGCCATTTTAATGTCCTGCTGTTTTAGCAAAAATTTGATATGACTGTTTTATTTCATTTCAAGATTTTTGCCAATTTGCTGATTTTGCCTTGTCTTTGGTTACATGTCTTTTTTACTTCCTCCCATTCTTAGAGAATTTGCAGAGGTTACAAAGAACACACACAAACAAAAAAATTGGGAAACTGAGAAAACATAACATTTTTTTCAAGCTGACTACCTTTTCTAGATGTTTTTGAATGGGAGCAACCAACCAGGCAAAAAAAGCTTTGAATGAAAGATTAAAAAAAAAAAATAAAATTGGTGGGGCTGGGGAATGACAGAAGTGGGAAGGTGAAAGAAGAGCAGACAGTTCCTAAAAGCAGGACATCTCACCCCAGACTGCACTTCCTCGCCCTCTGATTGCAGAAGCAGAGATTATCCACAGGCTGAGCGGCTCTCCTGGCCTCACCTGCTGCCAAGCCTTTATTTCCCAGAAAGCCTCTTTCCAGGCCCAAACCAGATAGCAGGAACATCTGGACCCTGGTTCTTACTGGGTGGAGACAGGAGCTGTGGTGGCACTGACACAGCCTTGCCCATATTCTTGGTGTGCCTCTAGAAAACACAAGACATACTTACATAGGCATTTTGCCTTAGGCTGGGAAAAAACTGTCCTCATCTTCCATAGTTGTTCAAGAAATGACAATGAACAAATGACTCCCTGTCACTTCTTATTTTATGATGAGTTTGCCTCCATGTGAACAAACTGCGTCATGACCTAGGGAATGAAAACCACCTGATTCTTGCAGGTTTGCACCCACTATTGCTGTTTCCTCACTGCAGTAATTCAAGATTCCCATCTTTATGCCTCTTACAACCCTGTGGCTCCTCTTGCCCTACCTCAGGAAGGCCCCATGGCCCCGCCATGGTCAGCCAAGCAGGATCTGCTGCAGCCCTTCCCTGGGACAGCCCAGGGGGTTTCCACCTCCCAGCAGCCATTTGAGGGGTCATTTCTGTCTGAAGCATGGGGGTAGGTCCTAGTGTACGTTGCTATGAATAAAAAAACCCCAGGCCACTAAGTTAACAAAAACCAAAACTACCACAATCAAAACATCTGCTTACATCCTTGGGGTACACTATCTCTGGAGAGAACCAGCCTCGCTGTTAACTCAGCTGCCGAGGTGGCGAGGACAGGCCAGCCACGACCCACAGAGTTTCCCAATGGCAATGGCCCTTCTCCCTCTGTGGCGTTCTGGGATGTGGCTCCCACCAGCTTTCCCTGCCCCAGGGCTTGGGTAGAGTGCTTGGTCTCTGCCAGCTGCATTTCTTGCTTGTACAGGTGGGCATGAAGGACTGTGTCTGCCATGTTTTGCCAGCCGCCTGGGCCTGGCTCACCGTGGTTAACAGTGGGAGGCCTTGCAGGGCTGCCGGGACACAAAACGGCGTTTTTCCTATGGCTGCTGTCCCAAGGAAGGGCAAAAGTATCAGTTTTTTCCATAGTGCCTCCTAAAGGCCAGAGAAGTTCATACCAGAGTGACTCTAGGGGTAAAAAAACCCTTGAAGCAAGGCCCACAAGGCACCGCTGTGCAGGGCAGCAGCCATGGAGGCAGCTTAGCCCAGCTCCCCCAGGAGCAACTTTCACCAGCACCCCACCGGCCATTTTGTCCAGCCTTATTTATTTCTTATGAATAATTACAGCTCCCCTTTCCCCTCCCCTCCAGTCTGGGCACAAAGCAGCCCGCTCCCCAAAAGGCAGCGGCGTGTAAAAGTTTGTTGTCGCATCTCCATTAAACTGTACGCTATCCACCCGCCAGCGATAATGCACTTCAGATAATTCGTTGACGCAATATATTTTCCAGGATAGGCTTTTGTTTTCTTTCTTGGCCGCTCACCCTTCTTTCTGTGGTCAGTTTTGCTCATTTCTCTTGTAAGCTGTCTAGAGGCAGAGAAAAGGCTTTCAGTTTTAAGCAGTTTCCTTTTCAGTTCCCCTTTATTGAATTCCAACCTCCATTTTTTTTTTTTTTTTTAAGCATAGGGACATCATTTATCTTGGACTTTAAGTTGCAGGGGCCTTCAAGGGGCTTCTTTTTTTCTTTCCCAGCTGCATTTGTTGACACACAGTCAATCTGGTTTTTGCCTTCGTTCCCCCTCTTCCCCCCAGCAGGCCATAAAGTATCGACAGCTGTGCCCTTTATTAGCATAGCCATTTTAAGCACAACAAGGGGGAAGAGACTAAATATATTACAGCCATTACCTCTGTCAAAAAGTGACAATTTTAAAACATTTTAGCTTTTCACTGGGAAAGCCGGCAGCACAAAAGAAAGTGCTATAATTTTATTGTAAATGCTTTTTAAATATGGGTCACTTGGCCATAATCAATAGAAAGGATGGAAAAGTTCAAAGCTTGAGAACAGTTCAGGCAGATAGCAGAATTTTTTTTTTAAAAAGGCTTGTCTTTAAAATATGCTAATTGGGGCAAAAATACAACAGTGAGAAGCATGCAAAATAAGATCTTGTTCCTGGCGGTTTTGTTTTCCGTACAGCTCTGTTCATGCTTTTCCCATCTACTTATAAGTGTGTTTTACAACTTGGATGGGAATTATTCCTCCCCAACAGGGTGTTATGAACATTAGGGGACTGAGAAAGCAGGAGGGAATCCAGGCAGTCACTACTCCCTTCTCAAAAAGGAAAAAGAACCCAACAAACTACTGTTGTTTTCAAATAGCTTTGGAAGTACACATGCTGCAGCACTGTAATTTACCAGGCAAGATCACTTTCTTGAGCATAAAATAATCCCGAATCCTTAGAATCCTGGTAGTTTTGGTTCAGGTTTGGATTCTTATATACGGCAGAAACTTGTATTTTAAGCTTCCAGGATGAAGAATCGGCCTTTTTTATTAGATGAGGACTAACACCCACAGTCAGCATCTGTTATGAGCTCTAAAAGGTAAAAGAGGGCTTACAGATGCCCTGAAGCCTGTGGATCTTGGCTGCTTTTGTTTTAATTTGTAATGGGTTTATCAGGCAAAGAGGAAGGAGCAATCGCAGCAGGGTTTATTTTGAATGGCTTCACCTTCCTCTCCATTTGTAACATCTGGAGAGAACTTACACATCTTTTCTCTCTCTAATCTGTACCTCTCTAATCACAATTTTTCCTCGAGGTTTCACTTTGCTTTTTAAATTTCAGAACATATGTTAAAACTTGGCTTATAGCAAGGCAAGTTGTTAAACAGGCTCCCAAAAGCAAAGCTGCTTTAAAGGATCTATTTAAGCAAAAGTCCATGAAATCCTACACAGAATATTATACAGTACCTAATCAACTGTTGTGATGCACCATTTGACTTATGGTGGTTCCTGGGAGCCTGTATCCCACTGCACTGAGCACTTGTCAAATTTGCAGGAGAGAGCAAGCAAGCGCCCTGCTCTCGGAAGAGTGTGGTCCATGGCAAAGGGGAAACGGGAAGGAATTCTCACCACCCATCTTTTGGCAACCAATTTAGCAATTAAATGTAACCAGCTGGTCTCCCCAGGCCCCCTCTGTAGTCACAGGAGGGAAAGTAAAGCTCCTGCAGAGGATCATTCAGTGCACCCAAATTAGCCTTACTCTGAATTGTCCTCCCTCTCATCCGTGACTGGAGAAGGAGTTTGAAGAGACTACCCGGGTAATTTAGCCAGCTAAGATGGGTGGTCTGAATTATTCCTTCCCCACCAACCTCTAAAAGCCTGCCTAGGTACCCCACAGAGATTGGCATGCCACTGGAGGGATTGATTCCCAAGCACGTCAGCTGTTCAGTAATCTGCTCATGCCTGCTCTAGAGAACGCTGGGATGCTTGGGAGCTTACTCGATCCTGTGAGACCCTATAGCTCCCAGCCAGGACAGGGAGCAGACCTGAGCCACACGCTATCAGGTGATGCTGATGGACTGGTTGTGGCACAGTTAGGTGATTTTTTTTTTTTCCCCCCACCTGCATCTGCTGTCCTCAAGCCTAGCCAGAAGCCACTGAGATGAGAGTAGGTGCACAACAGCCCAACCCTCAAAGTTGTCTCATGGTGGAATTGAAAAGTGGCCCCCATGTTGCACAGACAGGAAAAGTGGCTGCTCCTATGTCCTCACCAACAAATGAGTTTGCTCCCTTCTTGTGGGATGCCTTCTTCCTCACCTTTGCTTGTACAGAGCAAGGAAGGTGGGGGGTTGCTCTTAAGAATGAAAGCAAGTCATGGAGGTGTGGTGCACCTCCAAAATGAGGGACAGATGTGCCACAGCCAAAGCATTACCAATCCTAGCAACCAAAGGCAATACACCCTAACAAAGTCACAGCCTTCCACGGGGCCAAGCAACAGGTAAGAGCAGAAGATTAACCAGACCCACCTGCAGGCAACATTGCTGGTGGTGAGAGGAGCCCTGAAAACCACTCAGAACTCAGCTTTACTGCAGACACAATTACCACCATTTTCCACACCACAGAGCCACCTGCTTCTTCTCCATCTGCCTGGCCGCTCTGCAGCCTTGTGTCTGCCCTGGTTACCCACAGGCTGCAGGAGATAGGCAGGGTGGCCTCCCATGTCCCACCTCCATCAGGCAGAGCCTCCACTGCTCTTAGGTCAGCCCCAGGCAGCTGGCTGGCAGCAGAGGTCAGGAAGGACTGCAGCATACCTTTCCAGGCTCTTCTGCCTGCTCTTCAGCCAGCGTAGAGACGACACTTCGGCATTCCCAGGCACACCCACCTGGAGGATACGTGGCAAAGCTAAAAGGACATCACTTCCTTCCAAAATTCCTGGTCTAAATACTGCATCACCAGAGAGAAAACATGTCTTTTAGAGGGAACCAGCTCCAGGATGAGCAAGTGCTTTTGCACAAAGAAATGAGGAAACATTCCCTCAGAAGGTTCATAAGAGCCAGAGCCATCCAAGTAACTAAGATGTTAATGCGACAAAGATTTTCATTTGCAGGATTAAATATTGTGACTTTTTTTTTTTTTTGGCTGAAAGTGAGCTGCATCATTGCACTACCACTAAGGCATCATTTTTCCATGCTTGACCTGAAAAGAATCTGACCTGGGCAGCTGTTTAACTTGCTGCTCATCAAAGACCAGTAAAGTCTGGCTCTCAACTGTTTGAACAGTGGAACAGTCTTTTTACAGCCAGCCTTATTAAAGCACAGGATTTTATTAGCTGTTTTGTGGTAATAAGGTGAAGGACAATGTTGTGGAATGCTCCTTTAGGAGATTTGGGATCTTGTATACTTTGGGCTTTACTTTCCCCTTTTGGACTAGGATGCTTGGCAACCAACTAATACGACAAGCTTCATTGTAGCATTCTCTTTCTTAAAGCCACCTTCAACAAGCAATTTTTCACTCAGGTAGAGGAAAATTACTGTTTGAAGAACTGTAAGAGAAATACGCTATCACCCAGTTGTTCTCCCTCTCTGTTTTTAAAGCCATTACAGACTTCCAGGTACTTGGAAAAACTTCAGATACCAGGCAAAAATCTACTTTGGCCACACAAATATATAGCAGTGTTGTATATTCAAAACTTGGAAGCTAATGTGGCTTTCCTCTTTAGCAAGTTTCTTTAAAGTTCTGGTAATTTTCTCACAACAACATTTTTAAGAGATTGTAAACATCTTTTTCCTGAAAACCACTTTTGGGGCACATAAAGTTTCAATTAGCATTTGAGAATACCTGCCAGGAAGTTTTCATGAACATATAAACGTTATTTTGCAAAAGAACAAAGTATTCTGACAAATTGCAGCAATTTCCCATCATCTTTTGTTTCATAACTCTACAGGGAAACAAAGAAAAGCAAAGCTTCCAAATCACTGACAAGCTTTAATGAGAACTGTGTTACTTCAGAGTGTTGATGCCAAAATAAAGAGTAAAACACATGTTTTTCTTTTCGGACTGACCATACAAGGCTGTTTGGGAATGAAAGGTACACATCTCTGAGACCCACTGGCTAACACCTTTACAGCCACCACCACAAAATCTCGACGTTTTACTCAAAAGGGTTCTTTTTTCTGATTATAGTATTTTCTTAGTCAACTACAATCAAGTACTTTGGAGGAAAAATGAAAGCAGGCATTTCTAGAATCAAATATCGTTATTTCATACAATAAAGGATAGCTCATACCACGGGGAATGAAATGCATTAGTCAAATACCTATATGATGACTATCAGAACTACCGCTAGCAGGGGCAGCAAACCTTTCATCACCCTCCAGGCCTGAGACTACCAGGTATTAAGATGTTGCAGGTTGCAGCAGATTCTCATGGTCACATCACACAGGAACTTCAGACGCTTGTTCAGATGCAGATGCGGCACCTCTGTGCTCTGTCGGGGAGGAAAGAGAAAGCATTCCCCAAACTGGTCAGGCTCGCTGCCCAGTTTGCCAGTTTAAATAAGGTTCAGTTGCTTAATCCTCCAGTTCTGGAGGTTCTTCCCTGGAAATAAACTCAGGAGCAAATCCTAATTTCATAGCAAATAAAGAATTCCAGGCAAGTGTTTGTTTTGTTGTTTTTCTTTGTTTGAAACCACCAAATACTCACTTTACTTTTCTCCAGGCTCCCATGCAAGAGAAATCTTAACACGTGCACTGTCACTTTGAAAAGAAAACTTCATCTAGCACACAAGGAAGGAGACATACTTGTGTTGGAACAACCTTTGTCCCAAGATGTTCCCAAATCTCCAGCCAGTGCAGCTAAGGATGGACTAGGTTACATTTCAAAGATAAGCCAGAAGTCCTGCAGCACCCCTTCCACAAACTGTCATCTTAACAAGACATGCTTTGTGACACTGCACTAGTGGGAGTTAATAATTTAACTAGATCAATGTACAACCCAATTAGGAAAATTCACTCTTGAGCTAGAAGGTTCATGCAGAACCTTCTATGCTTGGTCTTCATTTTCTCTTCTTTATAATTAGAGCAGCATCTCATGTCTGCAAAACCTACTACAAGCATGTATTTTCCAAGATAAATTAAAACAGAAGAACTGCTTGTTACGACTATTGTCCTGTTGCAATTGGCAGGAGCCACACCACAAAAGCCTCATGCTACACCATTTGTAACGAGGTCCCTGGAGCCATTACTGTTTTATTAATCTTTTTTAGCTGGCTAATTGTAGGAGCATATGCTACAACCTGTAAAGCAACAAAATTGAGATTTTGCTTTTTTTCCATGCTCTGTATTCATGCCACTATAGCAACCCATAGAGAGGCCTGTTACTGAAATCACTGCTTCTCCAGCCCCAAGGAACAACCTCAGCTGATACCAAGACAAGACTTAAATCCTCATTAACTGAGCTAGTTTGCTCCTCAGGGAGGGTTCCTAAATTCTTTGCAACTGCAGTGCACCCAATACTTGCCTGTGCCAGGCCCAGAGTAGTCAGTGAATGATGCTAAACCCAGAACTAAAATTTTGAGAACCACCTTAAGAGGCAGCTGGGCATACTTCTTGCTCCTGGACAACTCCTCCCTCCCCCTTCTGGGTTCATACATAATAGGTATGACCCCAGTATTATCAATACATTGACAGGTTTTGCTTTAGCTATTACTGTGTGGGAACAGGACCTCCCTCCCTTCCCCCCCCATGCAAACTGTGATGCTCCATGTGGATGCAGCAGACAATGCAGCCCAAGTCATAACCCAAAACATTGATGATTTTAACATTCAGAAAGGTCCCAGCATACAGAAACATATACAATTCATGTCCTCAATTTCCATAGTTTAGTTTGTTTTGGTTTTTTTTTTTTTTAAAAAGGCACTGCTATGGCTGGACGGTGTCCTTTGGGAAAACAAACCTAACTGCTGAGAAGACTGCAGTGCATTATTTCTTTTTAGTCCCTTTGGAAGACTAAGGAGCTCTATGGAAGTTCCTCACATGGGAAATCACAGCACAATTTCATACCAAGTTCTCCCTTCACAAGGTCTTTGAGCATCAATTTCCTTAGTTCAAGGAACCAGTGTCAAGTCGTAGGAAACAAAGACAAACTGGAGAACCTTCACCAACCTCTGAAAGGTTCACAAGAACGCCATGTGCATGCTTCTGAGAAAAAAGGTAACTACACAAACTAGGCCATGGCTTATTCTCCATGTAATTCATGCTGGGAAAAAGCACAGAAAGAAACCAGGCAGGCAAAGAGGCAACAACAGCAGTGCAGCACGCCTAAGACTTTTAATCTTTGTTTTTAAAGAGTACAGAGTTGAAAGTGACACTTCCTTCTCCTTCCCACCTTCCCATTCTGAATCCCATGGCTTCCCAAGTTCTCCCTAAAAGGAAACATTTCTTTGTTTAGTTTGACTTCCCTTCAAAGTGAGGCACACCCCTTAATCTCCAGAAGTAGGCCCCAATTCAGTAAAACACTTGCACATGCACTTCACTTTAGTCCACTCCCGTTTATGGCAACGTTTAAGTGCCAAATGCTATTTTGTATAGGGACGTTTTTACTTAACCAAAAATGGGAGGGAGGGTATATTTCTGTAGCCTTAACAAGGGAGGGGATGGAGGACATACAACATTCATCACCTTGTTCCCAATTTAAAGGTCATTTTAGCAGCAGTCAGTGACTGACACATTGGTAAAATCTTAAGCAGCAGCTTAACCACAGAAGCGTGTAGCAGTAAGAAATCCACTAACATCTTGAAGAGGGTAGCTCTGAAATCACTGCTCAATGCCAGTTAAAGCAGCTTCACAAGGTCAGACTTCTAAGTTTAAACACTCCGCTCCTACTGCCATTAAGCAAACACGCTTCTTTGATTACAATTATATAAAGGGAGAGACTGGCAAGACGATAAAAAAAATTATCAAGACTGGGAAAACCTGCAGAATTCAAGAAAACAGGATTCTGGAAAATTAAAGTGTTTGTATTTTATTTTACACTGTAGGCTTTCACTTTTCATCCCTTTGAAATACCATTTAGTTTTAAGTTAATAAAGACCATAAACTAATAAATTGATATGTTCTTTAAACAGACATAATAAAAATGCAGACATTACACCACAGGACCCATCATTTAAATATCCCAATAATAGAACAGTTAAAGTGGCGCTGGCTAATGCGAGGATAAAACGCCTGGATAAAAGAGATGCTGTGGCTCTAAGGAAAAGTGTGGATTAGAGGAGAATTGAGAGTGAAGCAGGTGATGCTTTAGTCTGAATCTGAACTGTCTTGCTTGTTGGTATGGTACTGGCTGACTGCTTCTTCCAAAGGAGCCATTGTACCGTCCGGCCGCACTCCCATTGGTTTTATAAGCTCATCTCTGTAAAAGATTTAAAAGAAGAATATATATTAGCATATGCACACATATCAATTCACATGTGTATAATACAGTCACATACAGTATATGCTTCAGTACATAATGAGCCTTTAAAAGGAAGTTATTTCTGCTAAAGCCCTCTGTTTTGAAGAAAGAGGAACAAAAAAACCTTCCAAAATAGGTGGGAGGGGAAGAGCAGGACAGATAAAGACTTCATTCATGTAGGCCAAACCTCCTTAGCCAATTAAAGACACCATGAAAAGTCAGTGCCTAATAGGCTCAGGACAAGGAGCAGGTTCACTGTTTTAGATACACAAACTAGCTTTTCTTCTAAGAGTTCTCTGACGGCCATTTCTTCCAAAGCTTCACCTGCCGTTCTGGCCAATACATGCCCGGGCAATTAAACCAGTGATTTGATACATATTCATCTTGTTGAAGGAAGTAACTCAGCTACGAGAACAGACTCTGCCTGCACCACTACAAGGGGTGTGTAAGTACTTGTTGATTCATTTAAAAAAAGCTGAATGATTCTAATACTATTGCTTTTGTTTGTGGCTGTTTAATTACGGGATTGACAGCCATTTTAATCTCTTCAAAGCTCCAAAGGCCTCTCAGCAGCTAATCCAATTATATCTACTCCACAAGCTACAGCCTCATCTAAGAGATGATTAATTATTGATTAAGCCAATCAAAAAGTATTAGCAAAGATTTATTTAATCCTTACTTTTTATCACCTTATTTATATGTGGATTATGGTAAAAGCTGTAAGGGCAAAGATAACATTTTGATTTTCTGCTGAAAAAAAAAGGAGAATACCTCTAAATATTCAGGAGTCACCTTAAATAAAGGGGTAGAGGCTTCATGTCAATTTACCCCTTGCTTGAAAGGCAGCCCAGTAAAACTGCCCATTTAGCACACATATACCACCCTCCTGAGCCACAGACAATAAAACTCCATCACTCGGTGGGGAAGCAAAGGCATTTCACCATCTCTCGCCATGTCTGCACTACTACCTCGGCTGAAAAAAGGGACAAAAATTTCTTGTACACAGCTGGAGAGCTAACCTTAACACAACCAGAGGAGCAGCACCTGAATGACAACGCACGTGTACGTACATTCAAGCAGCAGTTAAGCCTCCAAGTGTCCTTTTTTGCACAGGAAGAGCAGAGACCAGCAAGAGAAACGCAGCTGTTTGCGCAGATGTGGCAATCAGATACTACAGTGAGAAACTCACAAATCCCACTGCCTGCAGCACTTCAAAAGAGGAGAAACTGGACCTGAAGAAACTGCTGAAGTTTGGCTAACCAGGCCTGGGTGGGAAGCTGGGGGCCAGGGACAGAGGTTTATAGTGACCATACTCAAAGAGCACAGGCCAGACTTTGCCTGTGAGTATAAGAGTAGGATCAATCTTTAGACTGGAGATAGCTTCCCATGCTTGGAAGACTGACAGCAAGCCCTCTTCCTTCAAGCAGTGCAATCTACAGTATGCAGATTCTGCCCAAATGAGAGCACTCCCAAGTTTTCAAGTATTTAACAGAGATGTGTGCTAGAAGAGATCAAAAGAATACTTAAAATCAGATTCAAAAGGGCTCAAAAAATTAAGATCAGAGCTCTAGTGTCCAAACAGGACCAGAACCCTGCCTGCTGCAGGTGTCCCCTAAAGGCAAAGCCAGCGGGCTTTGGAGTTGCGTCTAATCGCAAAGATGTTTTTCACAGGAAAACCCCCTATACATTTAAGGCCTTTTTGGCTTTTAAACTTCAAACACCCTAATACAAACCAAGTGTCCTTCAAAATACGTAACAATCTTGCACCAATTCTTCAGCATCACTTACTCTAGTTCCAGCCTCAGTAGTGGTCAATTATACTTATTTTTGGAGAAGAATGACCTGAAGAGTAAGTTCTTGCTCAAATTTTTAAAGTCCTAAAAGTAAAAACATTGCCACAAAGAACAAAATCACCTTTGCTTGCCCTCGAAGCTGAGAGGATCCTAGACTTTTGTTTTAAAAACCACAACACGTACTCTTAGGTTGCAACATGTAACATTGCTGCCAGAAGTCACAGAATCACATCATTTACTAGTCATTCACAATTTATTATTGGTAATAAATTCTAATGGCTAGTAAAGGACAAAAAAACAGTTTAAGAAAAAGGAAAGAGAAACATGGGGGAAAAAAGGTTCCCTTATGTGGGGACCTCCCTCTCCTCACATAATGATACTTCTAAGATACCTGTAAATATTTTCAAGAAGTCCTATCTCATCATTTGTCAATTATAAAGACCTAGCTCTTCCTCTGCAAACTTCCCTCTTGTGCTGCACTTTCACATTCCACTATGCACACTGCAAAACTTGACACAAACCTTCTCCCAGGGAGTCATCTGTGGAGACACTGAACAGCAGATGACACAGGCAAGACACATCCAGAAGCTCAAGTCTTGGTCTGTGGTTTTTCTGGGAGTCTTGTGGGCACAAATGCACCAAGTTTTGCATGACAATGTAACACAGAAATCCGAGTCACTGACATGCATTTTATCTTCGTTTGTGATGCTCACAGCCCGTTTGTCAGCTTGCTGTGCTCATTTCAAAGTGCACCACTATGACCTGTGCCATACTGCACTTGAGGTTCACTCCCAATGTGTTTCCTCCTCTCTAGGCTCTAACTGTGAGCTAGGCTGAGCTGCCATTTCATAGAACAAAGCTGTTTATAAATTACCTTTCTGTTCCTGCATGAGCTTTCTGCTCTGCAAGTCTTTGAGCAGGATGAAAGATGATTGTTGCAAGTTTGCTGTTCTCTCTCTATTAGGAGGCTGAACTCCATACAGCCTTCCTCAGACAAATGTTACCCAGTAAAACTGAACCATGTGAAGACAGAAATATTCTAGGCCACCAAAAGTAGTATAAGGAGAAGCAGGGATCGGCCCATTTTTTTCCTGACCATAATCTAGCTCTAAAATGGTATAAAATGTGGCATATTTTCTCCAGTGAAGACTTGACTGCAAGCTCTGAACAACCACATGAGCTTACCTCCTGGTTGTCAAAGAGGAAAAGTACGGGAGACAAACGGATGAAAAGATCTTGGCTGCCTACAAAGCTAACCACAGAAATTTGGAACAAGTATCTGCTCAATAACAGAATTTTGGGTAGGACTGCAAGAGGCATCACTCTGCTAACTTCAGACCCACACAAGAGCCCACAGAGCTGATCCTTTCTGGGTATGAACAGTCTCAGCTCTGCCAGCCTCAGCAATTTGCCCATCTAGCACTAGCAGCTTAGAGACCTCAGCTGAGCTTTGACAACTTGGCCTAGGTGAGGATGTGCTTGCTAGTTAAGGTGAGATACTAGGTGGCAAGAAGTGCACCAGAAACTGGCACGTATAGCCTCAGAAGACAGTTCACTATCCAGAAATTGTATGTTTATGGTACATCTATATGGCAGAAGACATATCACTTCAGCCCAGCAGGTGGCAGAGGGAATACTTCCATATCCATGAAGATACATACGAGTATTTATACATATTTGAACATCCTTATGTGACCTCCCATATACTCAAATACACCTTCTTGCAACATTCCTTTTTCTAATGCAAACAAAGCATTCTATTCAAGTGTACTTAGAAACACACTATAATTAAACAGTTGGTAAAATGCATTCTCTTCTTCCACTTCCAGATCTCCCAAGAGTCCCTTCAAATATACCTATAGAAGTTCTAGCTTCCTGCTTCCCATTTAGCTTCATAACGACTCAAAAAGTCATTCCGTTGTTTTGAAGGGTAACTCTTTCTTGTCTGCTCTATGCGCTATAGGGCAGTATTGACACATGGAATTAATGATGGTGCCTGTAATGAAACAGCCATCATGTAAACACCAGTGTGCTCCTTTGATAAAATGGCATGTTGGGAACCTATTCACCACCTCATAATTGAGTACTACATAATAGTTCCGATCCTTTCATGTAACATTATTTTGTTCTATGATTAGAAAGGGGACAGAAAAAAAAAGTCTATGTAATGTTGCCTTCTTCATTCATCCTATGATTAATTTTGTGTTTTTAATGAGTATGGTTGCTTATTTAGACAGGTTCTTCTCCTACATACCCATTTTGTTGACTTCTCTTCAACGTACAACAAAACCCAGGCTGTGATAATTGGAGACCATTTAATCAGCAAAAGGATTCTTGCTATTAGTACAAGGTTGGCTTGGAAAAACCATCCTGACATTTTAAATTAGTCAATTAATATACAATGCTACCACCATTGATAATAGAAAAAATGTCAGCATTTTTTCCAGACATTTTAATTAACACGGAGCATTTCCAGTAATCTATGGCATAAACAGACAATACCATACAACGCTGACTTAAGGTGGCTAACTTGGTATTTTGCAAAAATGAAAGGTTGAGTTAAATCTTTTTGCAGATCTGGGGAGTTTTTCCAAAAATGTGCATCACATATAGGGGACACTGATTTACAGGCACCAAACAATCCTCAATGAATCAACAAGATAGTATTGCCCCTTACTGCAAAAAAAGTTACTTCAAGGCCAAGTTCAGGCATCCAGCAAACTACCTAAGTAACACCTACATCTCCCAAGAGCTGCAGTAATCAAGACTTTTCATCTTCGTTTACATTTATAATTTATACATATTTAATGATTTTAAATAATCTCATACAGGCAAATTTGAGCAAAATATTAATTTCTATGAAGCTTCTGTAGAACACAAGTGTATGTTAAAATATTGGGCTAGTGGCAATGGGTTCACAAACAATATTCCGCACTCCTCCATACGTTGCGATAAAACAAAACTGGGTGATCGATTTTAATTAGCCTTGTCAATGGTCAATTACCTCATGAATAGGCCTAACCACCAACAACCTAACAGAACAGAAAGACTTTGGAAGAAAGACCTGAAATGGCCAAAAGCATGGATCAGTTTTACATCACCTCAAAGCAATTTTGATTCCTCAATGCCAATGCTGAAAATAAAGAGAAACTTGGAGGGCAAAAAATCACTGGCATCTTACAGAACAAGGGGGAAATTGCCACTTTAGTACTTACAGTCTCAATAAACCTGTACAAAAAGTACAGTGTAAACAGTTTGCAGCCATCAATGAAGGCTGTAACTTTTTGGTGGAGTAGTACTGTTCTGCAAGTTTGTTTTGAGTTCAACCCGTCATCAGATAACTTTTCAAAAATGATATAGAGCCAGTCAACCCCAGTAACAGACTGGCCTGATTATCCTCATCAGTCAGGAAGAGAAGCAAGCTTGTCAGTTCTTCAATTTTATTTTTTGTTTTCCACATCTTTCTCCAGTAGAGACATGTTAGCTCTTGAAAGCTTCACTTCCATTACTGGGACAATGCAAGCGTACTAAGCAAACCAGTTTTGCTGTACATCCTGCAAGTTCACTCTAAGCTCTTGTTTAAGTTACACAGTTAAAGTTACATGAACTTGCTCAAGATTCAACGGAGCTGTTGGTTCCAACTTCCTCATCTCTTCCAAGCAAAGCACTGTGCCAAACTGAAACTGCTCAGTTCATGGCGTATGTCCCTTCTATGATGACAACCAAGACCAGCAAAATAGGAAACCTGCCACCAGCAGGCTGCCTCAAAGCAAGATTCAAAACCCCGAATCAGCTGAAGACTCCTATCAAAGCAAGCTACAGTAGGTTGTAAACCAAGGAAAAAAGTGCATTCCAGCAGTAGATTTAACTCTGAAATCTCCCAGCACTGAAGGGCTCAAGCTGGAGGCAGAAGTGTTCAATTTCAAAAACGTGGAAGGACTCCCACTACTATAAGCACGTTACTAACTTCTTTTACACAAGACTGGCAGCTTCCCATTTTATTTAACATTTGTAAATCCCACAATTGCACTCCATTACACTCCTTAAAAACATCCCCCTGCCTCACAAAACCAAGTCTTACTTTCTTTTTCCTTCTTGCCAGCATTTCCCCTTCTCCCCCAATTCTCAGGAAAACAAAAAGGGTGGGAAGAACAGTCAAGTGATTTTATTCATGTTACCACAGCACCTAAAGGGGTCACATCAACGCTGCCCTGCCATAATCAACTACACTACAAACAACCAAAAACCTTACAACAAAAGAGAGTCCCAGCCCTGAAGAGTTTGTAGTCCAAGTACTATAGAAGAAACTGCAGGTGGACGTAACTGACACAGAAAGCCCAAGGTAGAAGTAATGCCACTGGCCAAGAGGATCAGTAGTGACAGAGGGCACCAGCTGCTCAGTTATTGTCCGTTTGTAGCAGGCAACACAGCAGGTGCCTCCAATCCTCCCAACTGAAAAGGCTCTTATGCTACAGTAACGCCATTTGGACTTTTTGTCCAACTGCCATAGTGATAGCAAATTACTTGTCTCCAGTCTTAGTTTATCTCTGCTCTCAGTCTTCCTTTTAAAAAAGTTTTAGACCATTTAGCTATTTTATTGTGGTACCCCTAAGGCTCAGCATCTTAATTCTCTAGCTTACGTAGCAATCGTTTCATTTTACATAGTCGTTCCATTAAGATTACACGTGCATTGCATTTTCTTCTCTTTATTACAAAGACTGTAACATCCTACACTTGTTTGCCATGCAAATAATGTGAAAAAGTATCCAGTTAGTTCACCAACAGTCTCGGCTCAGTTATTCTGAGATCCTTCCCTGCTTTCGCTCCTGCTTATATTTCAGCCTTGGTCAGCTAATATAAAACCTAGATTCTCCTGTATCTTTTGCTGTGTTCCTAATCTTTAACAGATAGGTAAAAATTCCTTGGCTCGCTGAATTTCTCTCAACAGATGCTGTTATTTGAATATCTACAGACCCTCACAAAACACAAACATGTTTCTAGCTATTGAATTTTCCCACGTTTGAAGAATGATCCAGTTACATATTTACCTAAATTCCTACAGCTCATTTCAATGGTAAGTTAGTATTTCTCCAGAATGTAAAACTTTGCTTATGCAGAAAAAACTGTAAGCCATCACTCCAATATGGCTACAAGTACGGGAGAAGAAAAAAATAGCAAATTCTAGACATTCTGAGTCAAAGAGAAAAAAAGCTACAGTGAACAGCACAGGTCTGTTCTCTTTTTGTATGCAGAAAATTATAAATTGAAAATCAACTTTCTGTATCAATAACGTACACCTTTATGTCACATAAGTACCTTTTTTTTAATGGCATTACCTCAGTCATTTAAAACAAATTATTTGTAACCCAGTCCACACTTACTCTAATAAAATCCACAATAACTCCTAACTGTAAATTCTCCTTTAATTGCTCTATGATATACATTACTTCTGGTGACAACTGTTTTCATGCTCTATTTGCTCTTCATATGAGCAGCAGACACAAGTGGTTACCATGAGATGCTGCTCATTGGCTTGGGGAAAACAAGTACCTTTGCCTTGGGCTTCAATTGTGTCCCATACTTTAAAAGGAGAAGTTCTTTTCGTTATTATCATCTTAACCATTTAGGAGGCAGGTCCCCCCTCGCCACCAGATCTGCCTGATGCTGTCCCATTCTCTCCAGAAGAGGTTTCCTCTCAACTCCTGTTACATATCACTCTTTTTTGAAGTGCTGAACATTTCTCTGCAGTTAAAGTCCTAATCCCACAAAGAAGTTGATCCTAGCACTAGTTTGAAGCACTAGACCTTAGTGAAGAGCCACGACATGGGCTGACTCCCTCAAAAGCAGCTATAATACAATACCTGGAAAGTTTATCAAACATGTTGACGAGCTTCATGGCTTCATATTCTTTCTGTTCCTCTGTCATTTCATCCATTGGATTGGGCATTGGTTCTTCTAAGTGACCAGTGATAAGGTTAATGCTGGAGGTGGAAAAACAACACAGCTTACGTTTCTGCAGAAATACGTAAATTTTCTGTCTTCTTGACAGGAGGAAAGGAACACACTAACAGAAGCCACCAAGACTAAAACTGTCTGAACTGCACATGAAAGCTTTTACTATGAACAGCCAACCTTCATGTTTATACCTTTTTTGTAGCCTTTTCTTGTGAATCGTGATACTATCTCCTTATTGATTCACTGTATTAGTTTCTTGTTAGCTACAAGAAATACACAGTCCACTAGTACTTGTTATAACCCAAACACAAGCAGTTTGAAAGCAGGGGAATAATGATGGTAATAACGATTATCTTATTAGTAATTATGACACAGATGGGGAAATAATATGACAGATGTTTAAAACTAATTCTGTACAGACCTAATTTTAAAAATATAGACAGGTTCCCATTACATTTTCTTATTCATGAAGAACCACTGAATAAGTTTACTATTGCCCTCCCAAGATGATTTTTGCTCAAACCAAATTAAGGTTTACTTTGAGAATTTACAATGCCAGTTTTATTTTCACTGTTTAAACAGGTGAATGGCAATACAGAAATGGTAACAAAAGCAGAGTAGTAGTTTTAAAGAACACTTTCAGGGCAAATTTTCTTTTCAAGCAGTTTAGTCACAAACATTTTAACACAATGTAGGAAATCGGATGCATAAATCAACTGACAGTTGTCTTGAATGTTTCATTTAAGCATCAGCCTTCAACTACATAGAAGTTATAGTTTTACTTATACATATATAACTCAATGTTAGGCTTTTGAAGAACAGAGACAGAAGAGCATGAAAAAATAAGCTTGAAGTGCAGAAATAAAAAGAAACCTGTTTTAGAGTTTCTTAGCATAGAAGCAATACAATTTCTGTAAATTCTCATGCATTTAATCCTGTCTTTCATTCATGTTCCTTAATAAGAATCTTCAAAAAGCCACAACCCCCTGTCACATACCTAATCATATCTCTGTAATTCAAGGAAAATGGAGTAAAGTGAAAAAATAACATGCTTCAGATGCCCACTATCAACAATTTCAGAACCTACTTAAAACAACATCAAATCACAGATGTAACATGACAAACTGAAACCTCTAACACCAAATCAATTACAATTAATAAAAATCAGACAGAGCTCTTATATATGATCACTGAATCCTTCAAATAAATATATCAGATTACTGATACATGAATTCTACAGAACTTACTTTGCTCCTTCCATGTAACTATGTGACCTACTCAATTAGTTTGGAAAATTTTATTACCAAGCAATCTGACTGACTGAAACTAGATCTACTGGTTTGTTCCTTTTTCACTAAGTCCTGCTTTAAACCTTAAGCCACATTTGACACCTTTGTTTTGCCTGTTAAAGAGATATATGCCAGAAACAAATAGTAGTTCAGCAACTTCATGTGAGCTCCTGAAAAATCTGGGCCAAAAGCCATCCTGGCTAGGTTTGTTAGTATTTTTATTTTTTTTTTTCTATAATGTGCTCAAAAATTCCTTTTCATTCTTGAATTTTACATCATCATTACATTAGTTAATAGTTAAAGTTATTCAGACTGATGTTTGGTTTGTTTGTTATTTTCTGGAGCCACCTGACTATATGATGGTCACTACTAGAGTCTGCTTTCTCAATAATTAGACCATGAAGTCAACAGCAGTCGGTCATTAACATAAGCACATGTAATACCCAAACTGGCCTCTCTGGAAAAGGTGAAGTGAAAAAATCACGTCAAAACATCTAAATCGCAACAGGCTATGTGGAACTGAAAACAATACTGTACTTGGGCTTTGCAGATTTGTACTCCTCTGTATCTGTATCTTCATCATCCGAGTACCAGTGATCTCCTCTTCCTCCTGCTAACAGGCCCCTTGCTGCCAGCAATCCTGCTGCGTTACCGTAGCCTGTATATTTTAACAGGCTGTCAACTGTGAAGAGTGATACAGAAAACTGAGCTATAACCAGCTACAAAACAAACAGCATAACATTAAAAGAATCAAGAGTTACAGCAAGAGGCAAATATACTGATTGCAACAAAATGTTATATAAAAGGAAGAGGAAAAAGTGGGGTTTTTTACCTCTCTCTTTACAAAGAACAAAAAGAAATTCTGCTGCAATTTGCTTTACTCCAAGGTCAACATGTGTCATAAGGCGCACAAGCTTGTTCCTCACTGTTGTGCCAACTTCTGGACGATTTGATACATCTCTTAATGGAGGCAATACCTATCAGCACGAACAAAAAGGAAAACCAGCATAGTATGTATGGTGATACCTATCCAATCCTTGCAGACACGAACACAGTCAACAGAACATGAAAATACTGTAAGCTCTGCTCCTTCAAAAGAAAGGAATCAAATCAACTCAACTATGCTTACATGCACTAGTAATGACTTTGCTTCTTAACATATTCAGGCCTTCTGGTCTGCCATCCTGGGCAGAAGAATACCCAGTCCCAAATGCAGACTTCAAAAAAAAAAAAAGAGACAACTATTAGGAGTTTAAGAGCATGAATGAATGTCCCAAAATAGTTGGCCACCAGGCAGTAGCAATCTCATGTTCTTTGATTCTTCTGTTTTGCTCAAATATCTGGCAAAAGCACTAAAAATACCAGGTTAAGGAAACTTATTATTGATGTATAATTTACACAGAATAATGAATATACTTGTAACGAAAAAGCAGCAAAGTAAGCCACATTGCAAGTTCTGCTACCATGCATTTCAAAAATTAGCTCTACATGTACAGAGGAAATGTGTACTTCTCCCAGAAAAAACGTCTTTTAAAAGCTGAAGCTAAGTTTCAAATGAATTTTGGAAAAAACACTATTTCATGTTTCTTCAAACACATTATTTTCCTCATTAAATATCATTAATATTGTTAACTTCAGCCCTCAAGAAGGGCAAGAGGTGCCTGAAATATGGCTGGTTTTGCAACATAATATCCTCTTCCTTGTGCATATGCATCCAGACTCAAAACCTACATTCATTTTTTCCACATTCACAGGATATTATATGATCTGCAAACAGATCTGGGCCATAATATGAAATATTTAACAGTCTGAAGACTTATGTAAGAATTACGGATCTTCAATGCTTTACTAGGGAACAAAACCAAAGATGCCACTAATTGTCATAGGGAACTGCAGGTCCTTTGTCTTCTAGGTGTCCAGTGTAAAAAATGTTATATTCTGTGCAAAATTGCTGCACAATTACTACTGAAATCAGACTCACTGGGAAGTGATACTTGAAACAAATGCTACAGCATTGACTACTTTGAAAAAAACGGACCTCATCTTTTTCAAACTAAGAATTCAAACAATTAGCAGAAACATTTTACTTTGTCCCTGCTTACTTTCCCCAATGGGGATAGTACCATGACAGTCATTTCACAGAGTGTTGTAAGAATGAATTAATGTTTTTAGAATACTCTTAATACTAATGCGGTGACGAGTGCCATAGGACAGTCCACGAGGAAATTAATCATTCTGTCTTCAGATCAGAAATTGAATAGTGCACAATAAATAAAGCCTAAGGCCAACACTTAACAATGAGGGTAATTCAAAATATCAAACATCCGGTCATGCAGTTAGCAGCCTCCATCCACTCTGTGCACTATATGAGGCAGTGGTCCTGTGGTAAGAGACAGCATGCAATTGTATCCTGACATCTAGACACAGAGATGTCATAAAAACATGCAGACAACTTCATTTTCTAACTTCTGAACATTTGGCTCTGCAATTTTTTTTTTTTAACTTAACGGGTGAGAAGATTATCCTAGGAAAGAACTGCTGCAAACAAAAGCAATAAGCACCCAAAACAAGTTTCTTAAATTCTTCAAGAACACTTTTCTGGCGTAAAATATATGCAAAATATGGTCTTTTCCATTATAAACTCTATTTATCAATTCAGTCACAGCTTTGATCTGGTAGCAACATCAAAGATGCAACCTAAAAATCACTTCAGCTTTGGGGGAAAAAAAAAAAATTAGCTGGTTTCAGCTGTCTCTCCCTTGCTCACCTTTAAACTTCACTTGACTTCAGGAAAAGCAGCAAAGCAAACAGAAAACACCACACCCAACCACTAAGCCATAGAAGTTCTTTAACCACGGCACGGAAATCCTGTTTCCTGTAAAAAGCCTACCCACAGCCTGTACTGTATTAAACAGCTCCTTTAAGAGACCAGCGATGAAGTGTCCTTCTGTTCAAGGATAGAGTTTTACTCTGACAGAACAGCTGATACACAAGTACAAGCTGGTACACAAGTTTCAATTCCAAAGACTTCTGCCTGCTGAGGTCAAACTAAAGCTCAAGCAGAATCCACCAAACCACCTGTAGCCTCGCTGGCTACCACACGGCTTTGTCAAGTTTTATTAACTGCATTGAAAATTTTTTTGATATGCCGGATGTAAGGGGACAGACCTCACCTCCATGGTGACCCACACTGACACAGCTTTACACTACCTATAATGTCATTGTTTAAACAGCTCCACAAAATGCCTTGTGGAACTTAGGCCATAATATCTATTGATTTACATGACTGAAAAATTATTTCTATAGCTGTCAAAGACCTAATAAAAAAAAATCTGCAGAGAACTTTGCAGGTAATTTAATATAAAACCATCCATACTTTTAAAGTATGTGTCTTGCGCTGATGTACAAACTTCAAAAAGTTTGTTCACTTCATATTCAAATTTTGATGAATATTTTACTCACCTGAGCTTTGATAAACTTCCTGATGTTCCTATGAGTTCGGCAGCATTCAGTTAACAAACTGAGAACTGGAGTCAGACCTTCTCTATAGCTGCTTCCCTAAAATACAGCCAAATACAAATAAAACATTTTTAAGGTCAAATGTGCCTTTTCAAATCCTATGAACCCTTCAATGAAGTTCTAAGCAACAGCCAAAACATGAACTTTACATAGATATAAAAAAAAGCCAAATGTTTATCCTCTCACACACACAAACACGTATGCTTCAGTTACTGACAGAAATTGTTCTCAATTTTGAGCCGTTTCACCATCTAGAAGCAAGAATATCTGTATTTGTGCTAAATACCATCTGAAAGGCTTCTATGAAGCTTTACATATGCACAATTTTGCTTTAATGAAAGCGGCCCCCTTTGTGAAGGACCTTTGCAGCCCATACCTTGTCTATTCTCTTCTCCATGAAATCCAGTAAAATCTGAATTGCTCCCATATTCATACCATTGTATTTTATATCTGTTTCCTCCTGGGACGATGGACTAATAAGAACATCCAAGCAAGAAACCGGAACATTGCTTAAGAGGTTGACTGCATTGCTGAAACAGATTTTAAAAATTCATTATTCATTTGGAAGAATGAAAACCAGAGTACATCTTGCCATAAACTGTTTGTACAACTGCAACCAAAAAGAAGCCCCGCCTCTCAAACAATGGTTCATTTTCCATTCTCTGGGTTTTAAAGAGTGCGGCACGCATTATAGTCTGAGCGCTGGCTCTGGGAACAAACAAGGGGGGGAAAAAAAAAAAAAAAGGGAAAAATCTCAAAAAACTATACTGCAGCAGTGCATTATTACCTCCTGCCCCCCAGTGCCCCAGCCCATCGCTAAGGCGGCACTTCCAGCAGCACGTTCGGGCAGGACAGCAGGGGGAACTCTCACATTGATTTGCAGCAGTCTGAGTTTTTTCCTCCTTGAAACTTAAAACGTTTTACAACACATCCATATTGCCATCATTAATGTGACAAAGTACACCACAGAAAATGTTTCCTTCTCCTGGAACAGTGGGGCGTGGTGGCAATTTCTCAGGTTCCCTGAAATATTTTACATTTTATACTGAGCTTGTAGCGTATAGCAAATACAGAAGGCTTTTAACACGTTCAGAAAGGTTCAGATTTATTTACCAAACACCACCTTTCAGTAAGTGGCAAAGAGGACCACTTCCCAAATATCCATTAAGTGATTTAAATTAGTTCACAGGATGCCTTCCTCCTCTTTAATGGACTAAGATGGAACTTACTTTGCAAGGCCCTCTTTTGCATGGTACAACATCCCTTGAAGTTGCTATCTATCCTGTTCTCGTTATACAGGCCTCTGTTTGCCCTCTTCCTGAATATGGGACTAAATTACACAGACGCTGCAAAAATTAGAATTCTGTCATTATTTACTTGCTAATGCCTATCTAAACTTATAAATAGATGTATTCAGAAATACTACTGAACTCTTTAGGCCTACATATGCAGATTGCAAAGCTAACAATGAAACTATGAGCACGGATGTTTCAAGGATTGGCAAAGTGTTCCAAGAGTAGAGAAAACTTCTAACAACTTCACTTAACACTTCTAATAGCATCTCTTAGAAGATGCTCTCAGTTTTTATGTTATTAATACAATTCTGGCAAAGAATTAGTAAAAGAGAAAAGTAAATCATGGCAACCAAGCATAACAGGATTTCTAACAAATGTGCTGGTTTTGGTCTGATCAGGCTGGGTGACTGTTCCACACGGTGTCATCGCCCTTTGCTCTTTTAGTTATTGAAATTCAGACTACTTCTACATTTTTGAAGGCTCGTTCTCTTTGTTGTTTCCAATTCCTGTTTAAGATATGTCTTTTATATCATGGAAGTTACTCTTCTCCAATAATTCAGGAATAGTCAGAAACAACACAGACTGAAATTCAACAAATATTTGATGGCTTCAGGCCTTTCATCAAAAGTCCTCTTTTTACCAGTTTCTTATTAAACAACCAAGTTCCCAAACACCTACAAAATTAATTTTCTGGATCACTGTGTCTGAGCTATTCTTTTCAATAAATGAAGCCCAGCTTTCTGATCTTTGTCACTCCACTGACAGTTTTATTTGTGGTAGAGGAGTGTATGAAATTCTCCAGCTACCAGGAAGTCAGTGACTATGCACAGATCTGCACAATAGTGTTTGCATTCCTACTCCAGGGGGTAGAAATACTGCGTATATTACTCTCCCCTTGTCGGCTTCCTAGAGATCATTAATCACTGGGACATGACATCCACCCACTCACGCTCCCAGCCCCCTCCTGATATGCAAATTCAGAAGCAAAGGCCTATTTAGAGCTGCTGAATGCCTTGATTAAAACCTTGTTAGTGGGCAAAAATGGCACTCACTCTAATATGTGGTGCTTTAAGCTGTTCATATTCAATCGTTAAGTAATGACATGACAGAACCACAATAATGACAACAATACCAGGTACTAAATTAGTTAGGATATTTTTATAGGTAGCTTCTGCGTATTTATTAGAAAGAGTCACACTGACAATCAGTACATCACAGCTCAGGGCATGTATCCAACACCTGATGCTCACAAAATAAATCCTCAGCTTACACATTCAGAGCACAAGCATTCGCACAACGTGCTTTAACAGGCTGCCCGAACCCTTCATTTAAGTGTCTTATATCCTGCAGAGTTACAAACTTAGAGAAGTGCAAGTGATCAGCAACTCTAGGAAGTATACTTACACCTCCGTGATGCTTCATATAGTTTATTTGGCATTCAGTACTACTTATATTTCATTTAATTTTTAACATTATTTTCATAATTGCCTTATGGACAGGCTCCAGGTGGGGGGCAGAGCAAGCAGCTGCACTCTGCTCTCTCACTCACACCTCATGTCTCACAGTAAAGACTGCACAGTCAGGGTCCAGCACATGAACAGCCCAAATGATGACACAGCCTCTCTTTTTTCAGCTATGCTATGTTAGCTATAGGCTGCTAACACAAGTCTACTCATTCCTTACTGCAGCTCCTGAAGGAATGAAAGTTTTGCTTGACCAAATACATCAGGGGACTGAAGCTGGGGCCTTTGATACAGGCCCCAGAGCCCTCAAAGCATTTGCAGGGGCATTACTTCTGACTCTACCTTTTCTATTCCAGAGCCGCCTTGTGATGAATAGTCTTGGTGGAAAAGCGTAATACATTATTCCACTTTTATTGCATCCTGTAGCATTCAAAGACAAAACTCAGATTCTGCAAATGGGCCAAAATATTTGAGTCATGAAAGTCAAAACCTGTGCAGTGCTCTTGTAGCGTGTTAAAAAAAACAAGTATGACATAAATCAAGATTGAATACTGCATGCAGCAATACTATACTTGTATTTGTTCTTCTATCAACTTGATCTAAACAAACTAGCTACAGTTAGTTAACAGAGGGAGAAAGTTATTTCCCACGATAACAGAAAGACTGATAGAGCGTGAAAGTGAGTCTGATGGAGAAGGGGAAGCAACTGAAGCAGCACAAGGCAGTGATAAACTTCCTCATTTCTTCTCTACTCCCTCCTCCCAGAATTATGAGGAATCTTTGCCTTGACTTGGTGTCTCCATAAGGTCCATGGGGGCAGAATCTCTACAGAAAATATCCCTTCTGACTGAAAAAAGCAGCACCAGAAATTACACCAGTCATACAAATTCTCCACAGCTGCCTGCTTCTATATGTAAAGCCCTTTTTGGATCTTAGGTGCAAGTGTCTGAAAAACCTAGAACCAAAAGGACCTTCATAACACACACCCTTTTGCAATAGTGCAAGATACTTAAATTTCACAGGGTGACATATTTTACAGGGTGATTAGACCACTCAGATTCCTAGACAAGGAAACAGAAGATGTTTTCACCAGAAGAGCATCAGCTGAATAAGAATTCACCAGAATATCAGGCAGTCTTGCTGACTATGTACAAGCTTAAATGCTAAAGGGCAATCTCTATCTTCCTGTAGTTATTGAATTTATCCAAATCTATTTAATTTTCCCAGCAATGGGAAACTTACTTCCACCAGCCCCTCCTTCAAAGGAGGATGAGAGCGCAAAACATCCACCATAAGCAGCAAAGAAAAAACACTGCCTTTTAGGACACACTCAACACTAACTTTAGTCATGGCAACTACTGCAGCGGTATCTGAAATTATTCCAAACTAGTCTCCACCAACTGAGAAGGGCTCTGATGTAGGATTTCAGTGTTCACCTACTAAGACTGTTGATCTCTAAGAGCTTTCCAAGATTTTAATCAAGTTCATTTAACGCTTTCAAGATTGCTGGGTGTGAAAAGCTATATCCTTCTTCCTGGAGACTGCTGGTTCAGAAGATGATCTTCAAAAAGATCCTACACTTAGATATACAGAGACCTCTGAAGAAGAAAATGGCAACACTAACTTCCGTTGCTGAGAGATAACATGGGATGGTTTCTGAGGATATCATACTGTCAAGCCCCATGAACAACTGACCTACTTGAATAAAAATGTCATGGGAAAAAAAAAACCAAAACAAAAAACAGTAACACTGAACAGAGAACCACCACCTCACCAAAAATACTCTGTATTTCAATGAATTATTGGCTGCAAATACATAATGAACAATTGGGTGCTAGATAGAGGGGGAAAAAAAACCCCACATAAAAACTAACACACCTACAACTGCAAGATGATTCACTCATCTTTGAAAAACAAAATAAAGATTATCACCAGGGAACTGATGTTTGTACTTTATTTTAAAAGTAGCCTAGAACTATTGGAGATAATATCAACTTGTTACTTCCATCCCAATCCATCAGAATTGCAAAAGTAACATACTAAAATATTAAAAAACAGTTTTTCCATCAGCTTCTGTGCAAAACAACAGAAGTTGCATTCCACCTCAGTTTGCACTAGCCCTAGAACTTCCATATGTATTTGCATCCTCAGTTGCACACCCCACCCCCCCAAAAAGATTTCAAAAAGGTCAGCTTCATTATTAGTGATTAAAAAAATCCAACAACAACAAAATCAATCTTGCCAGCCACTTTCTATCTGGAATAGTGGGTATGCTTAAATAGCATTTCAGGTAAAGAGCTTTCATCAAAAAGATCAATAATATTTTACTCAAAATTAATAGTTTTCATTGTTTCTCAGATTTCCACTTTAGATTTTAGGCAAATTATTTTTTTCTATTGTTTTAATAATAAATAACCTTTTAAAATGGATTTGATCTGCAGTTCTACCAACCTGTGCAACTCTTCTGTTTTGTCTTCAGTAGGGCCCGTGGATAATAAGCAGTGTCGAAGGATGGCAGCCATGTAACGAAATTGATGAGATTCATTCTATATAAATATAAATTATGAAGATATTTTTTCATTTTGAAGATTGCAAGTGGGGGTTTCAGGTCACTAGAATAATAAAAATTAAAGATGGAAAATACCTATTAGATCATAACATCCATTCCTATCAATAAAAGGACTGTACCTTAGAGTTTACTGAATGCTTTAATGAACCATAACTGGCACATGCTGGCCCTTTAACTAGGCCTCGCCAAAGTCACTGGGGTCTTTTTTCCATTTAAATGAGCCTTTGCTACCAGGAAACCCAGTTACAAGCAGTTGCTCAGTTCCATAGCTAGTCCTAATATACCACTACTATCTTCCCTCCTGTACTTACACCCAGACGCCTCTTCATCCATCCAGATTACGTATGTTCTTCACTTAATTTGTCTCCTCCTCATTTAGACCTTTTGCTGCCAAGAGTTTCATTCCTCCACCCACTGTTTCCTTTCACTTGCTTCCGTTCCCTTGATACCCTTTCTCCATTTCATTAATAACTTCTCTAGTCTCAGCAACCTTATTTGCCCTACTTTTGCTCTCTCCAAGCAACTCCCCCTTCCAGGCTCCCACCAGACAGCAGCCACACAAAGTACACCAGTAACTGCAATCATTTAACTGTGTCATTGTCCTCGTCCTTTTTCATTAGCTGTTCTTGGCATCCATCATATGTTGTGGTGTGTTTGACCTAGCACAAAGCACCCAATGCATCTTTTGTAACATCAGCATCCAAATCTGCCAGCTGTACCACCTGCGGCTCTCGTCTGGCTTTGCTACTGTGAAACCAACTCCAGTCATTAAACGCTGGGGTTTCAAAGAGTCCTCTCCCCCTCAGGACGGATCTCATTTAGTTTTCTACCCACATGCCTAACCTCTCTGCTCTCCTCCTCTTTTCCACCCCATCTACTGTTTCTAATCTCTTCAAATTCTGCATCTCCAGCCCACTTAATTAACATGCTGTTTACTCTTCTTACAGATCATCAATATTTCCACAAGGATACTTGCTAAGCAGAACATCACCTAACTTATCTGGCTAAACTACTAAAGAAGTCTTTAATTTAAAAGTTCCTTGCTTTTAGAAACTTTCAGTTAAGAGTTATATAAGCTTTAACACCAAATAAGCTTCACCCACCCCAGAATGTCTTAAAACTACAATCCAGATTTAAAAAACCAGTTACTAATATCAGAATTTCCTCCCATCTGAAGGAAAGTTTTCTGACAGCTACATGATTGGGCTCTTCAGAGAGGAAAAGTTTTGTGGGACAGAATCTTTCGCACTCCACAAACAGCAGCCACACAAAACCACGACTGTGGTGCCACCTCCTGCCTACCTTTGCAGTAAATTGGGATTTTCATCTCTCAAGAACCCCAGTATTTTGTAAGAGTATACCAGCTTCAAGATGAAGATTTCAAGAACTTAATTCTCAAGAGGAGAACACGTAATAAGCTTAATTTTCCAGCTTCACACCTGAGATTATTTCCTCGGCACAGAAGAACTTAATCACGAAGATGGTAATTCTCTGAACTAGCAAACATACAGCTGTGTTACTTGGGCTTGACTCTGGGTGATTTTTCTCCACTCAAGTTTCTACCTCTAAAACAATCACTTGCTCATACAAAAGTTTTTTCCTAGCCAGCTAATTATTAGTGAATAGCATTTATTTTCTTTTGGAAATTTAAGACTCTTATGAAATAGTCATCTTTGCATTTTTTAATTTGAAACCATACACTTCTAACTTGTATTATATAATCCAAACTGTTCTCCCATTACATAGGAAATGTATGCATTAGATTTTTGCCTAAGTAATAACAAAACCAAAAAAAATTATTTTGGTATTCAAAGCAATGAGCATTAAAGACTCAACACTGCTTGAAAGCCCAATATCATCAATACATGACAATCAGAATTCAGCCAGACAAATTTTCTCAGACAGATTTTGCATATAGAGAAATTACAATGTTAAATTTCAAGACTACCTTAGCTGCTCTTTTGAAAAATGCAATCATATTCCAAAATTACGGTAGCATAATTATTGAAATCCTTGCTCTGCGACTTGGACAACAACTGCTTCTTGCGTATCTGCTTGCTGGTTCTGGCTCTTGCAGGCTACACAAAACCAATTTAAGAAACACTTGAGCAAAGCCTTACCTTGCTGTGGACATTCCAACTGTCAAGTGTTACATTAAAAAGAGCCTTTAGTGCCTCGATGGCACAATCTGTCTCTTGCAAAGATAGAGAAGGCCTGTCACGATCTTCTGCTGCTTTATATTCTTCCATCCATCTTACACTCAGTGAACTTTCCAAAGCCTGAGTCAAAACTTGCACACCTTGTAGTTCCTGGCGCAACTGTGATCTAATATCTGTGTGCAGAAGCGACAAGAGGAAGAGGAGGCGCAAATCGAAGCATTTAATGTCACCAACTAACTGACGGTCCTTGCATTTTTCCAGAAGATTGCAGAGCATAGCTGCAAGATTCAGTTCCAAACTGAGCTTCTGTGCAACAGCACTATTAAAAATTATGTTACAAAGGCATTTTAAAGCTTCTACTATAACAGGAAATTCAGATACTCTCTCCAAAGGATCTTCTACAGTGTCCAGCTTTGCTAGCCTCATAAGGATCTGCATGTTCCTCTTCGTGGTTACAGGCACTAAAACCTTCTTGTCCCTGGAGAGAATCCGGAGGGCCTCCAGGCAGGCAACTTGACATGAAGTTTTTGTATCTTTTTCAAGGATGTTTAGAATTCCCTCACACAGTTTCTATGCAAACACAAGCAAACAAAAAAGGAACAGTTTTAGCATCAAAATATTGGTGGCAATAGGAAACTACTTCTGCTAAGCTTCCACATAACTTTTGAGTTTTCAGCTGACTTGAGACACGAGGTATTCTGTACTAGCTCTCCAAAACAAACTATTGCAAAAGACCTCCAAAGATCATCAAATGCAGTTTTACTCATGGATACAAACCAGATACACCAACACTGGCAAAAGCGTTAAGCCAAAAGGGCAGATGCTATTCACCACTGCCAGTTATCAAGTTTTTTCAGGATCAGGACTAAAAACTTGAGTAGCCAAAGTAACAAGGCTAGCGAGAAGAGAAAGGCTTTAAAAACACATCAAAGTAGAACAACCACACCTACAGTACCCGCAAAACTGTAAGTTGAGGTTGTTTTCTTCTAGAGGCTGGGAGAAAAGAAACCAAATAAAAATAGCTGCTGCTCAACATGCAAGTATTAGTACTCCATCTTTGGTAACAGCTAAATTTTTTGTTGTCACCTCAACCTAATCTACAGACTTCTCCCATCTTAAGTAAGATTCTTAGAAATACTACCTCTGACACAGAAACATAATGTGGTTTTATCAGAAGACCTAGGCTGTTGCAGTTTTATCAAACCAGTCAAACTGCTGCTTTGCCAACATTGATTGTTCTTGAAGTCAAAATACTTCACTGATTCTTTGTACCACTAGGACTGTAAACATTACTCATATAAATGCAGCATGAGAAAAATACAACATTCCAAGAATCTGCAGGTCAGAAAAGTAACATCTGAATTACAGAAGAATTTTCTGTGTTTCATAAGTGTAGTGGGTCTGGCTGAGCTAGTTTTCCATATAGCAGCCCTCATGGTGCAGTGTTTTGTGCTAGAAGCTAGAAGGGTGCTGATAACACACCCGTGTTGTGACTACTGCTGAGCAGGGCTCGCACAGCACCAAGGCTCTTCCCAACATTCTCCCCGCAGTGGGATGGGGTGGGCAAGATCTTGGGAGGGGACACAACCAGGATAGCTGACCCAAAGTGAGCAAAGGGATATTCCATACCATATGACATCAGCTCAGCTATAAAGCTAGGGAGAAGGAGGGAAGGGGGCCATTCCGTTGTCCTCCAGAGCAACCGCTACGCATCTTGGAGCCCTGCTTCCCAGGGAGTGGCCAAACATCGCCTGCTGATGGGAAGTAGAGAATAAATCTGTTTTCCTTTGCTTCTGTGAGCACATTTCCTTAGCTTTTGCTTCTGTTATTATTAAACTGCTTTTGTTTCTCATCTTATTTTCCTCCCCTGTTTTGCTCTGCTGAGGAGGGAGAGAGGAAAAAAGGGGGGGTGATAGAGCAGCTTGGTGGGCACCTGGCACTCAGCCAAGGTGAACCCACCACAATAAGACAGAAATGAACAACCAGATGATCAATCAAAAGGAAGAAGAGACAGGACAGAAGAGATTGCTTGATGGAGGAGGACTCCATATGCCTCAAGTTCAGGACAACACTACTACTCAGGAGTACCGGAGTCAGAAGTACAATTACAAAGAAGTTCCCAAGTAAGTGGCAATACAAACTGCTTTATACCTCACAGGACACAGCTCCTCTCCCATTCTCACCCTCAAGCTTTGAGTCTCGACCATATATATGAATAAATTACCAAAGAAGCCAGAATAGCAACTGAGCTGAATAGCCCTAGTGCAGAAGTCTACTTAGGACCTGAAATTCATACCATGGTCTCAGGCAGTATATGTCAATAAGAAAGTGATTGAGGTAAAAAAAAAAAAAGCAGCATAGGAATACCAGTAAAAAAGTAGTTCTTGGGGAATGGTCTCTGGAATTGCACTTTCCACCTCCACCACAACAAAAAAGCAGGGAGCAGAGCAGCCCATCACCCTGACTCACAGTTTAAAACAAAAGTTCCACTTGGGACATCCAAGCAAGTTTTGTTACTGTGATCACTTACAATTAAAGCCAAAAAGAAAAAAAACATTAAGTCTAAAGCAAATCTAGAACAGACACTCCAGAAGAATAAGAGAGAAAACAACATAAGTCTTTTTTTCCACAATGTTAAAAGACAATCTGTAAACAGAGGCAGTAGGAACTCACAATACGATTTCTAGTACGCCTATCCCGGGGTGAAGCCCACCCAAAAACACCACCCAGACGACCAAGACCTTGACTACATCTCCACAGCCCTGACTAGACTAATCCAGTATGAGTTTGAAACCAAGGACTGAGCTCCACCTCTTACAATCACACAGGGAACTTGAGAAATCTTTGTCAGAATACTAGACAGTACAAGAGTGTAAAACCCACATTTGACAACCTGTATGGACATACAGATACTTACCACGGGAATTTCATAGACAAGTACCTGGAAAAATATATTCAAATCCAGAAATTTCAGAGTTCTTCAACATTAACCTAACACTGCTCCGACTATACAACCCCCTGACTTGATCATAGTATGCTAGACCTGCACTAAATGTTCCTGAAGGTGGCATCTTTAAAGCGTTTTTAAAAAAAAAAATCTAGGAAACAAAATGACCAGTCTAGATCCACAGTCAAAATACCTGGATAGAGCTCAAATTCTTACGAGAATTTTCCTTCTATTGTTAAGAGAGTTTTGCATACAATTAATTTTGCTTTGCAAGCTGAAGCAACACTTGAAGTCTGTTTGGTTTTGAGGAGAGTAACACAGAACTGAACAGACAGTTCAGAGAACTCCAGGGAAAGGCCAGTTTATTCTATTCTGTTTAAGCACATTTCTATTAAGACTTAGCAGTTACGGTCTTCCTTGTTGCCACCAGCTGCTACAAGGTGGTCTGTAATAACTGACCCAAATTCAACAGCTGGTTCACCAACTGGACCCTCCCTCTCTTCATGAACTGGGTGGCAGTACCGTATTAACAACTCAAGAAGCCAAGTTATCAGCCTTCCCACAACAAGATACTGAATGAAGACTTCAAACACATACTGGGCCAGCCCAACTGCCTTACCAGTAAATAAACACAACAGCATATCTGATTTTTTATTAACAGTGACGAAAGTTTCCTCTAGGACTTTAAATATCAAGGACCACTTCATAAATCATCTGATCAATATCCACTGAAATTAAGGGGAGTTTTCACTCATTTTTGCTAGCAGCAGAGCCTATACGCATCTTGCATTTGGTGCTCTGGTCTTTAATCTCAGTCTGATATAACCTGAACTCATTTGACTACAAAGAGACCAATCCTCACAATTCAGACTGATCTTTTTTTTTCTTCTTCTTTCCAGAAGTTTCACCCACCTGCTGCTATGGAAGTGTCACTGCAAAATGTCAAAAGCACTGCAGGGGAGATCCCAAAGGGCACCAAACTCCCACTGACTTGCCATGGGAGGTGGAAGCCTAACCCTCTCTCCACACATTTGAAGACCATCCTTGCAATTAAATTAAAGATTGTAAAAAAACCATCTTGTCATGGCTTTAAATCTTAATGAAATGCAGCAACAGAAGATTCTTAACTCTGAGCAGCTGTACTAAAGATAGATATTAAATAGAACACAAGCTTTTTTTTTATTAAGCAACCTACTTACAACTTAAAAAAACGAAACCATTGGTGTGCTCATAAGGTGCTTCATTTCCTACATGTTCCTAAAGGCTTGGCTGTTGAAAGATTTAACATTATATGCAAGGGTAGAGTTTATTTTTAAAAGCATTAATTATATGGTCTTATGCATAACATAACATACTAACAACATAACTAACAACTAAGCCACCACACACTTAAGAAGAGGTTCCTGAGCTTCCTAGCCATTACAGCAAAATAGCATTTTTAAGACTCATGTAAGCGAAAGACACATAGGAACTGCTGACAAAGCTCTCTGGAGTAAGACCCTGGTGAGCCATCAACAGTGATTTTAAAGGAACCGGCACTCAGTTACAATACCTCCACTTGCAAGACTGTAAGTGAACCACCACTTGCTGGTTTCAAGTGCCAATAGGAGCTAGGCAAAAAACAAAGCATCTGATTATAGTTGAAGAGTTATCCCTGGAAAGTTTTGAAGCCAGAAGACAAAAATTCATCTTATTAGGAAATTGCCTTAGAGACAACTAAAACCAAATGCCATACAGCATATTTTCTGCTTTCTCTTTGACAGTGCGAGGGAAGTGATGCGCAGAGAGACACAGGAAGGGATGTGACCACAAAAATATAAGTATCCTTTTCCTTTTCATTAGGTGGTGCTTTTTATACTACCCTGTAGGCCATTAGCATGGCATAAACTCAGGGGCACAGATGTTATTTATTTGGTTGGAAATGAAAGCAAGTGAAAGAATCCAGACAGCAAGGCACCTCCCCTTTCAAAAAATACACGATGATTGTCCTAGTTTCAGGGTTTTATTGCTATCCCTGAAATTACTGTATGAATTTAACATTTCTTGAGTTCTGTCCTTTCAACATTCAGAAGGAATTCTGGCTTTCATCAGTCATGCTACAGCAAGAAGTGTTTTCCATATGCTTTCCCACAGAATTAAGGCAGTTTCTAGTATTTTTAAACTTTAAAATTGTAAAAGAATTCTCAGCTTTTGTGCTAATAATAAGATTAAGAGAGAACAATACAAACCATCCCTTTTGTCTATGCTGTAGTGTAAGTAACGGTAAAACATTTTGACGTTTTATTGCGTGTTAAAACACAAAGCTCAGAAACACCTACTTGTCATCTTGTCTTGACGAATGGATATTAATGCATTTTGGTCCTTTATCCCGACAGCATAAATGCCTGATGCTAAGAAGCAAGACTGTCCTATAGAAAAAGCAAGATCCTGAGATACAAGAGACCTGCATTTTCTTCCTCGCCTAGACACGGACCTGTTGTGTGGCTTTGGTCAAAAAGGTAACATCTCTTTACTTCTACTTTGTTTTACCATCTTTGTTTACAGGCTAATTAGATGACGGGGAGGGGAAGGAGAGGGTAGCACTGTAAGTGCTTATTAGCAGATGCTTTTATTTTCCAGGCTCAGCCTCAGCTGGGGATACTAAGAGCTTGTGAAAAATAAGGTACTTCATGATTTTGCTCTTTGGTCCTGGGGTGCCTGCATGTGAGGTCCTTTTCTACCTCTTCTCTTTGTGTTTGAAGATATTTAGAAAGCACAATTGACCTATGTTCAACTTCTTTAAGTTTACAGACCACTGAACTTGGGCTACATTACATCAGCTGAATTTACTGTAGCTTCCTCAACACCAGAGTAATAAATGTCTTGGTGATAAAAGGAGACAATTTCCCTTTATTTGCTTCTTCCTCTTTGGCAAATCATTCTCTTTACTATACAGGCCTTGGGATTAGAGCAGGAACAGGAGAATATAGTCTTCATTCTGCAAATATTCAAATCCAAGCAAACCCCACTGCTTTGCTGACTACAGCTTTTCATTTAGACACATTACTCAGTGCTAGAGAAGGTGCAATTCAAAGGTGAACAAAGTTCTACTAATCATCACAGAAATAGAGAGCGTACTTTATCTCTTCTTTTCTCCACCTTTACTTTTGAATTACACCATAGATGCTGTAAATACCAGGAGAGGTACACTTCTCAGAAATCAAGTTTAAATTAGAGCAAGGGAAGAAAACCCAACCTGTTGCCAAGCTGACTTGGAAATGTATGTTCCCATTTTCCACTTTCCTCAGTGACAGAGCATATTAGTAACAAGATTACCAGAAAAGTCCGTCAAGAACAGAAATTCTACAATAGAACATGAGCCATGCTTGGTTCTGTATCACCTTCACTCATTTCTCAAGATCAATGTTCTTAAGATTTCTTTGTATATTTCAAGGCATAAATACATCCGCCTTGATGGAACAGCACATGATATTTGCACACAGGGAGCAATGAGCATGTCAGACTTTTGAAATTCTTATTACTTAAAAATCAAGCTTTTTAAAGAACTGTCCACAAAAATCAAATACATCCTCCCCACTCTAATAGCTGGGAAAGAAATCTCACAGACCTTACAGTTCTTTTAGCATGAACCAGGGTTCACCCACTCTTTTAGGGTGAACCAGAAGCCACCATATGTTTGGTTTCACCAAGTATGTGCCAGAGCACATTATTTATTCAGGAGAATGTGAACATCATTATTTCCTTCTCCTGCATTGGCTTAAGTCCCTCTAGTTCACTTTGTCTTCTGTCTCATGTTTTTCATAATTTTCAAATTTCAATTTTAATTCAATTGTCCCTAGGGGTTCAAGAGAAGTACGTTCTTAATTCAGCCTAGTTCTGCAGGTGTTCAGTGGTGAGAACGGTTAATGACATCAACTGTAGCACCAAACACAAAGTTTACAGGGAACTGTATTTCCCCAGCAGGTCATAGAGGTCTGCTATTGTTTACCCTACCTGTATTGCTACCTATTCCTCAAACTCTCTCCTACTTTACTACAAACATGAACATTCAAAGCAGACTCCACCCAATTTTCAGGTAGATGAAAGGAGTGGTAGTAGAAACCACAAGAAACTGCACATGAACTTTTACAACAACCCTTAAGTTTCTCTGGCTCTCAAAGTTATTCAGAAGCTTCTCTTAAAACTCAAGTCCTTCTCCATCTCATACAAGGCAAAATTAAGCATTTCACATGTTTCTTATATTTTCAGTAGACTACACAAATAGGTGTGGCAAAAAACTACAAAGAAATTATGTTTTTGGCACGTCAGAGACAAGAGATTCCAGGAGCAAAGACGCATAACTTGGAATTGCTGAATAAGAGCTTTAGATGATTATTTCTGCTAACAGGAGCAGCATTAAAAGAATAAAATGGTTGGTTTACTCTGATATTAGGTTTCAGAGTTAAACATCCAAGGCAGTAAGAAAAATAAGCCCAAGAGTATTTTAAATGCTAGTTCAAGCTTTCATTTTCTCTGGAAGACAATATTTATAATTAACTGTGCTGAATAATGAGCCAATTAAATAATCTCCTCTGAAAAAGCCATATGCAATTTTTGCCTACTCTTTGCGGACAGATGGGGGCAGGGAGGGAAGGTGTACACTTCATTATTCAGCCTGTATGAACAGCGGGAGGTTGGCCTGTTCGGCAGGAGCTTGCCAGCTCTGACATGGCATGTCCACGTCGCAGGTTTGAACATGAGAGCACAGGCTAGACAGCACTCCGCAGGTAAGATGAGGAGCGCACACAGTAATCCATGCTGTCAGAACTGGTGGAATAAATGCCTGGCTCGGAGTCACAGAAAGGTGAAATTCTGCAGAGCTGCCCTCTCAGCAGCCCTCCTTGCCCCTCCTACTGAACAGGGAGAGGGAGAACCCTTTGTAACCTCGGCAACCCAGTGGTGAAAGAAGGGTTTTAAAAGGAGAAATGGGTTTTATTGGCTTGACACAAACCTTAAGAGATGTAAAAACTGAAAAATGCTAGATAGAAGTGGGCCAGTATTAGAGGGAATTTGAACAAAAATGCTTAGTATTAATGAAGGATATTTAGTAATTTTTCTTCTCTTAAGACTGGTTCTCCCTTAAGGGGTTTCAGTAAAGTCAGAACAATAACAATTAATACTAAGATACCACACAGCGTGCCCACAGGAACACTTGAGCTTAATATTTTTATAGGACATTCACTAACAGACTTTAAAAGCTTGCAATGAAGTTACTGGGAGGAGAAAGGTTCTGTGTCTTTGTGGCTGCAGGAACCTTCAGACCTCCCAGAAGAATCACAGTGTCAACAGCACCATCTGATAATGGGGTTCCATTGAGATTTAGAATGTGACAGCATCTTGCTCCATCAACATACTTTACTGCTTCCATCCTTCCAAAGTTCAAATACAGTACAGTCCACAGCCTTAAGGAATCTCCCCACATCACAAATTTAATTAGGAGAGAAAGTCCCACAATACTTTTAATATTATTTATCACTGTCTATTTCAACACATTTAAAAGACTCAGCAATGCAAGGGAAAAGACTGGTTTGGCGATCTTCTTCGCACTAAAGCAGGCCTTTAATTTTAGATCCATTATGTTCAAATTGAACCTGAACAATAAATCAAGAAAACTGATCTCAAACTTTGAAGCTTTATATTACAGGATTGACCCAACACAGTAAGCTGGAGCCAGCAGAGTAGAAACCAGATGTTTTAAGTACTATAAGAGATGAAGCCAACAAAACACAAGGAGATGAAGAGGAAATATGTCAGCTGTGAACACCCTACCATTTCATATGAGAACATGGCTTACGAGTAATGTCCTTACATTTGGTTGCTGCTTCCTTTTTTGTCCCCCTTCCTCCCCTAAACTCAGCATCTTCATTCAGTTTTTAAAAAATCAGTCTTGCTTTTTATCTTGGACAGATTTACTTCTTCTGCTATGTCCCAAGGCAAACAGTGCTGTAGCTCCTCCCAGTGTGGAATGCCATGGCTAACTAGGGAATTAGTACTGACAGACATTTCCAGGACACCAACAGTGCTGTGGTTTTCCTACCATTTTAAGTCTGTAAACAGCACAAATTTGTTACTACTTCAGAAAGAGGATTTGCACCTGTCAAGGTATTAATAATGGAGAAGAAAGCTATGAAATTATGAGAAAGTGGTTAAAAAAACCCAAAACTTTCTGTTTTGTATTAGGACATGTGGGGCTTCAGCTGAATAGGCCGCTGCCCACATCAAGAGGGAGACACTACACCCAACACCTCTCTCCAAGGTGACTGCCCAGTCAAGTTAACAGATATTCATCTTCTGGAGTTGATTCCAGCACAGACCTAAAGAACCAACTGTTCATGTCAACCATGCCACGATGCCATGAAGTGCTGCACTTCTGAAGACTCAACCTTTTCCAGCAAAACACTGTCAAGAACTTCTCGGCTGCTTGAGACATATTTTAGATTTCTAAGAGCTGTTTAAGCTCCTCTGAAGCAACCTCACTCCCCGAACTTCAGCTGCTATTTGAAAAAACATTTACCTTTGGTTGGCAATTTCTATACTTGCTGTCTACACACACACAAACTGAAAACAGGCTTTCAGAAATTCTCGGGTTTTACTAGCATATGACAAGTTAAGAAGGAACGGCACCAATTTAATCTGCCTGGTATCTGAGTAGATCTTACAGTACAACACTGGTTGCCAACTGATCTATATCCATAACACCCATTATGTAGGCCAACGCAGACACATCATACATCGTGAAACAGAACCACCAGGACAAGTAACAGCTTCCATTACAATCTCGTGTTTTTTATTATCCTCTGATGTATTAAAGTCTTGTGGCTATGTCCAGATAAACAAGCTTGATAGCAGTACCTCTCTTCCTACCTTCTAGAGGACACAACCTACTTTCCTCCTGGAGTTCAGTATCACAAACTCACTGCTGATTTAGTTTACAGCCTAAAGTATCATGACTTGATAGCCATATTGCGGCGGAACAACTTTTGCTGTCCAATTTACCCAGCTTCTACAGTCAAGCCACAGTTTTGACCTTTCTGTCTTTAATATTTTTACACCACGTCACTGTTATATACATGTTGTCCTCTCCCTAGCAGCATCCAACCTAGAAAAGTGTAAAGCACAGTTATGCCTATATTACAATACAATTACATTACAGGCACAACCTTGCTGTATTCCTAAGGTCACGGCTGAAGCCATGTGGTGAGGCAGAGAAAAAAACCTGCATTGTAATTCTTGACCTATTACTTGCAGTCTTGCATAGACACAAATGACTTAGAACAAAGTCTGTTAGGCTTGCTGGAATAAATAACTAAAAGCAAATTTACTCATAGGCATGAACAAACCCAATGCACAGCAAGAGACTGCTAAGATGTATGTATTGCATTCATCAAGTTACGTGGCAAGTTTCCAGCAGCACCAGAAACCAAAGACAATGCTGGAGGCCTTCTGTATCCGTCCCCATACCTGAACTTCAAGTCTACTGCCTAACTTCATTATGGATTGTGACCCTTTGTCTAAACTCTTTCAGTGCAATCATTCTAAGATAATAGCAGCAGAACTGTAAATACTATCAATTCAAGTGTATTTTGGTATTACTAAACAAAAAATAGAGCTTGTTTCTGAACAAGCATGAGGCTACATCATGTGGTCTTCAAGAAACCCCCATTAATTTTGGTGAAAACATCAGCAGTTTGCTCTTAATGAGAACATGTACTATTATACCTTTCAATTTAAAGCACTTATTGTTTTTTACCATAACAAAAGGATGAGAGTGCTCAATGTTTTACAGATACTAAGGATATAGAGCATGTGCAGTTGAGTAGCTGTCAAAAATAAAACAACCAACCACAAAACGAAAAAAAAAACCAACCACCAACACCATACAGAGAAAATCCTACACCCCTAACACTCATTGTCTTTATTTAGCTTTTGACCATTTGGCTTCTGATCTTTTCTCCTTTCCTATGTTCTCTACTTAGCATTCAGTTTTCCAAGACTAGACACATTATGAGTCTGAACGTAAGGAGATGCGGAAGGGGTGGGGAGGAAGGATAAGGAAGAACACAAACACAGTAGGCAAACCAAATTAAGATCTCATCTGAGTTCTTCTAAGTTCTTCTACAGATCAACAAGGACAAAAGTTGATCACAACACAACTGAACGTCAGCTTCAAGTAAAGCCATAGATAAAGCCAAGCTAAGAGATCTTCGAGTCATTTGTGTAATAAGGAATTATAACAAGATTACAGTAGACATAACTGATGCTTTTCAAACACAAAGGACAGAGAGACTTACCATCCCACCCACTTCTACATGAAAAAGACTTAATATCTGAAAATATTTAGATTTTGCACAAAATCATGGAATGAATCGATGTGTGTCCGATTTGGGACAAGCTATCCGTATAGGAACCTTGCAATTCTGATTTCAAGCTTTATGTCAAATATAGCTAAAACATGTAGCTTCATTCACTAACGAGCATTTTCTGAAAAAATATGCAAATTAGCCTAAAAACTAATTAGAGAAAAGAAAGCAACCATCTTGTCATTCCATATTTCACCATAAAAATAACAACAGGGAAAAAGGAAAAAAATAAATATCAATGTCCAAGCTTTAAACACAAGGCTGTGTATGATCTCAAGGGAGCTGCTAAGCCCTGGCACTCTGCACAGCTCTATGCTCTAACACACAAACATTTCCCATCCTTGGGACCTGACAGGCACAGTACACATTCCGCTGATTACAGCTACCTTTGGATAAACAGGCTTCAGTAGCTCTGCCTCCCTTACAGCTCCGTAGCCTTCTTCTGTACTTAACCCTTCATCTTAACCTCTAATATGCTTTAATTATCTAACAGACAAGAAATACATCTGTGACATTGCTACCTGCTGAGAGAAAAATGTATTGCAAAATTTTTATCTCGGCAGATAGAAAAGAATATCTTTATTCCTCCAACCCATCCTAAGTCCGTACCCAAGAAAATTATTTATGGGCTTTTCTGTTACTACTTTTATTCAAGACAGGGTTTTGCTAGAGGAGTTTGCTTTTCTCTTTCAGAAAAAAGGGGAATGGGTAGTTGTTCTGTTCTGATTTTTGTTCTTCCATGCAAGAGACATGACTTTATAGTCAGTACCTGCACCATCTCACAGTGGCAGCTAAGTTAAGAGACTGCTTTTACTTTTTTTATACTTCGAACCAGAGCAGGTATGCAGCTTGATAGCTGATTTTACTTACTTTTCTTTTGTCTTCATCTGCTGGATCAAATCTGAAAATGGTCCGATTCTGTAAAAAAAAGATAAGAATTTGCATTTGTTATATGAACATCAACTGCTAAGTATGTAATACCTGCAACACTACTCACAGAACCACAGAATGGTAGGGACCTCTGGAGATCACCTAGTCCAACCTCCCTGCCAGAGCAGGTTCAGCTAGGGCAGGTTGCACAGAATCGTGTCCAGGTGGGTTTTGAAAGTGTCCAGAGAAAGAGACTGCACAACCTCTCTGGGCAGCCTGTTGCAGGGCTCTGTCACCCTCACAGTGAGTGAGTTTTGCCTGCTGTTGGGGGGGAACTTCCTGCGTTCCAGTGTGTGCCCATTGCCTCTCATCCTATCACTGGGCACCACTGAAAAGAGACTGGGACCATCTTCTTGACACTCACCCTGCAGATGTTTATAAACATTGACCAGATCCCCTCTCAGCCTTCTCTTCTAACAGCCCCAGAGCTCTCAGCCTTTCCTCATAAGAGAGGTGTTCCACTTCCTTAATCATCCTCATAGCCCTCCACTGGACTCTCCATTAGTTCCCTGTCTCTCTCGAGCTGGGGAGCCCAGAACTGGACACAGTACTCCAGATGTAGCCTCACCAAGGTAGAGTAGATATTATAAAAACATTATAATATACTTACACTCTATACTTTTCTAGTATTATAAAACTTTAGGAATACGGTTAAAATCAGCCTCAGATAATGAGGCCATAACCATTTCAATTCATGTCCTTTTCTCACTCTACCCAACAGCAAGAGCTTCAGTAAGCACCTCCAGCTAACAACTTCACAAATACTACTGGTGCAGAGTAAGCCTTTATCTGCAGGCTGTGTTTCTGATGCAAGTTCACAACCTCACACACAGCATGAAAAACGTTAGCCATAGCCTTGTGTTCTACAAATACCTTATTACTCAGACTCTTCCCCAAGTAGTTCTTGTTTACAAGCTTTTGACTGCACTTTAAAGTGTCTCCAACCAGAACAACCACAGAGTAATCTTGCCCAGAAAACAAGTAGTACAAATCAAATAAGTGTTACTACAAAAACCACCAGTTTCCATATTGTGGCATCTTCCAAAGCACATTGTCAAGATATTTGTTTCTCTGGTACAGTTAAAGACCAGATAGACACGGTCTAACGAGTACTTAGTTTCCTATTAAACACTTCAAATAGTACTTGAGTCTAGTTCTATGTTAGTATCCTGAGGTATGTTATTAGTGAAATATTACTCATATGACAACATTTATTCTGCCAGTCAAAGAAAACAGCAGCAATACCAGACAGTTATTTTAATGACATTTTTAAAACTTCCAAGCTAAATGACTAAGCCTGGTGAACAGCTTTTTAAAAAATAAAAATCTCAATTTCTATTACTCCTAACATACAACTTGCTACATCATGCAAATGACTGAAAACCAAAAGTGACCCCCCATAGCACACCAGTGGGCCTTTCATGACACAAGCTTACAACTACACGGAAAGGCCTTGGACACCTACCCTATCATCAAGAGTTACCAGTATCAGTTAGATCCTTGGGGACGGTAGGAAAATAATTCCTTCCCTTTCTCTTATGGGGTTTCCAACAACACTACTGAACCACACAAGTTCAGCAAAATGCCAGCCAAGAGCAGGTGAACATTAGATTATGAGCAATGAACCAAGAGAAGGCAATCAGCATTTGCACATGAACTTTTTTGGAAATCTAGAAAAGAAATGTAGTGAAAGCAAGTATTCTAAGAGCTGGAAGAACAGAGATTTGGAATAATCATTGCAAACAGGACAGCACAGGTGAACAAGAACAGACCTACTAATTTTGCTCATTAGAGTTATTCTACAGCCACCTGCAGCTTAGAACAACACTTAATCCAACCCCTCTCTGCAATTAAAGCATATTTAATTTGTTATTTGCAAAAAAACTAAGGAAATCTACAGCCCAGAAGAGGCATGGGTAAAGAACTGGAATCTGGAGTACTCTGCCCAGTCTCTGGTGGCCCACGGGCAATATATCTGAGTTAGTAACATACTGTACAGGAAGAGGGATGTAGGAAACATTAAAGAAAAGTTCTTAGCATGGAACACAATAAGAGAAATGCCATGCTGAGATAGTACTAAAAGATTCCCATCCCATTTCAAACGAAGTATTTATCAACACACATAATTCCAAGACTTCATTCGAAGACTTGAAATGCCAGAACAGAAACCCCACCAGCTCTTCACTCTGTCCTTGAGAATTCAACTTCAGTCTAAATATTTCATGTGGGGAAGATGCTGAGAAAGCACAAAACCCAGTACAGCAAAATTAAGAAATTATGCTTGTGTGCACTTTTTGACCAAACACATTCAATAGTCATTTTCAAGAGTCATTACAAGGAGATAAAGCTTCCCTCAATCAGAATCCATCCTCTGTACCTCAGAGGTCAGAGAGTTAAAACAGTTAGATGCCTCTACTGAACTCTAGATCTACCCATCCTTCAGAGAAAGTGCCCTGTAGCTGCATTAATACCTACATTGGAATTTCATGTGCACAAAGGCAGCCTACATCAAGACTGTTGCTCAAGTTTCTTCTAGAAGCTCAAGTTTGAGAGAAGATACCAGTTGCTGCCATAGTTAGACTTATACCACGTGTTAAGATAGCAAGCTTCAAGCCATCTCTTGGATGGTGAAGAATAACCACACAACAATCCACATCCATCTGGGTTTTGCCCTAATCACAGGGCTATGAATCTCAAACTAAAAACCTGGATGCTTGTTCCTGCAACAGATTCTTCAATTTCAGCAGATAGTTAGCTCAACACAACTTCTTTTAAATTACACCCAAAGTCAAACTCTGAGTCAGCACCAGCTTCAGAGACTTGCGTACGAGTCACAAAAGTGTCTATGTAAAGGACAGACATCTGATGGGTTGAAATGTGATCTTTAGAAACGGACTATATTGCTCTACCAAAATCTAGGTGTCAAAAATGTCCCTGGAAGAGGGAAAGGAAAAATTTAAAATAATCCACCTAACACCTAGCTTCGCTCCAGCTCCTACTTCCGAACATTACCAGCAAATCCCTTCACTTCTTGACATACCACACTGTAACAACAGTGGACACTAGGTACCCTTTAACACACAACAGCATTAACAGCTCAACCTGTTGAAACCCCGCTTTTTTTAGCTGCCTCCCCCCTTCCCTCTGCTTGGCCAGAATCAGGTGAGGTTTGGTATTTCACACGTGCACTACAGTGATATTTCTCTGCACGTTGACAGGGTCACAGCTGAAGGGGTGCAAAGGCCTCTCGTCCCACACACCGGCCAGAGCCGGCAGCACAGGACTGTCCACAAAGGGCAGCAGCACCTCGGGCAGGCGAGCAGGCTCTCAACGCTGTCACCCAAGAGACTTCAGTGTTATTCTGCCCAACTTCTTCCAAGAGGTGTTGGCAGGTTAGGAGATTTTTGAGGCAAACTTACGCTCTGGAATAGCTCTTTTTACAGCCTGGTCACCGGTAACGCACAGTGCTACGCATCAGGCACGTCAGGCAAGACAGAAGGCGCTGGAGCCAAGCCTGGCAACGGGCTTGATCCACCCGCGACACCGCTGGCTCTGTGCTGCCGTGAAAGTCTGCCCTGCTCTGGGCACTGACCTCGCTCGCCACCCCGGTAGTGCCGCGCTGCCCGGCACAGCCTGCGGGCGGAGACGGCACCGGGCAGCGGGCTGCCTGCACCGGGCAGGCCGCG